>CM051463.1:10519051-11119051 GCA_028095005.1 Rhynchospora pubera | reverse complement strand
AATGTCCCGAAAATTGTAAAATCCTTTGTTCTCACGAGAATCTACCAAATGGCCCCAGAACTAACTTTTATTAAGAAGACCGCCCAAGAGGTCCCTAGGGTTGTAAAAGAACCAATTTTCACAAAAAACCTGCCTAAGAGGCTCCGAAGGTTGTAAAACTCCTTTCACTATCATAAAAAGACCAACCGTTACCCCGATAGCTTACCAAAACGACTCCTAGACGACTCCGAATGAAGATTTTTTTCTTTCAAACGAAAATCTTTCCTCAAACAATAGGGACTTGCGCCTATTCTTGTTAGAATTCTCTTATATTCAAGAGATATCCGGTATAAAGATCGGATCTTAAGGGTGTGAATTTAAGACTATGTTTTCATTTTTCTCTTATTCACATGAATAACAAAAAAGCTGCCACATGAATTAAAGACACAAAATTAAGTACTATATAAATATGAGCTCATTAAGTTAAAGATAACATATAATCATTAAGTATAATGTCCAAGTGAGAGATTGTTGTAATATTTAGAAAATTTTGCAAGAAATATTTCATAATTATGGACATATATTACTTGATGAATAAGGATTGTTGAATATGATAATATCCCAAAAATAAATATGGCTATCATGTATAATTTTTTGGGGGGCTGTTTGGATGGGCCGGAATTGCAAATTTCGGGCATTTTATATGCCAAATTTATTATAAACAATCTAAACTCTTCACAAAGTTACACACTTCCCAATAAATTTATGTCTAGGAATTTCAAATTCTCCAAATTCCTACAACATCCAAACGACCCCTTGGAGATTTGTGGAAATATTGTGATGCCTAATATTGATGGATTTGGAATTAAATATTGTCATATATTGATGGACCATTATGATAATATTTAGATGACACTCTTGTTGTCTTCACTATAAATACGGGTTGGTCCCCAAGAGACAATACAAGCACAAATATACATGCTACACCCCTTCCTAATACTCTCCATCAGTTTTAGAGAGACAAAACAGTCGAGTTTAGGCACACTACTCTCAAGGATTATCTTGCTCTTTTGGAAGATCATTTTTCCAACCTTGGTGCGTGCACAAATATTGCTGAGATGCTACTGGAGCATAGAAGACAAAATCAAGATCATAGAAGAACCAAATGAATCTAGGTAACGCTTCCGTTTAATTTATATTAAAGTTTCACATGAGTCGTTACTTAGATTTATTGATTTTAAATCTATCAAGTGAATTTGATTTTGGTTGCCTTAGTTTGATGGCAAATGAAAACCATGACCACCTATTTATATTAGTTGGATGAAATAATCTAGATCGTTAGATATTTTTCTAAGACCTAGAAATATCTCTTAAAATTTCTAAAAATATCTAAGTCCTAGAATCAATGAATCATCTATTCATCTTAACAAATTAAATAGTTGGGACCAAAATATTTCTAGATTCCTCCACGTATTGGGTTTTGGGCCAATGTTGCATTTCTAACAAATTTTGATAATGCGCAACAAGTCCACCTTTTCTATTTTTCTTGTGCCTAGATCTTAGGGCTGAAAACAGAAGCCGTTTTAATCGTTTTTTGTTTCATTTCGTCCGGACGAAACGGTTAATGAAATAACAAACGATTTCGTTTGGTTAGACAAAACGGTTAATGAAATAACAAAATGATTTCGTTTGATTAGACGAAACGGTTAACGAAACAGTTTCGTCCATGTATAAATCATGAAAATTTCGTCAATTTTGATCGTTTCGTTTAACGAAATAAAAAAATCTATTTCGTCAAACGAAATAAAACGATTGACGAAACACCCTAATTTCGTCACCGTTTAGAACATTTTGCAGCCCTAAAACTTATTGTAATAGAGAACATGGGTTGGCAAACTTAGTTAGGAGTGGTAGGATAAAACATACAATAGACTGTACTTATCCTATGTTTTGTTTTGAGCAGGACTTATCCTATGTTCAGCAAATAGTAGCCTAGTAGGGAGCATATCGCTTTGTAGGTTGTACTGGTGGGTTTTAATGAATGAATTGCCTTATAGGCCCATTTGACAAAAAAAAAAAAAAAAGGGAACACAATTGCCTTCTTCTTTTTACAAGAAAAAGCATCCACTTCCACATTAAAAATAAAAAATATTATCCTTGATCCTAGTGTTCGGCACTCTCTGCCCAACTTGTCTAAAAGGAATATTAACCCTCTTTTTTTTGGTTAAAGAAACCTCCTAGTGGGAGAAGAATATTACAGATTCGGACCGTCAAAAAAGATTCGCGGTAGAGTCTTCACTAATTGGTCAATTTGGTAATTGGAGTGTGCATTCATTTTAGGATAAAATGGGGTAACTCTCCCAACTTATTTTAAATAAATTAAATTTGATAATGAAAAATTTTATAGTCGGGTTTCGAACCTGCGATTTGAAGTGTGCATTCATATCCATTCTGAAGCTCGCTACTTTATTATTTATCTTTTTTATAATTAGATCAAAATTTGTAATTTATTTTTAATATTTAATATTTAATATTTATAGAAACCTTTTAATCGAATTTCAAGCCCGTAATTTTCATTGGAGATGCGTTATCTTTTATTCTTGATCAACGATGATGCTATGCTCCTTACATCATTAATAATCATTTTCATTTGATGTTTTACAATATCCATTAATAAAGATATTAAATTAAAATTTGTTATGAATCTGTCATCTATCTTTAAAAACGGCTTATATCATTCAAATCTACTTTGGATTTCTCATTTCTGGCATAATTCCATCAGAAAACTTATAAGAGTCAATTTATACAATTAAATTTGCAAAAGGAGTTTAATTAGTATTCATATGACTTTTATAAATTTTAAAATGTATTTGATAAATTACTCATTCTATTCTATTTATATGAACATTTTTTCAAAATTAAATCGCATTTACTTTGAAATTTTGTATACCAAAAAATGATCCTTACAAGAACAAAATTACAAATGCCTTCTATCACTGTAAATCAGATTTTATTTCACTTTAATCGTTGGTGTTGTTTGGAAGAGTTAGGAATAAGGAAGGATGAATTATTATGGGAAGAAAAATTAGGAAGAGTGCTATTTCGGGAAAAAGAAATGTTGTTTGAATGGTGAGTTAAGAATAAAAAATGGAAGATTTGAATTAAAATAATTATTTATCTTTTTGTATCATAAGTAATAATAATAAAATAAGTATTAATAATAGTAGTAGTAGTAGTAGTAGTAGTAGTAGTAGTAGTAGTTGTTGTTGTTGTAGTAATAAATAATAATAATAATAATAATAATAATAATAATAATAATAATAATAATAATAATAATAATAATAATAAATTATAATGTAATATTATAATATTAGAATTTATTATTTTAATTGTAATATTATAATAAAATAATTGATAAAATTACTTTTTTATAATAATATTAAAAAAAATATTATTGCCTAATATTATGAAAATATATGATAATGTTGTTTGGATGGTGAGTTGATAATAAAAATGAAAGAAAAAATATTAATAATTTTATTTTATTTTTTCAACCAATTTCTTATTTATTATTCTTTGCTTATTTATTTTAATATTTATATTATAATAAATAATATATAATAATATTTTTATATTAATTTATTATTATTATATTCATAGAATATATTATTATTATTATATAATAAATATCAATATTCACTTATTTTATTTTCAAACTAATTTTAATTCGCTATTGATAATGTATAGCAAAAATGATATTAATTAAAGAAAGTAAGAGAGAAGTGAATTATTACTGAGTAAATTATTATTCTTTAATACTAATCATTTGTCGTTTTTTGTTCAGATCGCTAATGAAATGTACACCTGTGCTTGTAAGAAACAGGTGATCAAAAGCAAAAGGCCCATAAATGCGCAAAAACAAACTTGATTTTGAATAAAAAAATCTGCATCTTTTTCTGTGTCCGAATATTTTAGTATTTATGGGACCGTTTGGAACGCTTACGAATAAGAGAAATAGTTTCTTTCTAGACGTAAATTTATTTCTAACCATCCAAACTCTTTACAAAGTTATACATTTTTCAATATTTTCCATCTAAAAATAAGACATTCCTCTTATTCCTAAACGATCCAAACGACTCCTATCACTCTTCCGACTTTTCTTCTTCCTACTCTTCCACCTTTTTGCTAGAATTAGCTCTTCCTAAATTTTTCCACTCTACCTATTTCTTTCAGATGCGTTTGGATGATATATTTTTTCCGGAAGAACGATATTCCTAAAAGAGTGCTTATTCCTACTCATCCAAACAAGCCCGTTATTATTTTTAATAAAATTTTTCATTTAATTTAGTTAGGTCCAAAAAGAATTTCTAAGAGCAATTAATGGAGGAATCATAATATACCCATGACACGAAAGAGAAGGAACAATTTCAATTTTTCTGTTAAAAAATTTAAATACTCTGTTAATCCACGAAAGTACACTTCAGGATATCTCCATTTTTATTGGCAACAGAGGAAGCATTATGTACAGTAACATGTCTTCAAGAATTGGATGAATATGCTTCCTGACAACTTCCACTGATCTCTCTCTTTCTTTCCAATTGCTCCTTTAATTAAAATTTGAATCTCTCTCTCTTTTGTCAAGTTCCACTTTTCCTAGTTGTATATATATCTCTGATCTCTGTAGAAGAACCCCCGTTGATATATCATTTCAGTAACTCATTTTCTAAGTTGGTTTTCTATATCTCATCCGCACACAAATCAGACTTTTAAACTTGGATTTCTATCCCTCTTGTAGTTGCACAACGTCCACCTTTTTCACCTCAATCTGCATACTCTTTCACCTATTTCTGATCTCTCCTTCCATTTCTCTTGCTCCCTCTGTCTGGCCTTTCTGTTCTGCTGTTCTTTTCCCTCTAGAACGTTTTTTCCTAGAAAAAGAGAAGAAAAATAAATCAACAAAAAATGAGAAAGAAGACAGGATAACTTTTCCCCCTGTCTGTCTGTAGATTTCAAGCTTTCAAATTTACCCAATAAAAAAAAACCCTGCAAAAATGACTGGCTTTGGGGAAACTGTTGGAGGTTGGTTTGCATCAAGCGTCATTGACAAGGCAGTAGATTGGGTATTCTCTAATCTTGGCAACAACAATGCTTTGCAAAGTGAAACCGCAGAGATGGTCACCAGCTTAAAGAATTCACGTTCTCAAATCGAGGACGCTATTGTCGAGGCCAGAAAGATGCCAACCAAAAACCGGGCAGTCATCAAATGGATAGATAACCTGATGAATGCAGCTGACGAGGTCAGAGATGTGCTTGATGACTTTGAAGCTAAGAGAATCCGTGAAAGATTGGAGGGAAAAAATAAGGTTATTGAATCAGGTAATATTTTGAAAACTCTTATTCTTCCCGACAAAGATTTAATGAGACTGAAATCTTCTATCGAAAAATTTAGTAAAATTCCTGGGGAATTCAAGGATTTTCGTGACCAATTGCCTAATGAGTATAGTACCACAAATAGAAGGGAGACAAGTTCGTATTTAGACCGTAATTCAAAAATATTTGGCCGTGATCTGGAAATTTATTTTATATTGGACATGATATTGAACTATCAATTAATGTGTTTTCCAAAAGAAAATTCAGAACCTGAATCACATCCTAGCAGTTTTAGGGGTTCGGGACAAGAAAGCAGAGGTAAACGTAAGTGGTCTTCAGGCACAAGTAGTGAGATTGGAAAAGAAGGCATAAAGCTAGAAAAACCGGTGCTTGTCAGAAATTGGAAACTACCTGTTCTTCCAATTTGTGGTCTTGGAGGAATGGGCAAAACAACTATTGCTCAAATAGTCTACAATAACGATATAGTGAAAGAAGTTTTTGATGAAAGATTTTGGGTCTACGTCTCAGAAAAATTTTGGGTCTTGGAGGAAGTAAGTTGGTTCAGCCTATTAACATCCCTTGAAACACTCGAGTTTTCTGGCTGCATGGAACTGAGAGGCCTTCCTTCCACAATACTATTGCTCACTAAATTGAAGAAGCTAACCATTGACTTTTGCCCTATGATTTCTTCATTGCCTGAATCTGGGATACCACCATACCTCACTGAACTATACATCACTAACTGCTCAGATGAACTAGTGCGCCGATGCCAACCTGAACCTGATCAAGGAGAAGATTGGCGAAAGATTTCACATATTCCACACATCCAAATTAAGCCTTTTATCCCAAACAAGTTGGGGTAGGCTAGAAATAACACCCCCGACCCTGGTCATTTCTTATATATATGGCTGAGTTTTTACGCTGGCTCGCCAAGCCTATCGCAAGCATGCGGACTTGAACCCTGGACCTCTTAGAAGAGAGCCAACTGCTCTTACCACCTGAGCTACTAGACCACACGCAAAGCTTAGCTTCGATGATGTGTAAAAATTTAGGTAAACTAATACTTGTCTCTCTTTTTATATTGCTCTGTTGTGTGCCTAGGTATATATAATATCTGAAAGATACACTGTAATTTAGTTAATTAATTTTAACTCATAGCAGGATCTCAGAGCCTCCCATGCACATGTAGCAAGACCTGAGAAACCTCTGTTTCACTGAGAACTACCAAACAAAAGGTTGCAAAATCGGAGCTGGAAATCTCTGTACTCCAGGTACTTAACAGTCACTTTATTGTAATCTTTGTAAATAGAGAATAGACCCTTACAATCCATTCATATCCAGATCTTCAAGCATTGTACGTACGTGATTTTCTTTTCAGATGCAAGGAACATTGAAAGAAAAAAAAAAAGGTGGCATTTTGCATTGCAGTGCTCTGCTTCATTCGTGGGATCATATGTAGTACACTCTGAATTAAAACTTCATGCGACGGTATTAATATCTCTCTGTTTGCTTGTTTTTTTGAGAATTAATGTTGTCAATAAAATTAATTTCTGTAGCTTATGTCTGCAGTTATATACTTATGTTTTAGTTTTATTTGCATGTTTTGTTTCATGTCAAACAGAGTAGACTTTTTGCTCATTAATTTAGTTTTCCTACAAATGATCTAGAATGAGATATTAGTAGTAGTATTTGATAACTTAGAAAGTTACATGCAATATTTAATGCTTGATCTTTTTATATTTTATAGTGACTGAATACTATTGCTTCAAGCTGACTTCTATTTGCTTTCATTTGTCCATGGCAATAGGATCTCTATAGCATACAGAAATGATAAAACATTAATTATTATTATTATTATAATAAGTGTATTTCTGAAAGAATTGCAATATATTTCTTTATTTTTCATTTTTCATTTTTTTTTGCAGGTTAAACTAACTCTGCTTTTTTGGCTGGTGAATTTGGTTCGAAGATTGGAACAAAATAATGTATCTGCACGTCATTCCTAGCAAGTACCTCTGTTATTATTGGTTGAGATCAAAGTTCTTTTTATTTGTTCTCTTTATTCATTATTATTCCTTGCGATGCGGTTTTTCTTTTTTATTTAAATTCAAGTAAATCGTGTGACGATAATTGCTTTTGCCAGGAAAGTAAAATTCAAGTGCAAAATTTATTGGACGGATTAGGTGGTTTTCATGCTTTGCAAAATCACATTCTTGATTCGGTATGCTTTCTTATTAGACACATACTCTATGAGCAAAATGATTGGCGTTAACATTTTGTTATTGATTTGACAAAGTTTCTGGTTTATATATTCTACCTGCAAATAATAAATTCCGCATGTATTTTATCATTTCAAGTTCAAGTAATGTTCTGCTAAGCTGATAAGAGAGCCTTCTTGGTGATCCGATCAATTTTTTCAATGAGGGAAACTGTGAGGAATAATAAACTAAAATTTAATGAGGTAGTTCTTTATTAGGACGAAGATTTACATGTGACCAACCGATATAGATTTGACATACGGAAATAAGATTGGAAGTTGGAACCTCTATCATCAAGCTGAAGTTGTTCTATTCTATGGTAATTCTCTTTGTGACCTATATACTGTGATAACATTATCATTAATCAGCCTAGATGTAATTATCCCTTGTTCGATTAACAACAACACAGATACAATGAAAGCACGAAATATGGCTTGATACTGAGGGTCATTACTCGAAGACATTATATGAAAATTTATTTTTTCTGGTGTCTAGATTAAATTTAAAGAGAAAAATTTATTGTACTTCTAAAGGCTTGTATGTTTTTGTAGAGAAAAATTTATTGAAGAATTTGTAATGCTATATGGTAAGCACAAATTGAGGAATCCAAATTTATTGCCAATGGCTACAAAGATGGAACGCTGCAAGCCATTGAAGGAGGGCCACACAACTAGGTAAGAATTCTGTCATGTAGTCTGTTGGGATATGTACAACTGATCATAACAACCAAGTTATTTTATGTAATACAACTAGAACAAAGAAACAATGACAAAAGATTATAGTTAAGAAATTACATTGATCACAAAGACTTTATTCTTATCAAATCTGTTTCTAAATTTCAAATTGGTACTGCTTTGCAATTTTTAGTAGAGTTATTCAAACTTTTCTAACATTGATAAAATTTATACCCGAATCATTTGTTCCTGTCAAACTGCGGCACAATTTTGGTTTTCTCTTATATATATTTGGTTTACTTTTAGGTTTGAGTCTATTTTATTATTGGACAGGGGTCCCTTCTTGCCTGAAGTTTCAGGAATGGGAAATGAAGTAGAAGCAGAGTCGATGGAAGATGAAGATCTTCTCAGCGATGTCTTGCCATATTTTACCATTGATGGATTTCTCTTGAATGTTGTGTACTTGACTTAAATGTGTAGAACTATAGATCGATGGCTATTTTTTTTTTTTTTTTGTGTCAGTATAGAGGGTAAATGATGCAATTTGTATCGTTTTATTATTTTAGCTAGTTTTGAGGTCAAGTATGTATGCATGACTCTAACTTCTTTCCGGGGTGTTTAACTGTTTTGGGTTTAGGTTATGGATTGTTCCTTAATTGCATGTCTTAGTAATGGAGGGAACTATTTTGAGTTGTAATTTTCAGAAAAAGAAAATTACCGTGTTTTTTTTAGCCCAATATTAAATCGTCAATTCGACTAAAATCATGTTCCGATCAGACTATCCGGAGTACGATTTTTCTTCAGTTGTTTTTAAGGGATTTTTTTGAGTTGAGATTAACCAAATCTACTTGGATAATATGAACTATATATATTTTCTTTTTTCCCGTCACATGTCAGGCACAAATATCATCAGTGATGAACCCTCGTTGTAATTATAATGCCGTAATGAACCCTCGTTGTAATTATAATCCCTCGTTGTAATTATAATGCCGTAATGAACCCTGTTGACAGTACATCTTCCCAAATGAACTCTAGACGGTAGTCTCTGTTTTCATAAATCGTGACAAACGCTAATAGTGTCATAATAGATAATTTCTAGTGTACTATGATCACTTTTTGCTATAATATATGATCATAGTACACTTGAAATTGTACCCTTATTTAAATACTTTTAAGAAACCTACACCCTGATCGGAACCAATAAAATCTGACGGGATTTGGAATCAAATTCCATTTTCTGATCGAAAGCGAGAAGAGAACAGAGCGGAATCGTATTCGAGGGGAGCCGATGGAAGTTTGAAGCGATGAAATCCCGTTTGGAAATTCTCCCCAAAAGATCGAACGGAACAGCTTCGTCCATCAGATCGAGGCACGAAAGACGGAAGTTGATCGCTGAAATCAAATTGATTCCTTCTTCTTCGATCTTTCCGATCAGCGACTGAATTTAAGAAATCAAATCGTCTCCATTTGACTCCACTGAAATCAAATCAACTTATCACCTTCTTCCTTTCCGATCAGTGTTAATGCTTCACGATTTAATACCATTATTAATTAATTAGCAATAAATTCTTACTTCAAGTTATTCAGTCAAATAAATACAACATCATGTATCAACAGCTTCATGTTATTTATTATTTTATTTATTCAAAAAAATATTTTTTTATCAGGTTGTGTGTGGTGATTTGTGGCAGCTCATAAGGAGTTAGAGTGTTAAACTACAGATTGTGTCCGGATGAGTCAGGTTGTTTGGTTCTGCGGCGCTTAGAGAGCAGTCACGATACTCGGTAGGTTATGTATTGGATTTGGATGAGTTGGTACCGACATAATACCGGTACATTAGGTATAGACATTTGTTAGGAGTTTATACCGTTTCATATATTGTGCTATACCAGTTTTGTTGCTAGTGTTGGTTTGAACTTTTGTAAACTTTTGTTTTTAGTAATGAAAAAATTGTCAGCATTTGCTGACCCTCAAAAAAAAAAGAAAAACAAAACCCTTGGCCCCTCCATGCAGACATACCAAGACCTGGTTAACTCTGTTTAACTCTGCTTTTGGGAATGTGGAAGAGAACTTTCTCCAAATAAAAGAAAATTACTCTTAGAAGGATGCAAAATTTATAACTGGCAATGTAATTTTTGTAGTCCAGGTACTTCAATCTCTTGATCAAGATTCGTTGGCGATTTCCAAACGAACTAAATTTCAATTAACAAAATTAATTAGTAGTACAGGAAATTACAAATAAAAATGAAATTTTTAAAAAAATATAACAAAATATAATAGCAGAATAGCTAACTAGGCTTAAAAAAATGAGAGAAGTAATAAACTAGTAGTGTTTTTATGCCAAAACCACACTGCGAGCTCTACAGAGGAGACAATTTGTTGGAGCAGCATAGATACATCGTCAAAGACGCTTGCACTGTGCTCTTTCCAAATAGACCAGCAACTCAGCAAGTGGCCACCCATGTAGTGGGACGGCCACTCTCCTCGCCACTAGTTCTTTAGCTACCGTGTGGACTTTTGTTAGGTTCTTTATTGAAGTGGCCACCCAATAAGATTCGAAAAAACTTATCCAACATAAATTGCTAGATTATTTTGTACTTGAAATATTTTAAGTTTGGAGGAGACATGTAACGGGAAGACACGTACTTTTCATATTTAATATCGAACATATATTCTAATCGAGTAATTGAGCTTGTTGTCACGTCCTAAACCGACGGGTCGCGGAGCGCGAGCTGAGAACAATATCTTTTACATCCATCCGATGGTCCGTCAACCTACATCGCAACAGAAAAACAAACAGAGTCAGGTACAAACCTCAGTAACCGGTTATTTAACGACACAGCTTCTCTACATTTAATTATTATCACAAATACAATCAGACCGGATTAATCCACATAACAAATAATATATTTTACGGAGATAATCGGGTCCAGACAGTCAATCAATCAGTCACAGTGGTCCCTCTCCGATCTCAGGAGGATCAGGACCGGCCCCTCCCCGAACTCAGGAGGATCATGGCTCAAAATTCAGATTAAATTTCATATCCAATTCCAAACCCGATAAACTGTAAAATATACCAATCACAATTCAATAAACATATTCAATCAAAACCAAACGATAAATCATATCAATCAATCAATGCGAAATTAAATATAGAGAAGTCCGATTACCTGATTAAACAATCTAGAAATCATGAACAAATAAAACTGACTATCCCGTTTGCGACGTAGACTCGAATTCCAATTAATCGACAAATCAAATTAATCCCTCGACATCTCAAAGCAATATTTAAATTTTGGATTTCTCTTATAAATGGAGATGGTATAACTATGGATCGGATTCAACAGGACTTAATATGGAATGATTTATATGAGGAATTAAGATGCTATTCAAAGTAACACGTGGCAAGAGAAATAAGCATGATAAATTTGAGAGGTGACACGTGGTACCCATGGAGAGGCAAGCGTCAAGAAAGATTCACATGAATTAAGCAGGTGTCATCCTATATTTTTTTTTCGGTGCATTTACGGTTCAGCTCAAGAATGTTCAATCACGGTCAAAAGTTGATTAATTTGGTCAATGGTCAAAATTCTGGTCAACTCTGTCAACATTTGTCAAAGTAGTCAACTTTGGTCAAAGTCAGAAAAATCGGATGTTACACTTGTTCTCAGGTGCAATTAACTGTTCTAAGGTTCGGAAGTACCCGAGGAAGAAATAAAATGAGAGTTCGTGGTTTCTTGATGTTTTGACTTCTTAATTGAGTATTATATGAACTTCAAAATTTACAAAAATCATATTACAACATATTAATAGTAAAATTGAACAAAATTTACAAATATTAATATTTGTATTTAAAATTTAAAATATAAAAGTTATGACTTTTATGATATAAAAAACTTGTGAAAGTGGAACTCTTCTCAGCATTTTTACAACTATTTTTCCCATTTGTGGTAAGACCAATAATGATCAGTTCTTTGAAAGCGGAAAGTTGTGTTTTACTTATATAATCCGTAGTTCTGTACAATCAATAATTTTATAGTTGTACATTGAAATATATTGTAGTTGTATATTCAGCTATATTTCACAATTTGTACATGCATAATTGGATCTTACACTTGAACACATAGACATTAGACGCATTGCGTCCTGCACGGATGCGAGGAGAACAATACGATTTCAAGTCCAAACAAGCACAGTTGTACTGGATTGGATTTAGTTTCAAAGAATGATACAATTTATCGCTTAAAATGACTCTAATAAACTTCGGAGGGGCCCAAACTTGGCTGTTTTAGTAGAAATAGGTTCTATTACAAAATAAATTTTATTTTAGAACTCTGAAAATTAATAAAGTGTAAAATAAAGTTCCACATGTTTGTTGTGTTTTGTGTAAAGGTGTAATTTATTACAAAAGTTATAATAACTATCACTACAACAAAAAAGATTATTAGTACCGGCTCATTAGTACCGGTTTTTAAGAAAACCGGTACTAATAATAAATCATGGCATTTTCGTAATTGTCAGATATATTATTTAGTACCGGTTTTTTTAAAAAACCGGTACTAAAAATCGTCTAAAAAAAAAAAAAAAAAACGTTTTTATTTTAGTACCGGTTTTCTATAAAAAACCGGTACTAAAAATCAATTAATTAGTACCGGTTTTTTATAAAAAACCGGTACTAAAGGTTTGAATTTATTAAAAAAAACCGTTATATTTCTAGTACCGGTTTTTTATAAAAAACCGGTACTAAAAATCAATTAATTAGTACCGGTTTTTTATAAAAAACCGGTACTAAAGGTTTGAATTTATTAAAAAAAACCGTTATATTTCTAGTACCCGGTTTTTTATAAAAAACCGGTACTAATTAATTGATATGTAATACCGGTTTTTTATAAAAAACCGATACTAAAAATATAACGGTTTAAATAAATGTTGTTTCATATAATTAATGTTGTTAATTAATTTAAAAATTGTTTAAATAAATATTTCATATAATTAATGTGATTAATTAATTTAAAAAATATTTAAATAATTATTTAAAAAAATAGTATTTAATTTAGAGAAAAAATAATAATTTCGAAAATGGTTTAGTACCGGTTTTTAAGAAAAAACCGGTACTAAATTAAAAAAAAACCAAATTGACTGCAGACCGGTTTTTTATAATGAAATGGGACATCAAAGTGAAAATTTCGAAAATTATGCAAACAAACCACATTGACTGCAGACCCTTTCCTGGACAGATACAGCCGCACATACACACACACACTAACTCGCCAACAAAGAGCCTCCTCCCCTTCCCCTTTTTCTTTCCCCATCCCATCCCAAATCAATCCAATTCATTCAAGCCCTAGCTCTACGCCTCACCCCCTCCCAAACCCCTCTACAAAATTCCATTCGTCGGCGGTAGATCTCGCCGCTCCGACCCCTCAATCCGACAATCCAAACCCCGTCCCATCTCTCCCTCCCCTCCGATGAGAACCGATCTCTTGATTTAATCTCGTTTCTCCTCCCCTTCCTCCTCCCATCTCCGGCGCCCCCTCTGGGCGAGGGAGGCGAGCTTCCCTCTTCCTTGTATGGAAACGCGAAGCCGCAAGCGGGCGGAGGCGTCCTCTTCTCAAGAACCCACCACCCGCTCCACTAAGCGCCCCCGCTCCTCTTCCTCTACCTCATCTGCTCCTTCTATCCCACCTAACCCTCCTATCATCACCCGTTCCCGCCGCGCTGCTAATTCTTCTCTCCCTCCCCCTTCAGCCAACATGGATACACCCGCTGAGTCTTCGTCTGGCCGGCGCCGTGGGTCGGGGTCGGGCTCTGGCAAGGGAAAAGAACAGGAGCCGCCTGAGCCGCTCTCGTCTCGGGCTCGTGAACGAGAAAGAGAGGCTGAGAGGTTACTCGGATTGAGTTTCGAAGCCGCTGCTGGTGCTGGTGGAGGCAGTGGATCAGCCGATGAGGATGACAGTGAAGGTGGTTCTGGTCTACTGCACCAGAATTTCACAACTGCCAGCAGTGCTTTGCAAGGGCTTCTTCGTAAGCTTGGAGCTGGCCTTGATGATCTCCTTCCTTCATCAGCTTTATCTGCTGGTGCAGCATCATCATCTCAGCAGGTGATGTTAACAGACACAATATTGATTGAAAAGTGCATCTGTTTATAGTATTTTTGATACCTCAAATCATTGCACAGTTGTTGATTCGGTTTAGTGGACGAATCAAGTCTGCAGTCAATGTGGTTTGTTTGCATAATTTTCGAAATTTTCACTTTGATGTCCCATTTCATTATAAAAAACCGGTACTGAATATTGATGTATGGCTTAATAATAATTTCAATGTGGTTTAGCATTAGACTCTAAAATTGATGTATGGCTTAATTATTTTTGTTTTGGTAATGGTACTGAATATTGAATTATTGATGTATGTCAAGTTGTCAACTGTCAAGTGAGATATATTTAGGTCCAATCCTTCTTGTATGAACTGAGACAATTAAGTGCATAATCATTATGTTGTATGAACTGAGATAATTAGTTTTATAGCACAATTGAATAATGTTGCAGTTATAGAGATGCGCAATGTTCAAAATAATATGAATAGAGAAATTGAGGCACAAACAAGGCACATTTAAAATTAATCTAATTTAATTTTTTTTTTAAATTAATTTAATTTAGTACCGGTTTTTTATAAAAAACCGGTACTAAATGAATTTAATTTTCGGTTTTTTTTAATTTAATTAATTAAATAATTAATAAATAATTAATTAATTTAAATTAATTTAATTTAGTACCGGTTTTTTATAAAAAACCGGTACTAAATGAATTAAAATTTTCGGTTTTTTGTTAAATTAATTAAATTAATTAAATGATTTTTCGGTTTTTTAAATTAGTACCGGTTTTTTATAAAAAACCGGTACTAAATCAATTAATTTTAGTACCGGTTTTTTATAAAAAACCGGTACTAATATGGTTTATTTCCTCTTTTACTACCGGCTCATTAGTACCGGTTTTTTGTTGCTGTTAGTACCCCCTATTATTAGTACCGCTGAAAAACCGGTACTAATGATAGGAAAAAAACCGGTACTAATAATTTTATTTGGCGTAGTGTATACTATATGAGAATATAGTTTATTAAAAGTTCGGTTTTTTGTAGTAACGATTTTATCAGTGTCATATCTATAAAAATAAATGTTTATTTATGAGTACTAGCAGATGGGCCCACCCAATGTGTGGGCAGATTTTTATTTGAAAAACTATTGTTATATTTTGGATGAAAGGATAGAAATTCAGTCAAAATGCATACGTTGGTGTGAAGTGTGAACACAGTTATTTATTTTGCAAGTAACTACAGCTTCTTGCAATTTGCCATATTACAGGTACTGTGGTACACCCTCAAAGTTGCTAGTAAGCCAACTGGGGTTGCTACACGATAAGAGCATCCAAATAAAAAATAATAATAAACTAAGAAAGCATATTAATTGTCTTATAGGTATTACTCAAGGAAGCATCTGCTTAGATATCATAAAGTTAAGAATGTTAAATTACTCAGGAACCTAACGGAAATTCTAATCACTATAATCTCTCTTTAGTTCCTTTTTCTCCTGTGAGACCGCTTCGTGAAACAACATTCAAGAACGCAAGAAACATTTATAGTATACTATTTGAAGAACACTCTATTTATAAAATACTAAATTCATTACATATTTACTTCATGCAGGGAAACAAACAGATACCTACATCCATAGAGTTCAGGAATTCTTTCTATAATATATTTATATATATATTTTGTCAATAGCTGACAAAAGTATGTTGTAACAATAGAGTATCAGATGAAAAATTATATGAAAAGGAAACCAATGTATTATTTTGGTGTCTCCTGCTGCATGTCAGATGAACATATAATGTCATCAACTCATACATGCACAATTTGGTTATTCGAAAACAAACTACAAACCTATTTTGGTAATTCCTTGTTTTTCTACAATGGTAATTGTGAAATCAACTTCCTCAGCTATAGTATCTTGCTCAGATGACCTTCAATTAATTCAGCCGTGCAGTATGAAGTAGGCATGGATTGGGTTTCCCTTGGGCAACAGCCTTCTCTGTCAGAGAGTAGAACCACCCAATTACTTCATAGATGTAACAACAGAAGATAAAATTGCTTTAAATCAAAAGATTGATTGTGAAACAGTCAAGCAACTGCATATGTCAGAATCAAGGGATAAAATGAGTTAATACGATAAGGAAAAAAGATAGAAGTCATACAGAGGCAGCACACCGCCTTGCATGATTTCTCCTTGAACTGGATCATCCTGTTTAGCCAACCAGGAGGTGTTGCTGAGGTCAACAGCCACATAAGTTCCACATAGGCCCACATACGTGATTGGACAAAAGAAGAATGTCTCATACAAATTCCGAAACCGATGTGAACCAGAAAAATACTTCGAAAAAATAGGTCATGCAGATTTGACATTGTCCCCATCTTATAAATTTAAAATATGCAATGGTTTTTAATTTTGGGAGAAAAATGAAAGAAATAACCTGAAGAGCAATCCAATTCTTAATGGCATCAAGGTAATTACCAAGATGACTAATCAAGTAGGCTTTTCATATAAATGGACAATCACATTAAAAAATTATAATGCAAAATGTAACTTCTGTTCTTTCGGACATTTTGTCCAGCATATCGTATGCAACCCAAACAAAAAATTTTCAGCAGCATGTTACCTACTTCGTTTTGGGTGTCGACAAAGCATCTGAGACCTCATCTTGTGACACCGATGCTGTGCATTTACATCGAAGAGGGGCATAAGAGCGAACTCCCAAGCCAATTTTTCGTGAATTCAAACTCTCAAAACTGCAATTACAGAAAGGAAAAACAAAGAATAAATTGTTTGCAAAAGGGGAAGAAGGATACACAATTAGCGAGAATCGAAGGAAGGTCAGCAGATGATGTCATGACAGCTTTTGTCTACCAATTAAAGAAAAAGATAAAAATAAGCATCCAATCAACTATTATAACTTATCCAATCAACTGTTATAACTTACAAGAACATGTAATTTGGGTAAAAATCATATTCAATTACTAATTTGTATCAACGAATTTACAGTCTTTTTATGAGTATTAGTTAAATACAGATTACTGGTTCCCCTATAGATACCGACAGTGGGTGGCACAGTGGTATGCTATCTCTAATAACAAAATAACAAACCAACCTTTTAGAGAAAAATGTAATGAAAAAAAAAGAAACTAATATATTGGGATTTAAACCAGATTGAAGAAAGGAACCACACACTTATTCTCAAATTATCTGGACCGACATTTCCAAGAAAGAGGCACTCGATTAGTTTATGGGTGAGAGACCAGAGATGGAATCTAATAGTTACTTTGTTCTCAACCAAAAATTCGAACGAAAATGAGAGAACATCGAGCAATACCTTTCTCCTCATGATGTGCACCTTCCTGGAGTCTAGACTGAATCTGTGGGTGTGGCGGTGTGGATCAAACAGCCATGGATGTGCTGATGGAACTTCAAGAGAGGGAGAATCATAGAGGTTGAGGGAGGCGGACTCGCAGTAGGAATAGGATGTGAGAGGGAGGCATACTTCTCGATTGTTCAATGAATAGTGATCAGAGTTAGTGTCGCAAGCCCTTGAAATAGCCTCTCTCTTATCCTGGTGATGCAGCGCAATACAATTTTCTTCTTCGTTTGTGAGGCGATAGAAAGAGAAAGAGGCGAAGAGGGGGGTGGAGAAACTATTGAAATTTCAAAATTGTTGGGCGCTAACAATGAAAAGATGTGACGGGTCGGGGTCGTTGGTTGGGGTTGAGCGGGAAGACGGGACAAGAAACCAGCGGGCAGCGGCCCAGCGCAAGCTCGAACCAGCGCTCCTCCAGAAGGAAAAGTCAGGACTCAGGAGTTAACTCTTCATTTGAGATTAATCTGACCGCAGATTCTAAAATTAACGACGTAGATTATAAATTGGAGAGTTGGATACACCCTTGATTTGAAGGTCTACACTATTCCATTGGTGCTTTTAATATAGTAGAGATATTCCTTGCGAGGAGCTCCGGAGTGTTAAAGGCCCAGTACGAAGAGAAGTAGAGAACCAGCCTATCATGCAGTAGCTCAGGAGGGCACCGATGCCAGCCCAATGATGGAGATGACTGGCACAAAATTTGTCATATTCCACAAATCTGCATGAACACGAGCTGGGAATATTATGATATTGATCATTTTAAAACTTCCGCGATGAGCATAAAATTAGGTAAATGCTTGCAGCTCCTTTTACAATGTTTTGATTGCTTTCTTGTTCACCTAGGTAGGTATCTGTACATAAAATATCTGAAGTTCTGAACAAGAGTTATAATTGATTTAATTTTGAAATTTTAATTCATAATAGGATCTCGGACCCCTCCATGCAGACATACTAAGACCTTGTTGAACTCCGTTTAACTCTTCTTTTCGAACGCTCAAGAGAACTTTCTGCAAATAAAAGAAAACTACTCGTGGAAGCATGCAAAATTTTTCAATTGGCGATGTAATCTCTGTAGTCCAGGTACTTCAATCTTTTAATTAAGATTCGTTGATGATTGCCAAACCAAAAAAAATTAAATAAACAAATAAATTAGTAGTACAAGGAAATTTCAAAGAAAAACGAAATTTAATATGAGCCCAAAAAAAAAAGTACAATAGAAGAGTAACCAACTAGCCTAAAAAACAAGAAAAGTAATAAACTAGCTCTCAGTCTTTTTATGCCATAACCGCTCAGCGAGCTCCTCAGTGGAGACAATTTTCTGGAGCAGCATAGATACATCCTCAAAGTCCTTTGCGTTATGCTCTTTTCAAATAGGCCAGCAAGTGGCAGCCCAAACAGTGGGACGACGACTGCTCTCCATACCACTAGTTCTTGAGCAACTTTAGGAACTTCAACTAGGCTCTTTACTGAATGTCAAATGTGCAGTCTCTTGAAAAAAAAAATGCGGAGCAGAAAAGCTCCGAAGCACTCATTTCAGTTTTGTTGGTAAATGAGTTGCACATCAAAATATCAGGATTTCATCATTAATTTAAATTAATAAAATAAATCTATTTTTTAAGTATCCAAGAAGTAACAGACCAATATTGTTTTGTACTTTGCAGGAATTAATAAATGTAATTTTTAGGCAGACACCCTTCATATCTTATCCCATCCATCCATAAATTCTAGGAAATATACTACGTACCTGACTTTCTATTCAGGTGCAACTAATTAATTGTTCTTAGTTATGAACAAAGCAAGGTGGAAGTTTAGTGCGCAGTGTTTAGCTTAAACATGAAATTTTGTGCATGCATTAAACATCAAATTTGACAATGTGAAATTAATTTATTATGTGCCTTATAACTGTAGTTCTATTTTATTTTGTAGTTGAATGCTTTTGTTTATGTCAAATAGAGGAGCTACACTGTTCACTAATTTAATTTTCATCTGAATTCTTGCACTGTAGATTTACCCCAATAATGCAAATTATTACTTCCATATTTCACCTAATCATCTGTCTATATGTACGTTTCACGGTATTAATAGAATTATCAGATCAGTTACCTCTGTTATTGTAAGCTTAAACAAAAGTTCTGAGATTAGATTTTTTTTTTCCTTTTTTCTTCTGTAAATACAGGGATATTGTGTTAAAAAATAATCGCCTTATAAGGAAACTAAACTTTAAGAGCAAAAGTCAATTGATGGAGTCAATTGGAAACCTATACCATATTACGATTCTTATACCACATAACTTCTATGGCCCTGATCAGAAGAGAAACTTTTTAACATGGGATTTCATTTCAATTCAATTCACCAAGCAGACAAGCTGAGCCACCTGTGGAGTCTCGACCAGATTTTTCAATTTAGAGTGAAGTCAGGAAAAAAACTGAAATTCATTTAATAATGCTTTCTTGTGAAGTAGACATACAAGCAAACTTACTAAAAGTACGAATTTCAACATCATAAATAATTGACCAACTGGTACACATTTTGCATACAGGGACAAGATTGAAACTCAATTCTCAACCTCAAGTTGGTTCCTTTGTATGGAAATTATCTTTTTTTTTGAATTGAAAAGCATGGGTCATGCCCAGTGCCTTTTGTAGTATGGAAATTATCTTTGTAACTAAGCCCAGCATTCAACCTGATACAACAGCAGATAGAAGCACAAAATGGGTTTATCTATATGGAAGTACAAGTAGGGCGAAATCGTGAATTCATAGAAGGAATACTGTTCATGAATAGAGGTGGGCGCTGCCTCAGGTAAGCATATACAGAGTCTGTGGGTCAATGGCACTCGTCATTTCACTAAGTTCTTATATAATTTAATAAAAACAAAGAAACAAAACCAAAGGATTTAATTTGGAAGTTCCGTTGATCGTATAGACATTTATGCCAATCTCTTTGCAAATTTCAAATTGGTCATGATCTGCAGTCTTTGGCAGAGTTGCTTCAGATTTTCAGAAATGGATTAAATTTATCCACATGCCCTTTTAGTTACCTTACTTTGAACAATCTGCGGGCAACACAATTACACAAAGAAGGAATTTTCAGGATTTAGAGGGGATCAAGCAACATTCTCAGTGTACTTTTTGGATTTAATCCTTTTGTATCTATTAAACAATGAACAGATCCCTTCTGGTATGAAGAATAAATTCCCTTCTGGTATCAAGAAGCAGAAGCTGATTCGATGGCGCAGATGTATTTAATCCTTTTAATCCTTTCAGCACTGTTTGATGGATCTTCCTGCGATGTTTATGAATATAGAATTTTGGCTGATGATGCAAACTTCTTTTTTTTTTTTAATTACTTTTCTTATATAGTTTTGTTGTAGCTATATCAGGTCATGAATGCATGACCATGACTAGTTCCATTTTCTTACTGTTTTGCCTTTACTCTATGTGATGCACGAACAACAGAGAAAGATAGTGAAAAAATACGAATAAGAGAGATTTTGATTGAAATTATACAGATTCTCAAATGTTATCGATCAATTTCAATTCTATTGAAAAAAAACGATAAACAAAAATGGCGGCTGCCGAGTTTCTTTTTTAATCTTCAATTTTCTGCCTTTTTTCATTGGCCGCCTCCGACTTTTTATACTTAGTATATTAGGGTAAATTAAGTAATATGAAAACAATAACCGTAATTAAAAGAAAAATACAAGGCCAAGGCCCACTAGCCCATATTGTGTTCGCCTACCATTCTATCCTCCTAAGAAAAAGATTCGTCCTCGAATTTGTCACTTCATCCGCTGCTTCAGATGTCTCTTTCTCACTGTCAGTAATATATGGGGATAAATCTGCCACATTAAAGGTCCTCGAGACATTATATTCACCTGGCAAGTCCACCTTGTATACATTGTCATTGATCCTTTCAAGTACTCGAAATGGTCCATCAGCTCGAGGTTGCAACATTCTCAGTGTACTTTTTGGATTTAATCCTTTTGGGGGCGTTTGTTTGTGTAGTAAGGAGTTGCATAACTTAAGGATGCCTAAGTGTTTATGTAGTGTTATGTAATAGATGTTTGGTTGTGTAGTAAGGATGACTAATTTAATGCATGCATATATTCATGTCAAAAGACTAAAATGTCCTTAAATTTGAATTAGTATTATGTATTATATGTTGTGACCTAATTATTGTTAATTATTAATTATTATAAAAATTAATTATTAATGATGATAATAAATAAATTTTACTATTATGAAATATTAATAATTTACTTTTAATTAAATATTATTATTTGTTTTATAATAAAAATTAATTATTATTCTTAAATCATTATTATTAATAATTAATATTACTTGTTAAATATTATTAATTATAATAATTAATCTTTGTTATTAATTATGATTTTTTTAATAATTATTGTTACTTATTAAGTATTATTATTTATTAATTATTATTATTACTTGTTATATATTATTATTTATTAATTATAATAATTAATATTTATTACTAATTATGATTTTTAATAGTTATTGTTACTTATTAGATATTATTATTTATTAATTATTATTAATTATTAAGGTTATTAAATATTATTAATAATTATTTCTAAGGGTATTGTTGGAAAAAAAATTAAAGGGGACCGGTGCATAACTTATACAACCTATTTAGGTTGCATAACTTAATGTACCCTTAAGGCATCTTATGTAAGAGGTGTTTGGTGACTTAAGGATACATAACTTAAGTTATGCACCCTTTAAGTCACAAACAAACGCCCCCTTTGTATCTATTGAACAATGAACAGTTCTCTTCTGGTATGAAGAATAAATTCCGAGCTGAGGAGGCTATATTAGTATCACGGGCTGAAGAAGCACAAGCTGATTCGATGGCGCAGATGTATTTAATCCTTTCAGCACTGTTTGATGGATTTTCCTGCGATGTTTTTGAATATAGAATTTTGGCTGATGATGCAAACTTTTTGTTTTTTGTTTTTAAATTACTTTGCTTAAATAGTTTTATTGTGGCTATATCAGATCATGAATGCATGACCATGATTAGTTCCATTTTCTTACTGTTTTGCCTTTACGCTATGACTTCGTATTCTAATTGTATTCTTTTCGGATGAATGTAGACCGCCTATCTTGGTTGCTATTTTTCAAAAAATATTATAGATTATACAAATACTTTCTGATCATTGTAATTACTAATGCATGCCAAATGGTAAATAAGATAATGTTTTCCCAGCACACGTCATGCCGTAATAACAGAAGATAATAAAAAATTAAAATCCGTTGGGTCAAAATACCCAATAGCATTACTTTTTCTAACTGGCAAGAAAAAAAAACTTAATAATGTCACAGGGCGTGTTAAGGGGAGTGCTTTGGGCACGGTTAATAACACTCGGAGCAACGCCATATTCACCGAATGACAAAATTAAGCTTGGACTACCCAATATCAAGCTTTCTACTTTCTAGACAAAATTATTGAAGGGGTTGTTTGGATTCGTCAAGAAATTTGAGAAATTTCATCTTCCTACCATAAATTTATTATAAACAATTCAAACTCTTCACAAAATTATACATTTTCCAATAAATTTATTTCTAAAAATTGTAACTTCTCGAAATTCTCCAAATTCCTAAGCGATCCAAACGGCCCCAATTATCCCATCTCCTTCTTTTGCTATTCCGAATCAAGCGGTCCCACTTGCAATCTAGCACCTCCATTCTCCATCGAAGCGACGGATGCGTTCCATTTCTTTGTTTCTTTTTTCTATTTCCTTCCGTTTCTTCTACATACCAGTCTCTTTCTAAAATTCTAACCCCTCTCTCTCCCAGTCTCCCTCCTTTCTTGGAAGAAAAGAGGGGAGAACGGCGATGAGATTGGTGATCGGAGGATGAGGCTCCTCCGTGGATCCAGTGACCAGTCTCCTTTTAATCCGTGTTTAACTAGATTTCCGAGTATTAATTACTTATTTTATTACCAAGCTGATCTATATTATTGCTGTAAAATAACCATAGTACACTTCTCAAATTTGTCCATATTAAAATCCATTTTATAAACTTAATACCGCAATTTTAAAAAACAAATACTTCTTCTTTCATGTCATTTATATTATTTTAATTTATAATAAAACTTGTTATATCATTCTTATTAGTTGCTTGAACTATTTTTCGTACAAAAAAATAAATAAATCATACAGCACGAATAGTTGAAGTTGAAAAAGCAAACATCTTATGTATCATAAATATGTAATACAATTTTCTATATTTTTTTCCAAAAAAACTTTACCAACTTTCTAGAATTTAAATTATAGGAATTTATAATTATGCTACAAACATCCGAGGCTGTCTTCATCATTTAAAATTTTAGCAGTTAATAGAAAATCATTTGAGAACTAATATTACAAATTGATTATCTTCTGTGGTGATTTTTTTTACGAAAAAAATTAGAAGTTCGAATAAAATCATATAATAAAAGTTTAAGGGTCCAATATTATACAGTTTGTTTAAATTATTAATAAATTTAAGAAGAAACAGTTTCTTTGTGATTGCCCCCTTGCCACATCAAATAAAACAACTAAGTATTTCCAACTTTTTTTTAATAGAAATCCCTTAGGAATAGGCTTGACGAATCACAAAGGGTATGGGGTTTTTCCGGTTTACCGGTTTTAAAAACCGGATGACATCACAATTATTTTGATCATAAAACAAAAAAATCATAATAATTTTGATAATAATAAAATATTAGAATATTGATATCCCGTAAAATATAAAATAAATTTTCTAAACGTCAGTTTCGTAATATTTTTCTTGATTATAATAAATTATTATAAATCATAGGTAAAATTTCTAACCATTTTAGGATGTAATTTATTAAACAAAAAAAAAACTAGTATGGAAAATCTCAAGGCAATAGACCCACGCTCCTATGATCCCATTTCTGACAAGAGAGAGAGAGAGAGTCGTTCCTCGATTTGGGCAAATTTTTGTTCTAAATGGAAAAGTGATAAAGAAAAACCGGCACCGAAACCAAAACATTTCCGAAATTTCTGAAATTTTACAGATATTTTCCGGTATGCTCAGAGGACGGTATTACAGTCTTTTCATACCGGATCAGGAGCCGGTAGCCGGTATTACCGGAAATTACCGGTATCCGGTCCGGTATTAAAAACACTGCTTAGGCCAGTCAACGCTCGCGTATCATTTTCTGGCAGTTCAAATCTACTTTTTAAAAAGTTGGGTCGCTTTCCAAAAAGCCAAGTCAGTTCAAATCTACTTTTTAAAAGAAGACGAAACAAATGGTCGCTTTCCAAAAAGCCAAGTCACTCAAAGAAAAAATGCCATGTTGGGTGTTAATCACAAAGGAGCCGTTTGGATCGCTTAGGAAGTTGGAGAATTTTGAGAAGTTGTAATTTTTAGGAATAAATTTATTGGAAAATATGTAATTTTTTGAAGAGTTTGAATTGTTTATAATAAATTTATAGTAGGAAGATGAAATTCCCCAAAATCCCATGGGGATCCAAACGGCCCCAAATAAGAAAAATAGCCTCTTTTCAATGTTTTCCGTCTAGAAATAGGCTATTTTTCTTATTTCTAACCGATCTAAATGGCCCCAAAAAAAATTCACATTTCAGTCATACATTTCTTTAAAAATAAATTAGTACAATTCTCGTGGCAACATTGCTCGCAAGTTATGCGATTGCTTTTTATTTTTTATTATCAATAATTTATATTTTTTAAAAAAAAATGCACAATATTTATTGAGAAAATAGAATAAAAGATTTAAAATTTTGTAAAAATATTTTTTAAAAATGGTTGTAATGCACGAAGTAATTCACATTTGAGTCATACATTTCTTTATAAATGAATTAATACAACTCTAATGAGAACATCGCTTGCATGTTGTGGGATTATTTTTTATTTTCTATTTTCAGTAATTTTTATTTTTTTTAAAAATATGCACAATGTTTATTGACAGAATAGAATAAAAGTTTTAAAATTTTTAAAAAATATTTTTAACATTTTTAAAAAATATTTTTAACATTGAATATAAAAATTAGTGTAAATGAATTACGAATAGTATTTTGAGCATCAATTTAAAATTTGATAAAGAAGTAAATTTAGGAAAGCTTGCAAACAATTGGAAAACAAAAATGCAATAAGTCACCACTAATTATTGAATTGGCTCGGAGAAAAATCAGGACAAGTGGGAAAAGTCAGTCAAAAAAAAATGCCAAGCGGTTGTAAAACACGAAGTAATTCACAATTCAGTATTTCTTTAAAAATGAATTAGTACAATTGTAGTGAGAACATCACTCGCAAGTTGCGGGATTACTTTTATATTTTCTATTTTGAATAATTTATGATTTCTGAACATGAGTGCTTTTGTTTCTTACTGGAATAAAGAATTTCCTCTCTTGGAGGGAGTTCATCGGAAAATCAAGATACTTCTCTTTTACATTTATTGCAAGAAGCTTGGCGTTATATATATAGTTTTGCTACGGTGAGTTGTAACTTTTAAAAAAATTTTAAGTATTCTTTTGAAATTTTAGAAAATCATTAATCTAATTAATTCTGAACCGTTCAAAAACAGCAGTTTTTAAAAAATTCAAAATAAATACTTAAAATTTGAAAAAAAATATAAATTTTGATCTGCATGGAGTTTCAATAGGGAGATCGTATTAGACAGTTTGGATCGGTCATTTTGAACTATATTTAGTAATTTTGAGGATGACTCAACTCACCACAGAAAAACTATATATATAGAGTTTTGCTATGGTGAGTTGCAACTCACCAAAGCGTCCGTGAGTCGCGCTCAAAATTCTGAAATTAAGTTCAAAACGACTTATCCAAACCTTCTAATACGATCTTCCTATTGAATTCTCCATGCAGACCAAATTTTATATTTTTTTCGTAATTTTTAAGTATTTATTTCGGATTTTTAAAAACTGCTGTTTTTTAACGGTTCAGAACTAATTAGATTAATGATTTTCCAAAATTTCAAAAAAATACTTAAAAATTTTGAAAAAATATAAAATTTGGTCTGCATGGAGATTTCAATAGAAAGATTGTATTAGATGGTTTGGATCGGTCGTTTTAAACTTAATTTCAGAATTTTGAGCGCGACTCACGGACGCTTTGGTGAGTTGCAACTCACCATATCAAAACTCTATATATATATATATATAAACAAAAGCTTTCCGGAATATTCGGTAGAGCAAAAAATCACCAGCTAAAAATCCATGTCGATCTAATCCAGTGAGACTTTTGCGGACCATATACGCCAAAATGCATTAATGGAATCTATTCTTTGTTGGATTATCTCATGCGAGATAAGCACCCATTTTTTTTTTTTTTTCCTTCCGACACCTTGACAGAAGCTATCAAGTAAAATAAGCTGGATAGATTTTGCAAAAAAATCGAATTTCAGTGTCTTCTCTGGTGTGGCACAAATGGACAATACAATTTTTTGGATAATCACGCATTCCAGGTCTGTCATGGCTCGTCAATTAGTGTTGCCATCGTTACCAAAAAAAAAAATAGTGTTGCCACATAGTTCGTCAATTAATTTGTCTAGCGGATTAAAACCAGCTGTTATAATATCGTTTCAGCAGAAATCCACACCGATTTTAATAGAAAATCTGAATTACTCATCAACAGTTGAAACTTGGAAACAGTCAAAACCTTCAACAAGAGATGTATACCCTTACCATAACCATTCAATATTGGGGAATTACTCAGGTCACTCTATACTAGTTCATTCAATCTCTCATTTGACCAAAATATCCTTATTTTCAGAGTTGAAGTCCAAAAAAATCAAATGGAAGGGAAGGATATATATTTTGGTCAAATAGGAGAGTGAATAAGCAAGTGGAAAGTGACCCGAGTAATTCCCTCAATTATGGATCATTAAGCTTTGGTCAAGTTCCATTTTTCTTAGTTGTATATATATCTATTTGTAATCTCTGTAAAAGAACACGGTTAAATATATCTCTTTCAGTTGGTCAATTTCTAAGTTGGATCGCTATCTCTCTTCCTCACACAAATCAAACTTTTGAATTTGGATCTCTATTCTCTATCCCTCTTGTAGTTGCACAACTTCCAGCTTTTTCACCTCAATCTGCATACTCTTTCACCTATTTCTGTTCTCTCCTTCCATTTCTCTTGCTCCCTCTGTCTTGCTTTTTCTGTTCTGCTGTTCTTTAACCTCTAGAACGTTTTCCTATAAAAAGAGAGAAAGAAAAACAAATAAACAAAAAACTGAGAAAGAAAATAAGATACCTATTCCCTCTCGGTCTGTCTCTAGATTTTAAGTTTTCAACTTAAAAAAAAATATGACTGGCTTTGGGGAGACTGTTGGAGGTTGGTTTGGATCTAGCATGGTAGGTAAGATGCTAGATATGGTGGGCACCAACCTTGGCAAAAATAATGATCTGCAAAGTGGAACCGTAGGGATGGTAATTAGCTTAGGCTCCGTTTGGATGGCTTCTTCCGGGAATAAGAAATAAGGAATAATCACTTTTTACCAATAAATTTATTTCTAACCATCCAAACTCTTCACAAAAGTTACACACTTCCCAATAAATTTACCCTTTCCCAATAAATTTCTTCCCTTTTTCCTACCTTATTCTCAACGCATCCAAACGGAGCCTTACACCCTGCCCAGAGGTTTAACCTGCTCCAGAATGAATAGATTATGGTGGAAATGGGAGTCAATGGATGGGAGAGAAGAGGAACTCTAGTATACAATTGTTGCTACTTTTGTCACCCCAAATTTGGGGATTAAAATTTTGTTCCTCACCTCTGTCCCATTCCATCCCATTCCATTCCACTGTGTTTTCTGGAGCAGACCCTTAAAGAATTCACTGTCTCAAATCCAGTACGCTATTGTCGAGGCAAGAAAGATGCCAACCAAAAACCCGGCGCTCATCAAATGGCTGGATAACCTGACAAATGCAGCCTACGAGGTCAAAGATGTGCTTGATGACTTCGAGGTCAAGAAAATACGTGAAAGGTTGAAGGAAAGGAATAAGATTGCTAAATCAGGTAAATTTGTTAAAGCTCTGTTTCGTGCTAACATAGAGTCAACGAAATTAAAATCTGTTGTAGAAAAAATTAATAAATCAATCATCACCTTCCTTTTGTATATTCTTTTCTTTTCTGAAATATCCAAGAATTCTTTCATCTTCTTTGAGATGCTTCCAAATAAGGTCAGAACTGTGTCGGCGCCATGAATTTGATTTAGGACATAATCTTATGCGGCACAACTCGTGCCTATCCATGTCATGCATCCGATCTCGGGAACGATCTTTTGCGGCATCATATTCCAACAAGTTTGAAGTTAGTTTTTAGGTTCAAGTAGTGCAAGGGCATTTTCCACAGTGAGGTTGCTATTTTTAGATTATTATTTCTAGTGATCGAGTTTATTGATGCTATTAGTAACTGGTATTTTAAGCATATAGCAGAACTATAAAGTCCTTGTAATGCAGCGAATTTTGTTATTCTTAATTATTTTACTGTGTTTCGGTATGCTAGCATCATAAGTTCATAACAGACTAACAGTACGATTAATGTCCCTATATTTTGATGAAATCAGATTGCCTTTCCTCATATACTGTTATCTGTTTCATTTGATCGTGCATTTGTAGTTGATAGTTGTCCTATTCCAACAAATTAGTCAAATTATGAAGAAAATTTACTTTTTACTGAATTAAATGATGTTTGTTGAAGATATCATGATAATAACTTATTGAAGACTTGTGAAAAAATATGGAAAAATCGAATATATATGAAATTAATGCGTTGCTATTTCTTTTAAAAATTTCCCTCTTCTTTTCATTCGGGCTCGGGACTAACTATGTATGAGTGCACAGGCAGAGTTAAAAACTCGAATATTTTGTCATTATTTTATTTCTAAACATAAAATTAATTAAAAAAGTATATATAAGAACCATAATTTGAGCAGAACTCTAGCTTCAAAATATAAGAAATGAAACTGAGCAGCTAGTCCTGTCCGAAGTGATTTGATTTGAGATTGAAAAGCCAATTAAACGAGACAAGTTTGAGCAAAAATACGAAGTTGAATTTGTGCGAGGCACAAATTGTGAGATGAACTTATCCTATGGTCATAACCTTACAGTATGTATCAGAGTTTTAACTTGTTAACCTTTTTGTAAAAGAGAACAAATGGTTAATGTGGATCATTGAATTATTTAGTTTTATTAAGGACAACCTTATTTCGGAGTGGTCCAGTTTTTTTGATTTGCTAGTTAGTCTTAAAAAAACTGGTGTTTAATTTGTTTTCTATAAAACAAAGGGAAATAAATATGCTATAAGAAGGTTCATGCATTAAATATAGACGAATAAAAAAAAGGGTTCAAAATACAAAGCACGCCTCAATTTCCAGTGAAATTAGCCTTTGATTCAGTGCCTTTGAAATATTAACAGTGAAGATAAATTGCAGCCAACCACTTGCATCTAAGGGTGCTCCAAAAGTAATATTATTATTATGTTATTGGGAAAAAGAATTTGAGAATGTATTTACTATTTAGCACAAAGTGAGATTTTTCTAGTATATCTACACAACACAGATTGTGAGTTGTAATTTATTTTTCTTGTACTGGATAATTTTCTATAGAAACCTCCGTGCATCATCAAAGTACTGTCTATTGTTTGAACTTATAATTTTCTACATATCATAATCATCAATTGTATCCATTATTTTGTCTGAATTAAATACATTGATATGGATGTAAGGAATATGAGAAATCTTCAGCCAATCATCTCCTTGATAAGGTCTGCATTGGTACTCTAGTTCAGAGCATCCAGAGATGCAAAGTTCTATGAGGTTTTGCGGTAGGCCAGCTTCAGGTAATGAAGAAATAGATGGGCATGACACAATGGTCAGCTTCTTCATGGAAGAAAGCATTGGTAAGGTCGAGGGAAGGCGCTTCAAGTTCTGACAGTTAGAAAACAAGAGCTCTTCCAGGGAAGTTAATTGCTGGAACCAACTTTCTTCGTCTCTTGTATATTCTCTTGCATGTGAGTAACTTATAAAGAGAGTACGCAGTGATGGAAGCCTTCCAACTGCGTAAAGGCTTTCAATAGCAGTACCGTAGTGGTTGCCTAGGTGCAGATAAGTTAGAAATTGCAAGCATTGCTCTTTATTTTCATGAGAAATCTCATTATCCTCTTGCTCCACTTCAAATGACTCCAGAATTTCATCAATTTGCAATAGTACGAGCTTTCTTAGATTAACAAGGGATTTTAACCCACCAACAAAGTGAAGTCGCTTGTAACAACTTATGCGCATGACCTTAAGGGAATTCAAGGAAGTACAAGAAATGGATAAATTTTCATGTGTAGAACTTATACTCAAGTGAGTGAGAGAAGGCATGCCCTGCAATATGGTTGCAGCGCTATGAATATTGGGACAATTTATTAACTTAAGCTCTACCATTGGTGATGTGATAAAGTTTGTAGGCATTTCTATTAGTTCCTTACAGTATTTCAATTGAATTTTTTTAAGGTGTGGAAATGATTTATTTCCAGTTGGTGGATCTGACCATGCCCTCCAGCGTGACATATTACAGATTGTCAACTCCTTCAACGATGCAAACACCACATTGGAGTGTCCATAAAATTCATCACCTACCTTTGCAATCCATGGTAGATCATCAAAACTGAGAACTTCAAGAGAAGGGAGCTCTCCAAAAGCAGGAAGAATGGTTAACCAAGAACTTGTCACCTCAATACACTTCAGATTGGAAAGTCCACTCTGAGTTGGCCATATCCAACCTGGAAGATATTTTCCTCTGCTGCCCATGATTGTAAGAATTTCTACAGTGGGAGACGGTTTTAGGGCCTCAAGTATCTCTAGTTCCACCCCAGTTATTGGTTGATCATTGTTGTATTGAAATTTTAACTTTAGATTTTTGAGGTACTTTTTCTTTCCAAGTTGAGATGTAGCTGCTTCTTCTTTGCTTGAGACATTTTGAAGATCACATAAAAGAAGATGTCCAGTGATTTCATTCATGTTCATCAACTCACTGATTCTATATCCTTCATTGTCTCCTACATGGAATTCCACTAGTTCTTGGAGTTTGCTTAGTTTTCCTATACCGGATATCAGAGATACTGTCTTAGGACTAGCAAATAAATGTCGCAAGTTTTTAAGTTTATTTATACCTTTTGGTAATTTTTGAAAGTTACAACCTCTCACATCTAGCACTTGTAGATGCCATAACACACAAAATTCATCCGGAATTAATTTAATTCCAGAGAAGGAGAGATCAACAAACCGGAGATGAGATAATTGACCAATGGCTGCAATGGGTGCTTTTGTATCAATTCTAATATAAGATAAATCCAGCAAACGTAGACCAGTAGATTTGACAAAGGTGTTGGTAATTAACTCATCACTGCAACTATGCCAGTTACCAAACAAAATTAGAGTCCTTAGTCTTGTATTATTCTGGTCGTTCCCCTCAATATTTGAACTATCACAATCAATGCCCAAGTGGTGGGTAGACGATGGGAGATTATTATCGTAGCCTTTAACATAACTAAATTCATTTGAAGAAACAGCCACAGCCAAGTCTCGTATTAAATCATGCATCATATACTTGTCCTCACTTATTGTTGCCTGAAAAAATGATCTTTCCACGAGTTTATGAAACCACTTGCTCCCTACATCTTCCAATCTAATTTTCCCTTTATCCAATTTATGTTTCTCTTTATCATTGGGATGAATGAAACCATGAGCCATCCACATTTGGACCAATCTATTCCTTTCAAATACATAATATTTTGGAAATATGGAACAAAATATGAAACACTGTTTTAGCTCTGATTCTAAACACGAATAGCTAATTCCAAGAGAAGGAAGGATTCCTTCAAGAGCATGTTCATCATTCCACCAATCACTCCAAAGGATGTCTTCCCAATATTCTCTTTCTAACCGGGCATGTAACATGGTTCCAATAACCACACCAGCTAGAGGCAAACCATGCAGCTTTGCTGCAATCTTATTGGCAATCGATTTTAATGTACTCAATTCTTCTTCTTCCAAGTGAAGTAAATGTGATGGTTTTTCCAGATCATGTAATTTAAATGCTCCGAATGCATAATATTCAAAGAGTTGCCTGAAACATTCCGGTTCTAAAACATCCAGTGTGATAATATTGGGCATATTTCCTATTATTTTCGCAACGCGTTTGCTTTGAGTTGTCACTAAAACAAAACTTCCAGGCGCACTGTTGCCTATAACTGATAAGAGGCCAGTCCAAACAGATTCAATCCCATCGTGGACATCATCCAATACAAGAAAAATTCTCTTGTTTTCAATAGTTCTAATTAGCTCCCTCTCAATTGTATCTAAGTTCATCATGGTATCAATACTAATACTACCTCTTAATGATAGAACTATTTCTTTCATTATTCTCATGACATGAAAATCTTGTGAGACGTAGACCCAAGCTCTTAGGGAAAAGCTGTTTGCCATTCTTTTATTGTTGTAAACCATTTTAGCAATAGTTGTTTTGCCTACTCCTCCTAGACCAAAAATCGGAAGAACAGGTAGTTTCCAATTCTTGATGTACACTGAATTTAGTTCATCATCACTTGATTTAATATTGCTCGTCTCTTGCTGCTTGGCCTCTCTTCCAACATCACTAGGGTTTCCTTCTGTAGTTATATCCAAAACTTTTGTATCAACATTGCTCGTCTCTTGATAACCATCATCAACCCAATGTTTGTTTCCAGTTATTATATTGGCCAAAACCCGCTTAACTACTCCTGGGATTACACCAAACCTAGTTTTGCCTAAAAACCACTTGCCAACTTTAAGAATTGTTCCATAACCCCATAAAAGACCAGTTCTTTTCACATGTCTATGATCTGGTAGTTGAGGTTCTTCTAATGAAGGACTAGGCTGAAATTTAGGTTTTTGATCCGAATGGAATTCAGGAGAACTCACAAGTTGACAATTTAATATCATGTCCAGTATGAAATTAATTTCTTTATCCCGGCCAAACATCTTTGCATTAGGGTCTAAATTGGAGCTTGTCTCTTTTTTGCGAGTGTCTGTCTGCTCTGTTTTTGCTTGAATGCCGTACTCATGTTGCAAGAGTTTTATGAAATCCCCTACCCCCATGGAAATTTTATTCAGTTTATCTACAGCAGATTTCAATCCCTTTAACTCCTTGTCAGAAAAAATCAGACTTTTAACGACTTTACCTGATGAGGATGCAATTTCAATAACCTTGTTTTTTCCCTTCAAACTTTCACGAATTCTCTTAGCTTCCAAGTCATCAAGGACATCTTCGGCCTCGTGGGCTGCATTTTTCAGGTGATTTAGCCAGTTGTTGAGTCCTCTGTTTGTGATTTGTTTTTTACTGGCCATCTCAACAGCAGCCTGGATACGAGGAAGTGAATTCTCTAAGCTGTTGAGGATGTCCGCAGTCCCACTTTGCCGAGCATAGTTGCTGCTAAGATGGGAGCGTGCTGTATCTATTATGTTGCGGATGATGCTGGTTGCAAACCAACCTCCAACAGTAAGCTCAACACCAGCCATCTTCAAATTCAAGAATAGAAAAACAGCAGCAGGTCAGATAAGCAAAACTGAGGGAGCAAAGAGAACGGGAAGAAGCAGAAACAGGGAAGAGAGAAAAAAGTGGGAGTTGAGCAACTATAAGAAAATATTGTAAACGAAGCCAACAAAAACTGATAATTAGAAGTGGCCCAAGGAGAAGCCGGAGTACCGTTTGAGAAAGAGAGAAGCAGCTGGGCCTCAATTTAATAATAAGTTGGTTGTCTTCGAAATTATAAATTCGTAATCGTGTGGACCGTGCCGGCTATTTATTAATCGGTTTAGGTGGCTAAGAAAACGAAACGGCAGAAACACGAAGACTTGCGCACCGAAAAAAATTGAAAATATTATTAAAAAGGAAATGTTTTCCATCCTTGAGGACTTCATTAAATTAATGCATCTTTATTAAAAAAGAAGTGATGATGGCATTCGCTCTTTTTCTTTTCGAAATGTAATTAATGCACAATTAATCCTCATCCCCTTTTTCCTACGAGAGAAATGTTCATTATTTTTTTATTTAGTAAAGTAATTGTTTTAATTGATAAACTAATTATTTTAGTTGTTCTCGAAAAAAAAATAATGGAAAATTGGATCGGATGCTTAGATCAGGTGCTTAGGCAGAAAGGCGGAAGAGTTGACTAAGGAGATGAGGTGGAGGTGCTTCGAAAGAGAGCGATGGTCAAGTGGTGGACAGGAATAAGCTGCTTCAAGAAGGAGTTAGGGTTGGACGGTTTGCGGAGGAGGAGATGAGGGAAGCTCTAGCGAATGAGAGAGAATGAAGGAACATAGACAGAGGAATAAACGGTCAGATTGTTATTGTCATAAAAGGGACGGTTCAGATGCCGTGTCGAACTTGAAAAAAATAGCGAAATCGGACACATACGAGATTTAATTAATACTTTAGATTATCTAAAAAGTTCTTGTAATGTTAGAAACTTTAAAAAATAACTTAAAAATAATAATTATAACGATATTATTTATTATTATAATTGTTCAAAAAGAGGTCCATATATACATGTCATATGTAGATTCGTACATATTTTAAGCAAAAATTAATAAGTAGTTTGGTCCAAATTTAGGAGAGGCCGAGGCGTCTCTCTAGTTTGGGGGAATGCTGCATTTTGGTCATGCCAGTTCCCCAAGCGAGAAAAGGGCGGGTACTTGATGCCGATTCCGCAGCCTACCAGGGATTTGGGTGCTTTATGCACAGGTGGCACCTAGCATTGTTGCAGCCATAGAGCAAGAGCAACAATTTTCCGTTCATGAGGAATTTGGCTGTGTACGAGTCGAGCTCAAGTCGATCTCGATTGTACTAGTGAAAAATGACAACATAATTATAAGTAACTCAATTTCAAACTCTGAAGTTACTGTAGGTAAAGTTCAAATCGCAACGGTTGTGTTACTGTTCTGGAATGGATCTGAGCCCTTCGTCTCCGCTAGCGCTGCTGTCTTTTCTCTCGCTTTCGCGAAGGTTCCTCCACAGACCACGGACACATCTCGGTTGTTCCTCTCTCTTCGATGGATCTAGGGTTTGCGAAGTGAGACCAGAAGAGAGACGACTATCGCTGCAGTAAAAGCTTTGATGCTCTCCCATTTCGCCTTCCTCCTTTCTACGCTGCTCCTGTCTGCCGCCTGCGTTACTTTGTTTTTTTTAGATTTCCTCCGCTTTTCCATCTGTAGCCGTAGCAGATCCGGCTCCTCCTTTTGCCCAGTCCGTGGTATTGTCCCGCTATGTCTTGCGGTCATTCCAACATGTACGGATGTCTAAAGTATTATGATTCTTCCTTTCCAAAAGGTTCTTGCCACTGTTCTCTTTCGAGGGTTTTTTCTGACCTTCTCCTCTTTCTCACTAATTCTACGCACTTTTTCTATGCCAGATCGGTGGATGAAAAGCAAAAGAGAGGAGTCTTGCTAGAATTTCTCCTGATCCCTTTGTTTACCTTTCAGGCCTGGTCTGATGTTCTCCAATTCGATCTGATATGTACTCTTTCTTCTCTTCGATTATTAATTAAATTTTCCTCTTTCCTATAATTTCCATTCCCACTTAATCTGCTAAATTAAGCTTCTCCTTCCTCTTGGCACCTCTTACCTCCTCTTGAAATTCCTACGGCATTTTCTTCTTTCCTTCACTTCTACAGGGATGAATTGCTCATGTACACCCATCTCTGGTGAGTGCTACTTTAATCTATTCCATCTCTCTCCATTTCTCTTCTTTCGTACTTCTTTTTTTTTAAATTTGGTTGGCTTTTAAGTTTTAGGTGTGCTATATAATCTTTCTTCGTCGTTTTCTCAACTGTACCGGCATTAGAGATTGCATGGCCTGAAAGGTAACATTTGTTTCTCTGTCTCGCTCTACAACCTCATGGCAAATTTATCTCCTTTGATTATTCTTACAGGATTGAAATTGATCATAAGATAATGAGTTTCAAGGTGTCAACAGTGAGAGGATTGCTTTACAAAATATTATTAGTTAATTGATTTGGATTGAAAATGAATAGAAACTTTAATTTTTTTTGTTGATAATAATTGATTATTGATTTATTCATTGTACTTGAATGACAAAAGTTTTTTGAATTTAATTATTATTTTCAAAATAAAACTCAATCAAACAAAATAGAAGTATCAAATGGAATGTGTTGTTCAGTGGAATGTGCTGTTCAGTTGGGTTGTCTTTGTTTCATCGTCTAATTTGATACTTGGTTAGGTTGTCTTGAAGCTGCTGGTGTGCTTTTTTATGCCTTTTCTGTTTTTTTTTCTTGGTATGTATCGATAGAAACAAGTGTCTGATTCTGGTGTTTTTTATTTTCTGTTTCTTAGCCTGTGCTCTTCAGTCTCTTTGTTTTGTTCTGTCTGCTCCATCCAGGTTTGTATTTTTCAGTTTCTCTACTTATTAATTTTTCGGGTTTGTCCGCATCTTGGTTGGGTTGGTGTGGATAGTGATTGATGCTGTTCCAGTTTGATTTTTGCCTATTTGTAGCTGAAATACTTATTTCATCTTTGATGTTTACCTTGCTCATTTTTTGTCCTTGACCTTTTTGCATTGTTTTTTTTAACTCTTTTTTTTCATTGTGTGTGATTAGCAGATGAAAACACTGTGGTACAAATCTATAATTTGTCCAATAGGCCTGACTCAGTGAGGATGCAAGTCAGGATAGCGAGGATATGGGCAGCAACATACAAATCTCACTTGCGTGTTTTTAGTATAAATATACGGTCATTCATGCGAAGTTTTAAAGAACTAATCGGCAACGATTAAATTGAAGAAAATGTATTAGTGATTTTTAATATTTTAATTTGAGGGTGCAATTAAGGTCAGATTCTTGATCTTTGCTTATAAAAGAGCAAATGTAGAAGGGACTGAATTTGTAAGTTGTAACTATAGCCTTTATGGCACACTTCCTGATCACTTCACCATATTGACATAACATATTTTCTTCAATATTTCAGCACAAAGATGACTTATCGCCTGTTTTAAAAGAGCAAATGTAGAAGGGACAAACAACACCACCGCCAGAGCTTCAGACACCATCTCCGCCTATAGCCAGTACTGCATATCACTCTATACAATCTACTGACAGTCTGACCCATAGCACTAGACAGTAGATAACACAATAAGCTTATTCTTTATATTTTCACACAAAAAGAATTCTCCTCACAATGCCTGCACAATTTATTACTATTTTCCTTGATGCGGATGAAATATCTAACTCTCACCAGCATCATCTTCTGTTATAACCGGGCTTTTCACTGATATAACATTGGAAGATGATAAAATGTATAGTTTAAGTAGAAATTAGTAATATAGATAGAAAGAACAATAAACAGTCATTGATAATTGTCTTGCTGATCGTTTCAAACAAAGTAACTGCGCATGTGCGTTTCTTGGTGATTTAATTTTCTAAAATCATTTCTATATCGTACAGTAACCTCTGCAATCACGCTCTGACGGACATGCATAACCAAGCCTGAAAATCCCCAAGACCGATGCTGCTCAAGATATCCCATCCTCCACAAATGAACGACACTATCTCACTACTCCGTAAAGGTGCTGCTCGTTCAGTTTGATTTTTTTGGGCACTTTCTTGCCTAACAGGTCTGTGATGTGGATAAAATAGGTATTTCCTTTAAATGTGTAATTGGCTTGACCACCATCAAGAAAACTCAATGTAATACATCAAAACATCCAAGTACTTTAACAATTGTTGACATTTCATAGCATCAACATAAATAAAAATTTCCATCATATGATTTCTCTTTCTGGTGCTTATATGCTAAAGTACCTTATGGACAGTCAATGAACTGATGCATTTGGTGCAGGTATAGATAACACAAACCATATGTGCAGAGGAGAACAACACAACCCTACAGGCTAGGTATAACAGAAATAAGATAGTCTGATAGCTTTGGCAAAGACAGTAGAAGTAAGAGAAACATTGAAGATCCAGGTAATCATCTTAATCATTTTCAATCTCATCTCATCTTATTTTATTTAATTTTCAAGTTTTGATGTTTTTTCATACTTTCACACAACTGTCATGAAATATCATTACAATTCTTAGGATAAAAAATACATGTTTGTGAAAAATGGTAGGCACCATGTGTACAGAGAACATGATCTTATTTGGCTGATCTTTAGAGCATACTATTTAAATGATTGTTGCCGATGCAAATTTTGAATATATAGCTTTTGTATACTAAAAGAAAGTCAAATTAATGGTCCAGTTGAATTTAGTAAATAAGCTATTTGCTCCTTTTCCATTTTCATTTTCAACTTCATTTTGAATAACTATGTGCTCCTCTTCCACTGTGTATACTAAGAGAGTCAAATTAATGGTCCTATCAAATTGTTCATGAATTTTTAACTCCAGTTTGGGACATGCATCAATCTAGGACAATTGGGCTAGCAGATATGAGTTGCTACTCTTCGACTTTATGTTAATACAACTCTGTACTATGGTGGAATCTGTGTAAGGTTCTTTGTTTTGTTTATCTTTTCATTTTTTTTTCCTTTCATGTCCTTTTCTAATTCATGCTTGATTATTCTTAATTTTTAGAACAGTCAATAATAGTTGTTTTAACTAAAATTTGAACAAATTTTTTCTGTGTGTGCAATTTAAATTGTGGTCGTGGTATTCTCCTGTGTCTGCATACATCCAGTGTTTGAAAAAATCCCTCAACACCCAAGGTTCCTAGACAGTTTGATCATTTATCAATAATAAAAAAGATAGTGAAAATAACATGTATCTTTTGGTTTTCTTATTGGAAAAATTTTTAGGTGATGTGTCATGACCTCCTTGGCCTTCTCTAAATTAGTTTTGTCGGTGCATAATGTTTCTCCAAGTTCTGTGCCAGTCATATAGATGCTGGTATAGTGGTCATGTGCAACATATCAATTTTGTTGTTTGAATGTAGATGTTGGGTATCGAGAGATGATAGACATATACACATGAGAGGGTTAATATTATGGATTAATAATTTGTTTGGTCAGTAAGTAATCATTGATCTCATTATATTTTCTAGGCAATGATTGTTCTAGCAAAGTAAATTATAAGCTTGAAATAACATTGGTAACATTGTCAGTATTATGATAATACTCTGTGTGATGATACTCTTATAATTCGTAACGTCAAATTTCTTGGGACTGGTGTCTGATTTTCTATGGAATCATAGAAAAAACAAAGCAATCTCAATGGAATTTTGTTCAGTTCTACGTTATGGTAAAATTAGTAATTGGAGACTTATTTTCCCTTTTAGTATGGATTGTATTGTATTGTATTTTGTATTTGAATCTAATTTGATGAAATATATCTGACTAAATAAGGAACAGCCACCAAATAACAAAGTAAACGAGTGAAAAATATAGAAAAAAATAGCAGCAGCCACCAAATAACTAAGTAAACAAAAAGACCACCTAAATCTATAATACAATCGTCTTAGATTGATCATACATCGCGCGTAGCGCGATGCAACAGCTAGTTCTAATTAAACTCATGAGAAGGTGCAGAAATAATTTATTAGTTGGGAAGCTGTTTTCGTAAAGGGAGTTGTAGAAGGAGGTGAACGCTTGTCCAATCTGACCTGAGCACTTAATCGTGCGACCATCCACAGTAAGGGAAGAGAGAAACTTTTCCACAGCGTGAAAATATGAAGCGTTGCGATCCCCGCATTTTAACCACTTAATTCTCGTTCTCTGGTGCCACCTCACCTCCAATAAGTTAGCAATTTCATGAGCTTTCTCCCTCAATTTGATCGTAAGGATTCCAGAGTTGTTAAGTTGCGCAACTTCTCTAATTTGTCTAGAGCAGCGATGAGGTTTTTTTGCGTTCAGAAGGGTCAGAGTGTATGGGAGTCGGATCCTCTGGTCGGCGCCTTAAAAACGACCAGGTGGTCGTTTTCTGATCTGAACTGTCCGATTAGATCGGACGGTCCGATCTCAATCGCTTCTTCCGTCAAAAAAAAATAATAATTCGCGTATACAGTTCGTATCGTCCCTTTCTTTCGTTCACAGAGCCGTTATTAGAGATGAAAAAAAAGGAGAGAGCGAGAGACAGAAAGAGAAATCCCTAAATTTGCGTCGTGGCTAGGCGAGAGAGAAGAAAGCAATCATTGTTGAGACTAGTCGTCGTGGAGGCGAAGCGATCTGGTAAACCTAGATTTGCGCCGACGGAGAGAAATCCTATGCTGAGCTCGGGACCTTTTTGAGACTGAGAACCTCTCTCTCTGCCTCCCTTTTGTAACAGGTACCACTACTCAGAACCTCCCTCTCTGTCAGTTCTCAATTTTTCTTTATAGAAAAACCAATTGTGACGGATTGTTATTCAACAGCTGGCTTTACAATCCAAAACGACCACCTGGTCGTTTTTAAGGCGCTGACCAGAGGATCCGACTCCGTATGGAAGAGTTGTGTATTCCAAGTCTTAAAGTCCCAAGTGTAAGCTGTTTACTTCGGCCCGAAAAGAGGAAAGGCTTTGTGCGCCCTGCTGGCTCACGACCCAAATTTGCTTAGTGATGGCGCCGAAATCTCGATGCCTCATCCAGAAGTTTTTTAAGAATTATAAGTGCCATCGGCAAATATATCATCTCAGCCATCGCTGCTATGTATTACAAATGTTCAATTTAATAATAAAAAATGTTCAGTTTAATAATAAGAAGTGTTCAGTTTAATGCGTCAGAATCGCGCTAGAGTCAGAGTCGCGGGTGGTCAAGAGGTGCGCTAGGAGGCAGGGGTAGAATCGAAAAAATTTTAATTTGAACCGGATCGGTTCATTTTCAATTCTAATTTTTATATGTATTTTTTGTCCGGTTCGTAACCTTTCGCTTGGTTTTTTTTCTTATAATAGTTGTATTTCTGTTGCAACTAACTGAATATTCATACTTATTAAAATGAACATTCGTAAATATTAAACTGAATATTCGTACTTATTAAACTAAAAATTTATACTTAATAAAATAAACATGTTTGCTCATAACATTTATATTTTCTGTTGCAACTAACTGAGCAGTTCTACTCAATTAACTGAACATTTGTATTGACTAAACTGAACTTTTGGCAAAAAAAAAAAATCAAAATGAACATATTTGGTCTAGCGAACAGTTATAAAATAATGAACAATTCTACTACAAAGTGAACATTTGTACATATTAAAGTAAACACTTATAATAACTAACTGAACAAAAAATACGTGTTGGATGAGTAGAGGGGTCAGAGCGCTAGTTGAGACGCTGTGCAACGCGATGGTTCAGATGGCACAAAGTGCGATGGCTTTAATCATTTTTCGAAGTTTTTAATTGGAAATTACTTATCAAACGCTCCAGCAGTCGAACAATCACTCAAACAACGTGTGAGTCTTTCAATCTAACACCCTTCTCTTTTCCTTCACTTCCTCATCTCACAATTTGACACAACTCGCCTCTCAACGTGACTCGTCCTTCCCTTCTTTTTTACCTCATAACCTCTCAATTTGACACAATTCCACATCTCCATCTCCATCTCCCAATCCAATTAGGTACTTACCTTACAAGTAGAGAGAAAAAAAAAAGACGATCAGATTTGATATAGGAAGAAAGAAGTAGAGATCGACAAAGATAAAAAGAAAAAAGACATTTTTAGATGTGATTCTGCTACGAATTGAGGATAACTAAATAACTATAAATGAGTATATAATGAGTATTGGGAGTACCTAATAACTTTAAATGAATAATTATTTATATTTTGTTATGGAAGTATATAATTAGTGAAAATAAAATAATTAATAGACAAAATCGGATATAACCCCTCAAATCTTCTCAAATCTGATATAACCCCTCTAATCTTATTCAACATCGATATGAACCCTTTCTATTAAATTTAAATTCTTATGACCAAATTAACCCTTTCATATGACATTATAACCTGTGCCCATCCCCTCTCTCTCTCTCTCTGCATTTCACGAAGGTTTTCATAAAGTATGTCGAGGCAATATAATCCAGGTTCGTGGGAAATAATGAAAAATCCAGAAAATAAAGTTTTTACCTAAATAAAAATGTAGTTTGAACCAAGCCCAAGTTGGACTAAGATGAATGAATTGAGCCAATCAGATTTTAATCTCAGATCCCTTTATTCGAGCTGCTTATGATTTATGAATTGACATAATTCTTGAATAAAAATGAAAATTTCAAGGTAACGTGCTAATAATTTTATTACAATTCACTGGTCAATTATCATTTGCTAACTACGGCTTCGTTTGGATGCGTTGAGAATAAGGTAGGAAGAAGGAAGAAGGGAAGAAATTTATTGGGAAGGGATAAATTTATTGGAAAGTGTGTAACTTTTGTGAAGAGTTTGGATGGTTAGAAATAAATTTATTGGTAAAAAGTGGTTATTCCTTATTCCTTATTCCGGAAAGAAGCCATCCAAATGGAGTACAATAAGAATTTATTAGCGGAACAAAAAAAATGGAGGATTCTCAAGTAGTTGTCTAATATAACAAACTATCTAATAATAGGCTTCGTATAGGTATTGAATACGGAAAATGTCGGAGATTAGGAGAGAAGGGATGGAAAACAAAATTTTCCTGGAGATTGGAAAAAGAAATGTTAATTTTACCTAAAGAATCTTTATTATTGTCAGAGTATAGAAAGTGAGAAGATGAATCGTGCCGGGCAGGAGGATAATAGTACAGCTAGGTGAGGGTATATTGGTCATGAGTATTTAAAAATCATATTTTAGCATTAAAATATGATTAAATTTAATAGAAAGGGTTTATATCTATGTTGAACCACATTAGAGGGGCTTATATCCGATTTTAAAGATTAAAGAAGTTTATATTCGATTTTAGAAAATTTGAGGGGGTTATATCCGATTTTAGAAAATTTGAGGAGGTTATATCCGATTTTGCCTAATTAATAATTAACTGATATGTATAAGAAAGTAACTAATAATTTTTTTTAAAAAATATCTAATACATTATACATGCAAGGGAGTATTTAATATTTATGCCTTAATAAAAAATATTTATGCTGTTATACCCTGAAATTCTACTATTTATAAATTTCCTATGGAATTTTGATATTACCTGACTAAAATCTTTACTTGAGTGTTTATGCTGTATAAAAGAAATAATTTTCTATTCTCATCTTGAGTAAGAATTTGAAAATTGGAATTGCTTAGAAATATATTGTGCATTTTATTAAGTCGTTGACATTTTTTTTTACGAATTATTATGCATCAGAAATAATTGTTTTGATTTATGTTGAATAAGAGTTATTATTTGAAACAAAGAAAATTGATATCTTCTCGTAAAGCTGGTTTAAATTATGTATGTAAAAATTTTCTTAAAACTCATTCGGTGCATGAATTTGGCTCATCTCTTGTACAGTCCATTATAGGTGGGACCCTATGGTCATGAGTATTCTATTGTCTAAACTCTTAATATGGACCATGTCTAATTAGAATCTCAATGTTTGGAACCTTGGAGAATCCATCTCCTAAAATTTTGGATCTGGTTCTTACGCCTCCACCATTCTCTTGTATTTTCATTTTTCCTTTCTACAAAAATGAGCTATGCCCTGTACCACAAATTTCGCCCAAAATCTCCAGCAAAATTCAAAAGAAAATCAGATTTGGACTTGGAAGCAAGTTTCTCCGGTACGTCAGGCAACAGAAATTAAAATGTCGGAAAGTCGAGTTCCACTTTTTCCACACCTCCGATTTATTACAGAAATTGAGCAAGTAAGTTCATAGATTAGAGTTATACTGCTGTTTTTGTTATTTCTTTGAGATAATTGCGAAATTTTACTGAAATTTTTGTGTGTCTAATTTCTAGGGTTTTCATGAAATTTTTCTAATGGGATGGATTTAGAACTGAAATCGTTTCTCTTACTTATATAAATTTAATTGTGGGATTTAGATAGCTTTATAAGAATTATCAGATTTATTTATCAATAGTAGTTATTCATTTGCAAAATGGACTAATTTGGTCACACTTTTATTAACCAGATTACAGTTCTGAATTTTAAGTTGTATTTTTTTAATTTGCTTGATTATTATGACTAATAAAATGGAGTAGTTAGATGGCCGTATGGGTGTATGCATAATAGGACTGTGGGGAACAAATACCAAACAAGCCAAGATTATGTACGCCCCTTATAAGCTTAAGCATAAAAATATAGATTTAATTTAGAAGCAAGTTCCTCAAATGGGTCGAGTTGCTGAAACTAAATGTATAGTTTCTTGTTTGATTGATTAACTAAAATGAATGAACATGGGTGCATAAAAGTTAATTCTTGTTGCTGGTATCATTGTTTCACCACTTGTTATTGCTTTGCAAGACCTATTAACCCTCGCCCAGTCTTGAAATCACTCACTAGTACTACTAATTAGCATGAAACTTAGAAATTTTTATGTTCTCTAGAATCAGGAGGTTATGAGTTGAAATTTAGGAGCTGTTGACATGAGAGAGGCAATGTAGAATTTGTTTGATTGCTTGCTTTTGCTTTGGTTTTTACTGCTGTTTAAGGTACGGATTCCATTTGAATTTTAATTTATCTTTTTATTATATATAGATATAGAGACTTAATTAATAGCTTGCATGTTGTGTTCATTAATTGTTGCATTCATGAAAATCGGTTTATGCATAAATGATGCATGATTTAAATGGCATGTTGAATGGTATTTCATTGAAATGTGTTCTGAATGTGGTAAGTAGTACAGCTTGTGTGGTTGAGATAGACACTCGTAATGTTTGGAGGTGGCGTCATGACCCATCCTACCAAGCACCGTGTAATAAGCGCTTATGTACCGGGACTCTAAAGGTCCAGTCTAGAATGGTCCGGAGGGTGAGTGTTCCCAGCATGCATGTACAATTGAAATATTATTTGACTGAATTGAGTGTGAATTATTTGGCTGTTGGTAGTCATCAAGAAGGTGGCTCGCAGCGTTATTGACTTGAATGGATCGATGGAACCATACCTGCATCTTACTAGAATGTCCAAATATATTGGAGCCAGCATTTGTTATATTCTTTTTAAAAATCTGAATTTCTATTGAATTTTTGCTGAGCTCATGTCTCATACTGCATTAAATAACTTAAATTGATACTGCTTTATGTATTGAGATAAGATGTAAATAATTTCCTAAGAAATCTGTTATTGTATTTTAACTCAGTAATGTAATTAGTTTCTAAACTTGAAATCAAAATTCAAGTGGCTGGAACTAAATACCGTACTGAGATAAAGTTTTTCTTTATCTCATTCTCCACTTTGTGGGTTCCAGGTTTAGCGAGCGGGGTTAGAGCTGTAGAGGATAAGCCCTTTTACTGTCACTTGCTGAGTAGCATATGATCTCCAAGTACTATGTATTTTAATTTTTAGAACCAATTTTAATTGTTAGAACCAAGCTGCATGGTAGGATCTGTTTGTATATGATTACGTATTTTGGAATGATAATCTAAGTAGCTGATACTTGTAATATAAATTATATGTGCCTTCACATTAAAGTGAGTGAATAATTGCATCTTTGCAATCATTATGGAGCCAGCTTATGCTCAGGTGATTATATTCATATAAATAAATCATAGAAAAGTGCTTGGCAAATTTGAACTATATGTCTTGTCTGGTTTGTGTCAATGTGGTTTATTTATATGGGACCTGCAACTTTCATGGTTAAGTAAGGTATACTAGTAATTATTTTGAAAATGTATATGTATTTTAGCTACTGCTTATGTAACAAGTATGCACAAGTATGCATGTTTTTATTGTGTCACTATGCTATATCCAATTGAGGTGAAGGTTCTATTGGTAGTTAATTTTATAATCATCTATAATGATTCTATTTATATAATATAAGTACTTTCATAATTTGAAGTCTTTGTTGTGGCATGCCAAAATAAGTCTATATCTATGTACATTCTGTAGACGTGCTTAGATGAAATTAGACTTTAGATCATATGTTTTCTAATGCGTGCATCTTAGGCTGTTGTTATATAAATAACTTCAATCTTTAAAAAAAAAAAGAGTAAATTATTGCTATCTCATACAGTATATAATTGCAAATGCTATGTCTAACTAGTGTCATTGGTGCTATTTTTTTTAGAAATTGTATTTTGGTAATACCGTAATAGAGTATAATATGTGGTTGTATACATGTATCTCTCTGAATTACATATTTTATTAGTTTTACGTCTATACATATAAGACTTTCTAGTTAAACTTTGAATGAATATGCTAGAATTTCAAAAAGTGCATATTAGCTTTTTCTAAAGTTGTACTAAGGCACTGTTGCTTTTATAACAGATACATAACTTTCATGTTTAAGATACACATGACTTATATTTGAGGAAGGTTATATCATATGCATTCCTTGCATTTTATTTAATTCTTTTCTTAAAAAAAAATATCAGTAATCCATCTTTTGAAGGATTAATCACATTTGTCTTTTTGTCGAACCTTATAGATATGAGGTTCCATGCATTGGTTTATCTAAGAAGATTAATTAGAAAAAAAAAATGAACTCCACATTTTCTACTTTTGTACTATTATAGTTGTAGCTTTCATATGTTTACTATGCAAATACTTGCACTTATAAACGTGTATCATCTTTTTGTTTCATTGTATAAAAATGCTTAGATTTCTCATTATCAGGGTATGTTCAGTTTATGTATTATTATTCTTAAAAGTCAAACATTAGAGTACGCTTTGCGTGTGTGCCAAGGTAAGCGTGCACTCGCGGCGGCTGTCAGCACTCCCGGTCCTGGGGTGTGACAGTTAAAATGGTATCAGAGCATGGTTTAACGACTGAACCAGACTATTAGGTTGCGTTCGTGGGGTAGATCTATTGGGTTGTTTGTTTAAATTGATTTAGTTTCTTAGTATTTATGGCAACTTAATCTTGTTTCTTTACTTTTCTAGAAATGCAATGATATAGATATACTTAATTAATTTTATGTATTAGTGAATTGTTGTAAATTAGTTATTTCATTTGTCTTTTGTTTCATGTCTTGTGTAGGCAGTATTGGTTGCACATAAGTAAACATGATTTCTTAATATTGGTGACAACAGATTAAAATTTGTCTAGCTTATTTATAACTGTGATAATATATAGATTCTTCGTATATGTATATATTTAATATATGTTAATTAGTCGTTTGATTGTTCCATGTTTGAATTTCAGGTGATTTATTGCTTCAAATAGTGATTGTTTAAGAAATTAGATTCTTATAAACTTTCTTTGATGACTATTCTTTGTGTGTTGAATAGTTAATTTAAACTTGGTGCATGTATTGTCTAGTTTTAAGCTATAATATATGAATTCATAATTTAATATATTCATTTGTTTATGGTAGCTTGAAAAACATGCACATAAAAATTTTGATTTTTGACCAAACTTGAGAAATAATTAGAAGCTTTTGGTGGAGTTGTTATACATACCAACAATGTACTAGGAAATGCATTGCATTTAGCATGGTTGCTTGATTATCCTATATATGTGTTGTTACTTGAAAGATATGTTTATAGGTTGAAACAATTTATGTGCATTAAATTAATAGGACTTATTTTCTAATGTTTGGAATTTAAGGTGATTTTGAAACGTGTATAAAAAGTTGGTATGGCATGTTAAGGGATTTCATTTATTATAGTGAGCATGTTTTGTTTATATTGATGCATGGTTGAAATGTTTAAGGATTTCTAAATTTAATATAGTATGCCCAAACTTCTAGAACTTATTTGAATAAAGATCTTCTTATCTTTTGTTGGCACAAGGATCAAACAAGCTGACTGATCATCTGACTTGTAAATTGAATCTCAATGATACCAGAATTATCCTTACTTCCTTGATTGATCACCGAGGCAGCCAAGAGTAATTTTGGTATTACCGTGTTTTTTAAAAGATAAGAATTGGACTAGACCTTTTTAAATGTTACCAGCCATTAGAATTTAAAGTTTTAAAAAAATGACAATATTGTAAGTGGTACAATGGAAGCGTAATGAGCTGTACATTTGAAAAATAATATGAACTCAATTGTGACAAACTAAAAAAGAAGTTGCATATTTCTTAGGTGATACATATAAACTAGGTAATTTATAGTGAGCACTGAAACTTTCAAGGTGATCTTTTTAATTCAAGGTATTTGTTTTATTTAATTGCATTCGAATATTTAAGATATTCTATGGGTGATCCTCAAACTTATAGAAATAGTTTTAGATTGTATTTGTTCTCAATTTAAGTTGATGAATCTATTATTTGTTTACACATGAACTATTTGCTTATAAATTTTGGTCTTCAGCTTCATGTAAAATATTTATATATATAATAAATCTTTGAGTAATGTGATTTAATTATTGTATGAGTTGGCTTCTCGTTCATTCTAAAGCTGTGCATAGAAGTTGAAAATTACAAATAAGTTTTTGTCAACTTTATTTTTTTAATGTAATTAGTGTTAGCTTGAGTTGGGTTTAATTCATTTTCTTTTTATATAGCACTGGTACCACTTGTTACAAGGTCATTTTCGTAAATGTAGGATGGCAGTACTTTTGTTTAAGTTTTCATTGGCCAAATGTGACTTCCTGAGCTTATCTTTACAAATGTGTTATTTAATTTTTTTTTTATATAGACACTGTGTGTTGCTAAATATCATCTAACTTTAGCATTTCTTTAAAGCATGGACTAAATAGTTATTTCAAAATTTGCTATGAAAAGTAACTTATTATTTGATCCTTGTCTCTATCTTTCTTATAAAGTTCTAAGCTGATAGCAATCTCCACCATGTTATTTGTATACTAGTTTGAAATTCTGTTGAAAAAAAAAAATTTTACTTTATATATATTCTAGCAATTTGAAAATTTCTAATACATTTTGAATCTTATGCTTTTCTAGTATGGGATAATTATAAGTTTCTTCTACTTTGATTACAACCTTAATAATAGTTTGTTTCTAAAGCTATAGTTATTTGTTTGTTGTTAATTTGAGAATTTTGGTTTTTGTTAGCTTTGAAGGTAGTTGAGCTTGTGGGTGTGAAACATAGAATGAGTTGATTAAAATCTAAGTTCTCGCTAGAACTGTTAATATTTTCTAGGAATTGAGTTTTTCTAAACTATCGATACAAAAAGAAATATATGGTTTCCTTTTGTTGCTTAAATTTATTATTGACATTTATAAATCAAAGTAAATGAAAAAGTGAAGAGAGTTTTATTGAGTACTATAGTATCATTAAGTTATACTTTTCTATCCTGATTGATTTCTATGATTATTCATATGTACTAGATTGGTTGTACTTGAGCTATATTCTTGCCATACAGACTGCACATGTGTTACTCGTAAAATATGCTTAGGCATATTAATTATCAAATTTGTCCCAAATAGTTCTACTTTATTACTAAATTATATAAACTAGAACATAAATATAAATTAAAATATTTTCGATAGTTTTTTTATTTCCTACTGGCATAATTTCGAGGACGAAATTTTTTAAGGAGGGAGGAATGTTATACCCTGAAATTCTACTATTTATAAATTTCCTATGGAATTTTGATATTACCTGACTAAAATCTTTACTTGAGTGTTTATGCTGTATAAAAGAAATAATTTTCTATTCTCATCTTGAGTAAGAATTTGAAAATTGGAATTGCTTAGAAATATATTGTGCATTTTATTAAGTCGTTGACATTTTTTTTTACGAATTATTATGCATCAGAAATAATTGTTTTGATTTATGTTGAATAAGAGTTATTATTTGAAACAAAGAAAATTGATATCTTCTCGTAAAGCTGGTTTAAATTATGTATGTAAAAATTTTCTTAAAACTCATTCGGTGCATGAATTTGGCTCATCTCTTGTACAGTCCATTATAGGTGGGACCCTATGGTCATGAGTATTCTATTGTCTAAACTCTTAATATGGACCATGTCTAATTAGAATCTCAATGTTTGGAACCTTGGAGAATCCATCTCCTAAAATTTTGGATCTGGTTCTTACGCCTCCACCATTCTCTTGTATTTTCATTTTTCCTTTCTACAAAAATGAGCTATGCCCTGTACCACAAATTTCGCCCAAAATCTCCAGCAAAATTCAAAAGAAAATCAGATTTGGACTTGGAAGCAAGTTTCTCCGGTACGTCAGGCAACAGAAATTAAAATGTCGGAAAGTCGAGTTCCACTTTTTCCACACCTCCGATTTATTACAGAAATTGAGCAAGTAAGTTCATAGATTAGAGTTATACTGCTGTTTTTGTTATTTCTTTGAGATAATTGCGAAATTTTACTGAAATTTTTGTGTGTCTAATTTCTAGGGTTTTCATGAAATTTTTCTAATGGGATGGATTTAGAACTGAAATCGTTTCTCTTACTTATATAAATTTAATTGTGGGATTTAGATAGCTTTATAAGAATTATCAGATTTATTTATCAATAGTAGTTATTCATTTGCAAAATGGACTAATTTGGTCACACTTTTATTAACCAGATTACAGTTCTGAATTTTAAGTTGTATTTTTTTAATTTGCTTGATTATTATGACTAATAAAATGGAGTAGTTAGATGGCCGTATGGGTGTATGCATAATAGGACTGTGGGGAACAAATACCAAACAAGCCAAGATTATGTACGCCCCTTATAAGCTTAAGCATAAAAATATAGATTTAATTTAGAAGCAAGTTCCTCAAATGGGTCGAGTTGCTGAAACTAAATGTATAGTTTCTTGTTTGATTGATTAACTAAAATGAATGAACATGGGTGCATAAAAGTTAATTCTTGTTGCTGGTATCATTGTTTCACCACTTGTTATTGCTTTGCAAGACCTATTAACCCTCGCCCAGTCTTGAAATCACTCACTAGTACTACTAATTAGCATGAAACTTAGAAATTTTTATGTTCTCTAGAATCAGGAGGTTATGAGTTGAAATTTAGGAGCTGTTGACATGAGAGAGGCAATGTAGAATTTGTTTGATTGCTTGCTTTTGCTTTGGTTTTTAATGCTGTTTAAGGTACGGATTCCATTTGAATTTTAATTTATCTTTTTATTATATATAGATATAGAGACTTAATTAATAGCTTGCATGTTGTGTTCATTAATTGTTGCATTCATGAAAATCGGTTTATGCATAAATGATGCATGATTTAAATGGCATGTTGAATGGTATTTCATTGAAATGTGTTGTGAATGTGGTAAGTAGTACAGCTTGTGTGGTTGAGATAGACACTCGTAATGTTTGGAGGTGGCGTCATGACCCATCCTACCAAGCACCGTGTAATAAGCGCTTATGTACCGGGACTCTAAAGGTCCAGTCTAGAATGGTCCGGAGGGTGAGTGTTCCCAGCATGCATGTACAATTGAAATATTATTTGACTGAATTGAGTGTGAATTATTTGGCTGTTGGTAGTCATCAAGAAGGTGGCTCGCAGCGTTATTGACTTGAATGGATCGATGGAACCATACCTGCATCTTACTAGAATGTCCAAATATATTGGAGCCAGCATTTGTTATATTCTTTTTAAAAATCTGAATTTCTATTGAATTTTTGCTGAGCTCATGTCTCATACTGCATTAAATAACTTAAATTGATACTGCTTTATGTATTGAGATAAGATGTAAATAATTTCCTAAGAAATCTGTTATTGTATTTTAACTCAGTAATGTAATTAGTTTCTAAACTTGAAATCAAAATTCAAGTGGCTGGAACTAAATACCGTACTGAGATAAAGTTTTTCTTTATCTCATTCTCCACTTTGTGGGTTCCAGGTTTAGCGAGCGGGGTTAGAGCTGTAGAGGATAAGCCCTTTTGCTGTCACTTGCTGAGTAGCATATGATCTCCAAGTACTATGTATTTTAATTTTTAGAACCAATTTTAATTGTTAGAACCAAGCTGCATGGTAGGATCTGTTTGTATATGATTACGTATTTTGGAATGATAATCTAAGTAGCTGATACTTGTAATATAAATTATATGTGCCTTCACATTAAAGTGAGTGAATAATTGCATCTTTGCAATCATTATGGAGCCAGCTTATGCTCAGGTGATTATATTCATATAAATAAATCATAGAAAAGTGCTTGGCAAATTTGAACTATATGTCTTGTCTGGTTTGTGTCAATGTGGTTTATTTATATGGGACCTGCAACTTTTGATGGTTAAGTAAGGTATACTAGTAATTATTTTGAAAATGTATATGTATTTTAGCTACTGCTTATGTAACAAGTATGCACAAGTATGCATGTTTTTATTGTGTCACTATGCTATATCCAATTGAGGTGAAGGTTCTATTGGTAGTTAATTTTATAATCATCTATAATGATTCTATTTATATAATATAAGTACTTTCATAATTTGAAGTCTTTGTTGTGGCATGCCAAAATAAGTCTATATCTATGTACATTCTGTAGACGTGCTTAGATGAAATTAGACTTTAGATCATATGTTTTCTAATGCGTGCATCTTAGGCTGTTGTTATATAAATAACTTCAATCTTTAAAAAAAAAAAGAGTAAATTATTGCTATCTCATACAGTATATAATTGCAAATGCTATGTCTAACTAGTGTCATTGGTGCTATTTTTTTTAGAAATTGTATTTTGGTAATACCGTAATAGAGTATAATATGTGGTTGTATACATGTATCTCTCTGAATTACATATTTTATTAGTTTTACGTCTATACATATAAGACTTTCTAGTTAAACTTTGAATGAATATGCTAGAATTTCAAAAAGTGCATATTAGCTTTTTCTAAAGTTGTACTAAGGCACTGTTGCTTTTATAACAGATACATAACTTTCATGTTTAAGATACACATGACTTATATTTGAGGAAGGTTATATCATATGCATTCCTTGCATTTTATTTAATTCTTTTCTTAAAAAAAAATATCAGTAATCCATCTTTTGAAGGATTAATCACATTTGTCTTTTTGTCGAACCTTATAGATATGAGGTTCCATGCATTGGTTTATCTAAGAAGATTAATTAGAAAAAAAAAATGAACTCCACATTTTCTACTTTTGTACTATTATAGTTGTAGCTTTCATATGTTTACTATGCAAATACTTGCACTTATAAACGTGTATCATCTTTTTGTTTCATTGTATAAAAATGCTTAGATTTCTCATTATCAGGGTATGTTCAGTTTATGTATTATTAATCTTAAAAGTCAAACATTAGAGTACGCTTTGCGTGTGTGCCAAGGTAAGCGTGCACTCGCGGCGGCTGTCAGCACTCCCGGTCCTGGGGTGTGACCTATGCTATGTTATGTAACACATAAGGGAGTAATTTTGTTTATATTATAGGAGTACTTATATTTAACAAGAAAATACCTAATAAGTTTAAATGAGCAATTATTTATTGAGTTTGTAAACATTACCAAAGAGTATATTAACTAGACTCAGGGAGTATATATATTTTTCATAAGAGAGTTTTATATTAACCGTTTGGATGTCGTAGGAATTTGAAGAAATTTCAATTCCTAGACATAAATTTATTGAGAAGTGTGTAACTTTGTGAAGAGTTTGGATTGTTTATAATAAATTTGGCATATAAAATGTCTGGAATTTGAAATTCCGGTCCCATCCAAACGGGGCCATAGATATATATCATAAGGGAATATCACTTAAATATATATTTTCTTTGGTTCAGATCAAATTTAGAGGGAGTAGAGAGGAAGAAAACTTGAGTCCTTCGATTTAGGGAACAATTGAGATTTTGTGTGCTACACCATCGTGTGCGACACACGGTTTGGTTTCATATCCCTGGACATAAAATGCCCCCATCCTGCACTAATATTATTATCTTTTTTTTTTAAGAATGCTCTTGCTCGTGTGTTTGGATGTGTTCACGAATAGACTGTTCGTGAACAGCTGTAATTCGCGTGAATCAAATAACTCACGAATTAGATTGTTCGCGAACTTCTTAATTTGTTCGTAGTTCTTCGATTTTCACGAACTGAGAGTTATTCGTGGACCTATTCGTAAACTTTTGTTCATCACTTCTTTCTCCCTTGTTCACGGTTAAACCAAAAACAGACATAACGTTGCGGACTTGGGATGATGATGATTGATTAATGCTAACTACCCACACCCACAGTTAGCTGAAGCCCATCCAAATAATGAAAATATGAAATAATGTTGGGAGGGCCACTTTTCACAAAACGAGTTGTTCAAGGGGTTGCCAAACGGTGGTAAGTTTTAATATGGGCGTTTAATTCTCTGTAAACCCATTAACTTCTTTTATTTTGAACGCCGTTGAAGCCTTTCCTAAAGTCTAAAGTCTAAGCCTTTTATCCCAAACAAGTTGGGGTAGGCTAGAAATGACACCCCGACCCTGGTCATTTCTTGTATATATGGCTGAGTTTTTATGCTGGCTTGCCAAGCCTATCGCAAGCATGCGGGCTTGAACCCTGGACCTCTTAGAAGAGAGCCAAGTGCTCTTACCACCTTTCCTAATAAAAAAAAAAGAAAAGACGAATTTCAGTGTCTTCTCTGCTGTGGCACAACAAGCACAATGCATTTTTTTGGGAAATTGTTGATGGTGCGTTATATTTATTGTGAGTAGTTGGTACCTTCAGAAGCAAAGGTTGTAATTATTGGGGTAGTTGTTTGGTGGGGATTTTAGGCACCGTTTGGATAAGAAGTGAGAAGAAAAAAATAAAGAAATAAATTTATTATCAACAATTTAAATTATTCATAAAGTTGTACACTTTTCAATATTTCTTCCCACTTCTTTCCTTCTTTCTTTCTTTCCACACCTTATCCAAACGGAGCCTTATTGTTTCCTTGCTTTTATGTGACTCCGGTGCGTTTGGTGTTGTAGAGGTTAGAGTTAGTAGAGTTAGTAGCACGTGAGATAGGATTGTGCGGGTAGAAATTTGCATATGTTAGTCTTAAAATTAAGATTTGTAATTATTGTTTGGTACAGTATGTTGAGACTAATAATTATTAGTGTCATAATTATTAATTATAAATTATTAGTTGATAACAAGTTTTTAAATTTCACCGAAATAAACACCGTATGATTTAAATAAAAAATTTTAAAGTAAAATGCATCAACGTTATAGAAATATAATTGTTGGATGAAACGGAGCAGCTCTTACCCTCTCTTACAGGGAATATATGCGTGTCGAAAGCACTCCCCCCTCTTTCGAGTAATTGAAACACTATGCGCTACAGAATTCGACTTTTTACGCGCTACATCCTGTGCAGCGCGGCACAGGATTTGGTTCCCTGTTGAGGACGAGCATGTAATGTATCCCTCTCAGTCTGACCCAAGTACAGCTGTAAGCCTGTAATGGATTAGATTAGATTTAGACAATGTTTGTTGGATTGACCTGTATGAGTTGACCGAAGAAAATGACTAAATTAATTAGAGAGGTACCAGTCCTAGTCCTACTACCACCCAATATTTATGAATTACAACTGTACTGAAAATGAAATGATTAAGCAAACACTATTGGTATTTTTTTTGACATCAGACCCTCAAGCCAAACCTAATTCAGATGTTGATATTTTCAAAAACCCTAGCAAACAAGAAGCATTGAATGAAAATCAAAATCTAAATTTACAAAAACTCTAACATAAAAAAAAAATATTGACTGAACAAATTGTCCTGGTAATTTTACAAAAAACCTAACATTCAAAATAACCCTAAATTCTTGCGGTCTGCATGACTAATTCTTGGAGTTCGCAAGAAATAATGCGGTCCGCACACAATACCCTAAGTCCTAACATACAAATAATGATGTTCCAAAAAAAAAAAAAAATTGCAAAGTCTCTAACATTCATCAAAATCCTACTTTCCAGAGGACCCGAATCTGGTGCCGCGCGGCACACCGTGCAGCGTACGTACGAGCCGTCTGATCTGGATCGAACGGTTCATTTTTTACGGGCCTATCACTCTAGGTTACATGCACGGGGCTCCATTGTCCATTGGATCTTGATCAGACGGCTAGAGTGCCGCGCGGCACCAGATCTGAATTCCTTTCCAGACGCCTAACTTTTATGCTAAAAAACGCACCGAATGAAAAGTAAAATGATAAAAAAAATAAATCAAATTTTACAAAAATCCTAACATTAAAAAAAACTTAACTTTCATTAAAACCAATTTTTTCAAGATAATAGCTGTCATCGGAACCTAATTCAAAAGCATAACTTTTCATGAAATGAACAAATTTAGATAGATCTCGAAAAATTACATCTTGTCGAGTGCTTTCAGAGAGGTGGTGGTTTAAGGTCTTGTTCCCAAGGGCGCCGTTTCAGATAACAGTTGAGTACTTTAATTTCTTCCGGAAGAAGCTTATTCCGGAAAGAGGACTTCTTCCTAGTGATCCAAACAAAACCTAACTAGTGATCCAAACAAGATTCTCCATTTTGGAGTTTGTTTCCGCACATTTCTAAATCAAACGTTATAGTTTGGCTCGTTTGGATTTCTTAGGAATAAGAAAGAATAGGCTATTACGTGCGGAAATATTAGAAAAAATGTAACTTTGGGAAGAGTGAAAAGAGTGTTATTCCAGAAAAAAAAAATTTATTTGGATGGTGAGTTAAAAATAAGAAATAAAAATGTTGTTTTATCTATTTTTATAATTTATTCATTTGTCTTTTCTTTATTGTTTTAGTTTATTTATTAATAATGCGAATAATTAGAATAATAAAATAAAAAAAACAACAACAATAACAACAACAACAATAATAATTATTATTATTTATTTAATATTTAAAATAAATTAATAATTATTTTAATAATAATGGAAAATAATAATAATAATTGTATTTAACTAATTTTGTTGAAATTATGTTTATATTATTGTTGAAAGAAGCTATTTTTCTTTATTCCTAAGCAATCCAAACGACACAATAACTAAAGGAATTATTGTTGAAGACCACTACCAATAATTGAATCCTGAATCGATAGCTTAGAAATGTTATTACATATAGATAAATCGTCAGATGGGATTAATCAACGACAGGAACAAATTAAATGGTCAGGGTTCCCCAAAATTTATTCTAATCCATTTAATCTAAAATTATATCCTATCCTTAAATGAAATAATTAATTAAACCCAAATCGAAGGCCTTCTAAATTTACATATTTCATCTTGTTAAATAACTGGGTCTTCTTTTACGGTGCTGATAAGGATCATTTTCTAGATTCATCATGTGATATCCAGTATTTTAGAATTTTAATTTTTACATACTTAATATCTTAGATTGTTATATAAAATTATATTCACTTGATGTGATTAAGCCACTCATAATCTATAGGCTTCTGAGCACTGCTTATTGAAAGCAACTCATTTTTAATTTAAATAAATTTCAGGCCTGACTAGATGCAAGGGAAAGCGTGATTCTGTTGACTATCCAACAGTTTCATGTGAATCCTTTTTAAAGTTGCTTTAGGGGCATGTATGTAAACAATATTTTGTTGTATTGGTCCTTTTTTTTTTTCTTTTTTTACATTATGCTTTAAAGGTTAGTAATGACAACTGGATTGTAAAAAATGATGGATCATGTTTGTTGTGGTGCCTTAGAAAGTTTTTATGGTGCTTAATAACTAAAAATAGAGAATTTTTTTTTGTGTTATAAATATATAAGAGAAATTACTGATTACAGTCTCATATATCTCTTTAAATATATAAGAGCAATCACGAAGGGCTTAGCACCTCTGCCAAAGACAGCTCTATGCTTATGCATCCTTTGCGCACCTTCGTAGACTGTGACCAGCTATATGCTTATGCTTTGTTGAGGGGAGGTGCCTCTGTAGAATTGCTATCTACTTCTGTTTTATGTTGTGAGTAATGTAACCCAATATTTACAAGGACTAATTGAGCACATATATTTCAAGTGCAATATGTCAGTATTGATTTAAAGAGAAGTGATCTGTTGTAATGATAAAGAATAGCCAATATTTTTTTCTTTTCTTTTTTACTTCTTCCAGTGCCACTGGTACTAATAAACTATACGCACCTTTGCTTTTGTTGTTTTGTTTAAATTTCGTTGTGATCAAGTTAGCTTTCTATTTTTACAGATGTATCATTTCGTGCTATTTGAAGACGATGAAAATTTAAGACAAGAGACAACATTTGGTATTCAACTCAAGGTTTGATTTTGCTTTTCAATTGAAGTTTTGTTAAGAAGCATTTGATTTTTTGTCAGTGGTAAATTCAAAATTAACTATGTAATTTGCTTTTACATACTGGCATGCATAGGCCATATTTTAGAAAATATGGCATTACTTTTTGGTCAAACAACTCTTGCTTTATTTTGCATAAAAAAATGTGTATAAATTTACCTAGCTATGTGTATGTTTGCTTCAATATTAATTTGCATAAAAAAAATGTAAAAATTTACCTAACTTTGTGTATAAATTGAGTGCTGGTTGTATCTAATGCAACATCGGCTGCTTATATGTTTTTTCTTTTAAATTCAATGTATATGAATAGGCCTGTCAAACGTCGAAAAAATTATGGAACAATCCCTGTCGTTTACCGTTTCGTTTAGAAAAATGGTATGAGATGCTATTTCGTCAATCGTTTTGTTTTCATAACGGCACAAAATTACGTTTCGTTTCATATTTTACACTGATTTTGGTTGAAAACAAGGTGAAATGGTTTGAAACGACACAATATTATATTTCGTTATTGGAACGAAACAAAAAAGGGTGTCGTTATTCGTTATGAAACGACATCACGTGCTATACTCTACCGTTGACAGGCCTATATATGGATGCTACAGCAACTTATGTATGATGCTTATGCACTAATTTTTTACAGCTCCTGTGAAAATAAAATTATGGCATTTTGCCTTGGTACTTATATGTTTGTCCCACACTATTTAAACTTAAAAGACAAATTATTAGCGATTCTTAAAATTGAAATACAAAAATTCAGTTAAGGTGCGGCAAAGCCGCGCTTCTACACCTGGGTGTGTTTGGATGTGCCAGGAATATGGAATAAGAATAAGGAATTTCGGTTTACGTGCTTATTCTTAATCCTTATTCTTATACCATGGTTTTGTTAGTATAGGAATAAGGGCCCAAATTTTTTATTCTTGTATTGTTTGGATTGCACAAGAATAAAAATAAGCACGCAAATCGAAATTTCTTATTCTTATTTCCTATTCCGGACTCATCCAAACACACCCCTAGTTTTTAGTAATTTGTGATTGGGATGTACATGCATGTCCATTCTAGGCATGCGTTGGCCTAATTTATAGATATTTTAAAGTTCCATCATTATAATAACAGAATTATTGAAACGGATGTTTTTAAAGTTCCAAAAACAATTCTCTCCATTTATGTTGGCAACCGAGGAAAGGTGTCTTTAGAACAACGTGCACAGAAGACTCGGAATTAAGCTTTTTATTAACTTCCAGTATTTCTTAAAAAAAAAAATTCCAGTATCTTTCAGGTAAATCTCTCTCTCTCTCTCTTCCGCTATAAAATCAAATTTCCAAGTTAGCCTCTCTCGCTCCAAGCTTTCGTTTTGTTCACTTCCAACTTCATATATTTTTTCACCTATTCTACTCTGTCCTGCCGTTCCTCTAGCTCCCTCGGTTTACTTTTCTGATCCACTGTTCTTTATAAACTCTTGAAATTGAAACAAAAAAAAAACCAAAATTAGTAGAATAACTCTTCCTACTCTGCTAGAATCTAGATTCCAATTTCAAAAAGAACCAAGCCCTGCAAAATGGCTGGTACTGAGCTAACTGTGGTTGGTTGGTTTGCAACCACCATCATCGGCAACATAATCAATAAGGCACGCTCCGTTCTTGGTAGCAACCGTGCTCTGCAAACTGAAATTGAAAATAGGCTCACCGACCTGGAGAAGAATTCACTCCCACTTGTGGATGCAATTTTCGAGGAGGCCAGTAAGAGTCCAATTAAAAACAGGGGACTCATCAAATGGATGGATAACCTGAGGAATGAGGCCTATAAGATCAGAGATGGGCTTGATGACTTGGAGGCTAAGAGATTCCGTGAAAGTCTCAAGGGGAAGAATAAGGTTACGAAATTTGGATACTCAACAGGTAAATATTTAAAAACTCTGATTTTTTCAGATAGTGAGTTAGAAGCATTCAAATCTGCGGTAGATGAATTTTGTAAAATTTTCATGCGACTACCAGAATTTATCAACCTATTGCATGAGCATAGGACCACAGCTACTACAGAGCACAATAACACTAATAGATGGGAAACAAGCTCTTATTTAGACCCTGATGCAATGATATTCGGTCGGGATACAGAAATTTATTTCATATTGGACATAATATTGAATTGTCAATTAGTGTGTTTTCCCAACGGAAATCAAGATGAGAGAGAAAGGAGAGAAAGCACCAGTGAAGTTGGAAGAGAAGGCAAGTTCCAAGAGAGGGGCAAAATAAAGTCAAGTGAAGTTGGAAGAGAAGGCACGTCCCAAAAGAAAAGCTATATTAAATCAAGTGAAATTGCTCAATCAAAAAAAGAAAAATCAACTGAAAGTGAACAAAATTCGGTGTGCATCAGTGATTGGAAACTCCCAGTTCTTCCTATTTATGGTCTAGGGGGAGTAGGCAAAACAACTATTGCTAAAATAGTGTACAATAACAAAGAAGTGGTTGAGGGCTTTGATTTAAGAGTTTGGGTCTATATTTCAAAAAAGTTTGATGTCAAGATAATAATGAAAAATATAGTAGAGTCAGTACAAGGTAGTATTGCCACCGGTGAGAATTTAGATAGCTTATCAAAACAAACAATTAAATGTAAACTAATCAAAACTATCACAAATAAGAGATTCTTTCTTGTCTTAGATGATGTCCATGACCATGATGGAATCGAATCTATATTGAGCGAGGATCTCTTTCCAATTTTACGCAATGGTGCGCCTGGAAGTTTTGTTTTGATAACGACTCAAAGCGAACCTGTTGCTAAAACAATAGGAAATATGCCCAATATAATCTCACTAGATGTTTTAGAACCAGAGTGGTTTCTCTTACTCTTTAAATATTATGCATTTGGAGAATTGTTTAGTTTTGATAAGGAAAGTGGTAGTAGTTCGATCTCCTGCAAAAATAACACGGCAAAAGCACAGCTTAATAACTTGACTGAAGTTGAATTGAGTGATCTGGAATCTATCGCTACAAAGATTGCAGAAAAGTTACATGGTTTGCCTCTAGCCGGACGAGTTATTGGAAAAATGTTGTATACTAAATTAGATAAAAGCCATTGGAATAAAACCCTTAAAAGTAATTGGTGGGATGATGAAAGTACTTCTAGAGAAATCCTTGCATCCCTTTCAATCGGCTACAAGGACCTAGATCCTGACGTACAACAGTGCTTTAGATTTTGTTCCATATTTCCAAAACATTATGAATTTGATAGGAACACATTGGTTCAAATGTGGATGGCTCATGACGATGATTTCATTCAACCCAATCTAGCAGACCTGTATAAAATGGAAACCAGATTGGAAGACATAGGAAGGGATAGGTTTGATAAGTTAGTAGAAAGATCATTTTTTCAGCTAACAGTGAATGATGGCAAGTATGTAATGCATGATCTTATACGAGAATTAGCTATTGCGGTTTCTCAGAAACAAAAATTCTATCATGTTGAAAGCTTGCATGATAAAATCCCAAAAGTTACCCATCACATGGGCATCTATTGTGATGGTTCGTACATGAAGGAGAAAATCACATTATTTAACCCGGTTGATACAAATCTAAAGACTCTGATTTTGTTTGGTAATTTGAGAGACATTAGTGAACAATCATTTTGCAATTTCGTTGGCAAATCCAAAGGTCTACGCCTGTTGGATTTATCGAATGCTAAGATGATGCCTCAACCTTCAAAAGAAAAGACAAAAAGTAGGCCTCGAGCGTCAAAACACATAGTCTCTTCTTCGAATAGATATATGCCCATGTTAGTCGACAATATTTGTCAATTATCACATCTCCGATTTCTGGATCTCTCCTTCTCTGATGCTCATTTTCTTCCAAATGAATTTTGTCAATTATATCATCTACAAGTGCTAGATTTGCGAGGTTTGAATTTCCTTGAATTGCCCAAACATATGAATAAACTTGTAAACTTGCGACATTTATATGGCAGTGCTAATACTCTCTCTTGAATATCCGGTATAGGAAAACTAACCAACCTCCAAGAGCTGAAAGAATTTTGTATAAGAGAGAGTAATGGGCATAGAATTAGTGAGTTGAGGGACATGAATGAAATTAGCGGGCACCTTCTTCTAAGCAACCTTGAAAATGTGAGTACCAAAGAAGAAGCAGCTACATGTCAACTTGACAAGAAACGGTACCTCAAAAGTTTAGAGTTGACTTTTATAACCAGCCGGCTGCCCGGGCATGTCAGGCTGGAACTAGAGGTACTTGAGGCCCTAAAACCATCCCCGAGTGTAGAAATGCTTACGATTAGTGGCGGTAGAGGGGATTCTCTTCCAGGTTGGATGTGCTCTACTCAGAGTGGATTTTCGAACCTAAAGTGCATTAAAGTGAGTGACTGTGAATTAACCGCTCTTCCTGCTTTTGGGGAGCTCCCTTTTCTCGAAATTCTTAGTTTTAATACACTACATTTTGTGGAGATGGTTGGTGACGAATTTTATGGCCGCTCTTGTGTGGTATTTCCTTCTTTGAAGGAGTTGCAATTCTCTGGGATGAGTCGCTGGAGGACATGGTCCGATGCCCCGGCTGGAAAAAAGTCATTTCCAGTCCTTAAAAAGATTCACCTTCACTTCAGTAATTTTGTGCAAATTCCTATAACCATTTTTACATCATCAGTGGCAGAGTTTACATTACTGTTACCGCCTGGCAACTTTAATAATATTGAAACAGTGATGCAACGCATGCCTCATCTAAACCACTTAAGCATAACTGGAGTCCTGGATGATGTATCTATCGATTGTACTAGCTTGAGACTCCTTGAGGTTTTATGCCTTAAAAATGTTAGACATATCCACTTTCTCGGAGGGATAAAGTCCCTTGTAAATCTAAGAAAGCTAGATATGGCGGGTTTCAATGAAATTCGTGAATTATTTGAAGAGGAGGAAGAGAACCATGGGACTTGTCAAGAAAATCGATTGCTAACTTCCCTGAACCTGAACTACCTCAGCCATAGTCACAAGAGCTACTATGGAATCCTGCCCCTAGCGGGAAGGCTTGGATACCTGCGTTCTCTGTTGATAAGGAGTTCCCCTGTAACAGAATATGCAGAGGAGGAAGGAAGTTGGTTCAGTCAATTAACATCCCTTGAAACGCTCAAGTTTTATGGCTGCTCGGAACTGAGAGGCCTTCCTTCCACGCTACCATTGCTCACTAAATTGAAGAAGCTAACCATTGCTAATTGCCCTAAGATTTCTTCATTGCCTGAATTCGGGTTACCACCATACCTCACTGAACTATACATCACTGGATGCTCGGATGAACTAGTGCGACGATGCCAACCTAAACCTGATCAAGGAGATGACTGGTGGAAGATTTCCCATATTCCACATATCCTAATTAAACAGCGTTGAAGATGATAATTATAATCTCCTTGATCGTACTCATATTAGCCTTCAATGGTGTGCATAAATTAAGGTAAACTATTACTTATCTCTCCTTTTATATTGCTCTGTTGCGTGACTAGGTATGCATAATATCTGAAAGAGACCTCTAATTTAGTTAATTAATTTTAAATCATGGCAGGATCTTAGCCTCCAATGCACAAATAGCAAGACCTGAGAAAGCTCTGTTTCACTCTGCTTTGGGCGTGCAAGAGAAATTCCTGCAAATTAAAGAGAACTACCAAATAAAAGGATGCAAAATCGGAGCTGAAAATCTCTGTATTCCAGGTACTTAAAATTCACTTTATTGTAATCTTTGAAAATTGAGAAGAGACCCTTACAATCCAATCATATCTAGATCTTCTAGCATTGTACGTGATTTTCTTTTCAGATGCAATGACCCGTTCCTAGTTATGGACTAGAGCATTAATTAAAAGGGAAAAAAAAAAGGTGGGGATTTTGCATTGCTGTTACATTTATGAAAATTAAAAAAATATATATATATTTTCAGAAAATATTATTTAAAGGATTTGCTTAGCTAGATATGGTTAGTGTGAAGATAATTTAACTAAGCATCATTTCATTGCATGGTTGAGTTGTTGCACATGTTAATTGGTAGGGTTGTACAAAAAAAATAAAAATCGTCCGATCCGTTTAACCCGTCCAACCCGACCCGTATTTTACCGGGTTCAAATATTATCCGGGTTGGGTCGGGTTTTAATTTTACCAATCCGGTTGTACTAGGTTGCGTTTAAGTTTAAAGATTTTTAACCTGATTTGTACTCGACCAGTATTACCTTGCTTCTTTAATTAAATTTTCTTTTACAGTTTACTCCTCGAATTGATCACATTTACTCTCTTTTCTTTACAACAACACACGCCGACGGACAAAACAAGATAAATAGTTTACTATTCTGCCTTCTTAGTGATAAATGTTGCTCAATGTTTGGCTCGTGAATTATAAAAGTCGTTGGTTTTTTGAAATTATATTTCTTGAACCATCAATATACTTCTTCCTTATCAAATGGCGATGACTATAAAAAAATTTTAGTGACGTAATATTATGATTATTCTAGTTAGTGATGAAGGTTTAAAACCTATGAATCAAATAAATTTATAAATCTAGAGCTAACCTCACTAGTTTTTTGGAGTACAGCTTTTAGGGTCGAACCCAAGGGATGGTTTAATTGATTACCGGACTTATCTTTTTTTCAAAAACTAGACAATAATATTTTTGTGGAGTTTTGATGAATTAAATGTAAAGGTGCAAGTAAAGTATATATTTTTGGTTGTTTTGTCTATTAAAGTAATGTAAACAACTAAAAAAAAGTTTTTTTATTTTCAAACAATATAAAAGCGTCTTAGGGTTCAGGTTTCACCTTGGTTTGGACTCTAGAACACAGAACTTATCACTTTCGTGCATCAAACTATGTTTTTCAAGCATTCACTTCTCTGTTCGGTCCGAACAAGGATCTGTTTGGTCCGAACAGAGGGTGAAAGTGTGTAGTTTTGACCTTTTATGATATTTTATGCTTTGTGCTAGGGTTTGTTGGTCAAACCTAGATATTCTAAACCTCAGCTGTCGCTTGTTGGACTAAAAACTGGTTTAATCACAACCTAACCTAATTAACTCGATTGGTTCACAACTTTTGGTATAGAATTCAATCAATTTAAACTTGTTTGTTAGAGTTCGTAAGGATATCTAGAGGTCTTTTGGACTTGTCTAAAAGTTACACTTTTGGTGTCAACTAATCTCCCCTTTCGGATCTACGATTTATCCCAAATACTTATCTAAATTATCTTGATTATCCTAACTTTAGAACTTAACTAAATGCGGCCGTAAATCTAGAAGTTAATTAGACTTAACCAAGCAATTCAAACAGGCAATTAACATAATTCTCAACAAAAAAAATCAACAAAACATATCATAACATAACGAGTCAAATCACAACATCCAAACTTAAGTTACTTCCCTACTTCTAAGACATCAAAAATTTAGCCTAACATAAAAGCAAAATAAAATACAAGCTCCATCAAATCAAATATCAAGAGAATGGAAGAAATAAACCAAATATCGCTTCTAACTCAAGATACCGAACGTCCAGAGCCGTGGTTGGGTTGATTCTGCCGCCGTCACGCCTAGAATTGCTCCAAAGATGATGTCATGGTCGTGCTATGATGCAAGAGGTGGAATCCCACGCCTTTCGGCGCGAGAACGGTGGTGAAAAGGTGCAAAAACGTGGTGGGATATGAAATTTCATGGTTGGTGGATTGGATCCCATTCTTTCAGGCCTAGGGGCGCATTTATAATAGTTCCCCGTATAAGGAAAGAGTGTAGGCACGTCATGGCAAGAAATATTATCAAAATATCAAGTTTCCTTGCATAAAAATCTTCCATATTGGTCTCTGGTCGGTCTGAATGAGTTCTGATCGGACCGAACAAGGTTCTGGTCAGACCGAGCAAGGTTCTGTTCGGACCGACCAGAGAGTCCAGCATTAAGATAGTGTTTCGGCTATAATTTCTCCATCCGGACTCCGATTGAGACGATTCAAAAACCGTTGGAAAGCTTAGGATGAGCTCTTCAATGTTATTGATTCCATTTAGCCAATTACTTCTCTAAAATCTCCTACTTTATGCAATTATTGTGCCTTTGGTTCGAGCAAAGTTCGATTCGGTCTGAACATGAGTCATTCGATCCGAATGTGACTTGGACATCACCTCCAAGTGCTAGGAATGAGTCGTCTTATTTATGCCAAGTGCCAAATCCATTTAAAGATTGAGAATCCACCAGAAATCATCAAGAAACCTGAAAATAAGAGAAGAAACGACGGTAGAGCCAATTCCTAGAAAATCATAGTAATTTATCAAATAATTTAATGGTTTGAGTGTTATTTGAGTGCCAAGTACTGTCCAAATACCAATAAATAATAATGATATCAGTTACCACTGTATTAAATTTCACAATAGTTGTATTATATTATATAAATAAATAATGGAACAAATTCTTTACATGATTTTGAAAGGTTGCACCGAGCTAATGTATTTTTTATAGATGAATTTGTAGAAAAAACATATTTTATTAAGTTACGGAGCATACTCTTGTACCGTGTATAAAGTTTAAATTTTCTTTAGTTACCAGTTGACTTAACCTCAATTCCTTATTGTGTAGTTAGTGATATACAAGTGGATAAGTATTTTGCATAAGAACAAGAATTTTATATGTACTATTTCCTTAACTTTATAAACTGCAACCGAACTCATTTTTTCCCCTTAATTCATACATTTATTGCTTGCCTCTGTTAGAGATTACGACTTTACTGAGTTTTACATATCATGAAGCAAATAAATTCCTAAAAGTTATCTTCGAATTATTCTGTTAGAATTATCGATAGTGTAAATATATATATATCTATTTTCACTTAATTCTAGAAGTTATCTTCGAATGATTGCTTGCATCGTTATTTTAGTCAATATGTTCCTGAAATTATCTATATAAATCAATATTACATGTAAAGTTATTTCTATTTAATTAATATTGTCAATTTTAATTATGTATCATGTAAATCATAACCGTTTAACCCGGAAACCCGTAAAAAAAAATTATATGGGTTGGGTTGGTTTACGGGTGGGTTAATTAAAGAAAATTTCTAACCCGGTATAATTGGATTGGGTTAAAATATTGATAAAAAATTATAAATTCGCCCGTTGTACAACCCTATTAATTGAATTTTTCATTCATATATTGCTTTTGTGGGTGTATTAAGTAGCAAATGGCTTTTAGTTAAAAGAAAAGAAAAAATCCCAAACCCCTTTTCCCACCCGTACAACAGAGAGGAAAATCCTCTCATTTCTCTCTCTTGCGCAGCCCCTTCTTTCCCCCTCTTCTTTCTTTTGCTCCATTAAATTTTACATCAAAATCCACTCAAAATAAATAGAGATAAAATCTAAAAAATTTGGAAAAAATCGAAAATGGTGAGTTGAAGTAGAGATCAATGTATGCAAGCTTTCTATCCTCAGAAACAAGTCATATTCATGTAAGTTTCTAATTTTCTCTTTTTATTTCGGTTTTTTTAGTTGCATGGTTGAAAATGGTTGCAAAATGGGATTAGTTTGTGATTATTGTGCTAAATAGTGAGGTTTTCTATTTCTCTTAAGATTATTTTTGTTATTTTCGGATTTTTGGAAAATATTCCGATTTTGGATGAAATTAAGTGTTGCATGAAGGTGTTCTAGCTATTTTAAAGTTGTATATAGTTGTTGTTGTTTGGAAATACTTTCTTTTTGTTTAAAATGAGATTTAAAACTATCTTTGATCTTGAATAATCATTTCATCCGAATTTATGCCTTCTTTTTGGAATTTTGGCTAATATATTTGGTATATTATTAGGGGTACTTGGCATTGTGTAAATTTAGAGTTGTATGAGTTTTACAAAAAGTTTGGGTTTTAGAGAAAAATTTTAGCAAAGGAAAAATCTGAAATTTTTACATAGACACACCATAATGTTGCATTTGCATGATATGCTTGTATAAAAAATAGTGTTGCATGCATAACCTCATTATTGTACTTTTTGGACAGCAAAGAAGTAAGTTAATTATCATAAATTTTAGCATGATAATGAGTTATAATGACTTGTTTAGTATCATTAGATGTTAGGTTAATAATTAGAATCATTTTATGCACTTTAGAACTTGATTTTTGCAAAGTAAGATAAAATTTATGAGAGAAACTATAGAACCTTTAAATCTGGAAATTTTAACCTAATTATGAATTTAAAGGGTTTAATTTAGGATTTTGCTATTTTATAGATTTGGGAGACGAGAGATATAATGCGAGTGACGTTGGTGCTTTGAGTTCACATTAGTCAGGTTCTTTTCTTGTGGAGTTCAGGTGCAGATTCACATGAACTCAATGCTTTAAATTAGTAGGAATTATTTACTTATTATTCATGTTGATTCCTTGATGTTTGCATGACTACCATATGACCTTTGCATCTGAAATTGTTATCTTATATTGTTGTGACTTGAATTGATAATGGTACTTGAATTGAATTATTTGCATGTTGTATGGTATTCAAATTGTGAAATGGAAAGACTGAATTGTGTATTGGTTATGTTACTACTTGTACGGTTGGCCAGTTTCACGAAACATCGTGCGGATGCTAGCTAGCTACCGGTGCACGCTATGTAGTCAGCGTTGTTACATGGGACTCAGAGACCCGAGCTAGACGGGGTATAAGGGGAGTAATTTTGGAATGTCAAGTAGGGTAATTTGATATTGTTTTGGAAACAATGAAGTGAACTGGATTGAATTATGTGTGATTTGATTTATTACAAAGTAGACTTGTAGTTGCATGGTATGAACCAACTTAAATTGCCGACCTTTGTGTTTATTTGATATGGAAATCTGATATGATTGAAATTATAAGTCGGCATTGCATCATACTTGTGCATCATTATTATTATTATGTACTTGCTTATTACTTGATTGTTTCTTTTTGCGGGTATTTAATTCCAAATATGAAAGCGTAGAGTTCATGTGCTGGAACTGAATACCGCACTGAGAAATTTTATTTCTCACCGCTTCAACTTTGTGGGTTCCAGGTTTTGAGGCGGGGTCAGAGACGGTTTTTGGCGAGGAGTAGGCCCAGTCTCGAGTTATTATCACCACTATTAGTGCATTAGCCTTTTGGTTGGTATTTATGCCATATTACTTGCATTATTTTTATTTAGGCTATGTAGGTTAGTTTACTTGATTGTCATTTTGTGTGTACCATGTGGTGTGGTACCATGGTTATATTTTGATGTATGGTTATGTGTTCTTGATTTGGTACCATCACTTGGTACTTATATGTATGATGTATGAATTGTTGTGGTAGACTTATATTTGGTGGCATGACTTCTTTATTACATATGTTATGTTGATGTTAAGATCAAATGCTATGCTTTGTCTTAACTTTCTTATTCATGTATTATCTAATCATCTCAAATTCTTCATGTACTGTTGAATGTTAAGACAAAGTATTGGATTTGAACTCTAATAATTCATGTAGTTGGCTTAATTCATGTTAAAATTATGGTAATATAACTTGTTGTTTGGTTAATTGAATAACTTGTTATGCCTTGCGTCTACCGTGTGGTAGTCGCGGCGGGGATTGTCGCGTGCTCGTTGTTTACGGGGTGTGACAATTGCAGTGCTCATATGTAGTAGAATCTGAATTAAAACTTCATGCGATGGTATCAATATCTCTATTTTTGCTTCTTTTGAGAATCAATGCTGTCAACGAAATTAATTTCTGTAGTAGCTTATATCTGTAGTTGTATACTTATGTTTTAGTTTTATTTGCATGCTTTGGTTCATGTCAAAGTCAAACAGAGATGACTTTTTGCTCATTAATTTAGTTTTCCTACAAATGATCTAGAATGAGATATTAGTACAGTAGTATTGATAACTTAAAAAGTTACATGCAATATTTAATGCTTGATCTTTTTATATTTTATTGGTGACTGGATACTAATGCTTCAAGCTGATTTTTATTTGCATTCATTTGTTCTTGGCAATAGGATCTCCATAGCATACAGAAAGGTAACACATTTATTATCATTGTGATAATATGTGTATATCTGAAAGAATTGCGATTTTATTTTATTTTTTATTTTTTATTTTTATTATTTTTTTTTTGCAGGTCAAGCTAACTCTCCTTTTTTTTGCTGGTGAATTTGGTTCAAAGATTGGAACAAAATAAGAAAACTGCAGGCGGTTCCCAGCAAGTACCTCTGTTATTATTAGTTAAGATCAAAGTTGTGTTTGTTTGTTCTCTTTCTTCATTATAATTCCTTGGGATAGAATTTTTCCTTTTTATTTAAATTGTGTGACAATAATTGTTTTTGCCAAGAAAGTAAAATTCAAGAGAAAAATTTATTGGACGGATTAGGTGGTTTTCATGATTTCCAAATCATATTCTTTATTATTCGGTATGCTTTCTTACCAGACACCTACTCTATGAGCAAAATGATTGGCTTTAACATTTTGCTATTGATTTGACAAAGTTTTTGGTTCATATATTATACCTGCAAGTAATAAATTCCACATGTTTTTTGTCATTTCCAGTTCATGTAATGTTCTGCTAAGCTGATAAGATAAGCCACCTTGGTGATCCGATCAAAATTTTCAATGAGGGAAACTGTGAGGAATAATAAATCTAAAATTAATGAAGTAGTTCTTTATTAGGAAGAAGATTTAGGAATTAGGAGTAACCAACCGGTATACATTTGACATACAGGACCAAGATTGGAACATCTATTCATCAAGCTGAAGTGGTTCTCTACTGTGATAAAATTAATAATTAATGCCTAGATGTAATTATCCCTTGTTAGATTAACTACAATAATGTGGTTTGATCCTGAGGGTAATTACTGATAGCAATTTAAATATTTAATCATAATAATAATTCTTAATTAACAGTTCAAAATCATGTATTTCATATAAATTAATAAATTATAATAGAAACTTAGAGTTTTGAAGGGCAGACATGGCGTTAGGCGGAAATTTCTGACCTTCTTTAATATTCTTTAGTCCAAAATGATGATTTCTTGAGGGTGTTTTTGCTCATTCTATCACTTTTCTTAATGACAGAATTTTTAGTGAAAAGATGCCTTTTTTAATGAAAGAATTGAGTATATAAGACTAAGGCTATTAAAGGGATAAAAAATGAATGAATCTAGTCCATTGATTTTTCATCAAAATAATTGCACCCTTTAATTAAATATGCTAAATGAACTTGGTTTACATTAATAATATAGGCCACATTATTTATAATTAATAATAATAATTAATGTGACACCCCGTCGAATACTGTAACTGGACAACATGCGACGGAGTGCCTGCCGCGGATGCCTGCTGCACCCGCAAGGCTTACTAATGCTTAGTTTACAATTTACTGTTGATTAAACACAATTAAGCTACATGTCAGATATAAATTTAATAATTAATTACTTCAATATAAAATAAATCCTACAACAGTCTGGTTCATGCGGATTACTAACCACAGGATCCAATGGTCCGCTACTCGTCTAGCAGTCCAGCACTTGATCTGAAACCTGGAACCCACAGCCAATCGTGGAAATAATGCAAAAAACACGGAATGAGATAAATAAAATTTATCTCAGTACGGTATTCAGTTCCAGCCACTTGAGTTTTGATTATCATGTGTTGGAACTAAATACAAGACTGAGTCAAATAAATTCCAAATTAAATCTACGTTTATTTCAAATAAGCATTAAACGTAAAGTTTCGATCTAGCAATGAAATTATAAAATAAATTCAATACTCTTAAAAATCAATTTTCTTTTCTTTGAATTCAAAATATGACGACTATCATTTCAATTACCTGAACAAATAATTAATAACATGTAATAACTAACGTGCAAATTAAAAGCAACCCTTACAACTTGTTTCCAATAGAAATAGAAGGTCAAATCAATTCAATCAATGCAATATGAAATGTGAGCTCGGCATCAATTCCATAACAATTCTAATTTCAAAGTATAGCAAAAGCCGACTCATTTGGTTGGGGAATTATCTAATATGCAAGTCTAGTTTATCACAAGTCAATCATTTCAGTCATTTCCTTCAAATACCGCGAACCACCTTTTAGATGGATGCCAACGGCCAATTCAATTCAGATATAATTCAGTCAATTAACTCATCCAAATGTACAAGCAAGCTGAGAACACTCACACTCCGGACCATTCTAGACTGGACCTACTGAGTCCCGGTACATAAGCGCTTATTACATGATGCTTGGTAGGATGGGTCATGACTCCACCTCCAAACATTACGAGTGTTTATCTCAACCACACAAGCTGTACTTACCTCAATCAAAACACATTTCAATCGGATACCATTCAATATGCCACATTACAATCATGCATCAATATACACATACACAAAATATTTTCCATGAATGCAAAGCAATTATGAATACGAAATGCATAATGCTAATATATCACATGTAATTAAAACTCAAGTGAAATCCGTACCTTATATCGCAAGCAAAATCCAAAGCAAAAGCAAGCAAGAAATCACTGATTCAACAAAGCCTCCAATAAGCAAGTTGTTTCTAAATTCCGACTCATAATAACCTAACTTTAAAACAAATATAAATTTCCTTTTAATTTTTATAACACCCAAGTTATGCTACTTATAATCTTTATAAATTAGATTAGAAACTATACTACCATGCATCATGATTATGCCATGCATTTACTCGACTCAATAACCATAAGTCATGCAACTCATATAATATCCTTACCTAGCATTTATCAAATGATCATGTATCCTAACCTTAATTCAATTAATTTATGTAAGTCTAGTATGTCATGCATTAGTATCTATCTCAACATAAAAACTATACTTTTAGAACCTAAATCAATAGCACACAAACTTGTATTATTAAATTACTCTTTATCATTAGATTATGCAATACAACACTTACCTAATGTAGATACTTTTACTTGTTAATTTTTCTTCTAAACCTAGAGTATTAGACAACCATGATATGTCATGCAACTCAATTGGTGCCATTTAATACACCTCTAATCTCACATGTAAAACTTATGCAAATGCTAATGCAACATTTAGGAAAAATCATTGCATTTAGTTTTCCAATCAATTCTAATAAATATTATTAATTATAATTCTAATATGAGAAATGCATGATATGTCCATAAATTAGGGTTAAATGCTAAGTTCTTATCCAAACCCAATATGATCTCTTTTTACCAAAATAACCCTTAAAGCCAAAGAGGTCAATATTGCAACATAAGTAATAATTATCCAATAAAATGCATGACATGCAAAATCTCATATTTACCCTTTATATACATGCATCTATTTATATCAAAACTAAATGCGATACTTAAATTAAAATAATGCCTTATGCTTAACTATGCTTATTATGCATCAAATCTCCACATACCAATCAACACAACACAAGTATTCAATCCAGCACAAATTCCTACAATTTAATTTCTGTACTCAAAAGAGTTCTAAATTCTAATCAATTTCAGAGAATTTTAGAAAATCCTAAAAATTCCATACACATTCAATTTGCAATAAAATTGTAATTAATTCAAGCAAATTTCAAAGATAACTATATATACCGTAAATCCATAAAAATACTCACTTAAATTTGGCCAAAGACTGATGACGCGAGAAAGAGGGTCGAATTCGCTATTTCTCGATTTTCACCGCTTAATCCTCGAAAAAACCTTACAAGACCACTTGGAAATCGATGGAGAGGGCGACAGAGTGCTCCAGGTCGAAGGGCGGCCAAAATCGACGAGTTTGCTTCGATTTTCAAAAAACTTCCGTCGGGAAATACGACGAGGAGAAATACACGTGGGTACCTCGATCCGGTGAAACGGCGAAGAAATTAGTGGAAATCTATTTGAGAGGTGGGGTTTGGTTTTTTTTTTTTTTTTGGAAGAGAGGCATTGCCTCTCTGTTGGAGCCGAAAGGCAATGAGAGAGAGAGAGAAAAATAAAGGGGTCGGCTCCCACTTTACATTTCCGATTTTTTGTTTTTTTTTTACAAAATTCAGAAATTATCCAATAAATCAAAAATCAATATTCTATACATAAAAAAAATTATGCAACTAAAGAAAAATTGCCAATTTTTTATAATGGCAACTAAAAATTAAAAAATTTTCATATTCTTATTTTAAGAATATCAGTAAGTATAAAAAAATTTAATTTCCAGCACATAAATTATTCAAAATAAAACCAACCAAGTTCACCCAATTTTATATTAAAAAATAATTTCAAAAACAGTAAAAATTTCAGGTGTCACAATTAGAACATTCTCCCACTTGGCCTATAAAATATCATAATAAACACCAATTCAGAATTGGCCAATAAAAACTTAAACCTTGTTCAGTTAGAAATCCCAAACTAAACTAATATAATCAAAATAATTATAACTATTATTTGATCCCTATTAATTATAGCATTGGTATTTGATATCTCTTATTTACATATACATTTTCACCATATTTGGCACCAAAATACTACCCAAACCAATGATATTCACTGCACTTTTGCATTATATTATGCAAGAATGGACACTGCCGTGGAATTTGACTTGTTTTGTAGGAACTTGGTGGATTGGACACGATAATTGCATAAAAGGGTAGATTTTGAAGAAAAAACTGACTGAAAAAGGAGTCCATATCATTGTAGAGCTCATCCTAAGCTTTCCAACGATCTTTGAATCACCTCAATTGAATTTCGGATAAACAAATTATGGTCAAAATACTATCAATGCTCGATTCTGGAATTTTGGTCCGAAATTTCCAGATTTCGGTCCGAAATTTCTTTTATGGAAAGTGATTTTTCGTAATTTTCAAAGAAGGAAGGATCCCCTCTTACCCTAGCCGCCTCCTGGTCTTTCCTTAGGTGTTTTTAAGCACGAATTTCGACCAGAAACGCATTCAACCTTCCATACAATAATTTCCACATTTTCCACCACCGTTCTCACGCCGAAAGGCGTGAGATTCCACCTATCGCAGCAGAGCACATCCATGGCAGCATCCTTGGAGCGATTCTGGATGCGACAGCGGTAGAACCGATCCAACCACGACTTCCGACGATCGATATCTTGAGTTAGAAGCGATATTTGGTTTATTCGTTTCTTTTCTCTTGATATTTTGATTTGATGGAGTTTGTATCTTATTTTTCTTGCATGTTAGACTAGTTAATGATGTTTTAGAAGTAGTTAGTAGATTAGTTTAGTATATTGTGATGACTTGATTGCTTTATACTATGATATGTGAAATGTTTTGTTGAGAATTATATCTTGCTTGTTCAATTTAATTGTTTGTTTGACTATTTACCTATTGATGAACTGCAGCACCATTAGCACATTAAACTAGAACAAATAATTAGTTATTTAAGCACTTGAGGTAAGCCAATCGCTCGAAAGAGGAGGTTAGTTCGCGACCGAAAGGTGTAACTTTTACTGATCCGACAGGACTTTAAATACCTCTAGAAATCCAACTAAACATACTTAAATAGCTAAATCAGAACGAAAGTATATGTTTAGTTGTTTACGTGGCAAAAACCGAGTTCCAAGTCAAGTCAGAACCGAAATCGCGACAGCTAAGGTTAGGACTTAGGTCTGGTCGTCCAGTAGCCTTCACATAACATTGTGTAAAGATATCAAATTGAAACAAGAGGTCTAAAATATGTTTTGGACAGAAACAGTATGGATTTCGATCCGAAATCCATACACTTCGTTCCGAAATATGCCTCTGTCTCGTTGAAAATTGTAGACAAGGTGCTTTGGAGCTAAACTAATTGAACACAAATTCCTAGGACATTATTTGCATTTTTTAGAGTTCAGAAAATACAAAAAATAATTTATTTAATTGCACTTTAGATAATTGTCTTTAAATCATAAAACCTAAAAAAAATAATTGTCTAGCTTTCGTGAAGAAATAAAGTCTGGTAATCATTTGTACCGTCCCTTGGGTTCGACCCTAAAGCTTAACTAAAACGACTAGTGAGTTTAGCTCTAGGTTATAAATTTATTTGATATCCTAGGTTTAAATTCCTTCATCGTATTAACCATTTCCAATAAATGGTTAATACGATTCATTCTACCCACTTAAGGAAATTTTCTTAAATTAAACATAATGCGCAACATAAGAAATAAGTAAAATTTCATAAATTAATACACAAATCATAATTTGAAGCTTCACATCATAAATTAATACACAATTTAATACGACAAAATCATAATTAGCAACCAGACTCGTGCCGACAAAAATGAGTGGTTATACTTTAATGAGAGAATTAGTTAACATAATTCTCAAATTAGTATGTTGTATTACTATAGTCATATCTTTGACTTTGTATTTAACACAAATATTTAATGTCGATAAATTAGACACTTGTTTGATTTGTTGTCCTTAAAAAAATAAAATAAAATAGCAGTTGCATTATTATATAATACAATATTTGACCTTGCAATATGTCACAAAAATTATAGTTGCATATTGGAAGATGCCTTATGCACTGCTTATCACTCTTCCATTAAATTAATATTCATGCAAGCATTAATAAACACATGACGTGAATTTCTTATTGACTAATAAAATATCATTCAATGTTCAAAATGAAATGATAAATTTACTCCCATTAACCCTGAGATATATGCATGGATTTATAATAGTTTCTTTAAATCAAAACTTGATCTCATCAAATTTGAGATATAATTTAGAAAAATTAGTATTTCATCATTGCTATCTTTATTAATAATTGCAGCGTGTGTATATTCATAATGTCTAGTCCAATTTTCAATAACCAAGACAAATCTCAATTTATTCTTTTCAAGTAGAAAAAATTATTTTTATTCAATCCGAAAAAATTCATGAAAAATAAAGTGGTTAATAGTCGACTAAAATTCTCATACCATAATCAAAGAACTCGTAATTAATTAAACTGAAATAATTAATAAAACGTCAATTAAATTTCAGCTTTTACATAATAGTTCTTCACATTCAATTTATATCACCGTTGGGCAGAAAAAAAATTGAAGATAATGAGATAATTCTATTTAATAGACTATAATGTCAATTAAAGTTGTTCAAATTGATATCCTTAATATTTATTAAATATAAACCATTATAATGATATGTAAACTAAAATATCACAAATAATATAATATAATTGAACAACTATAAAAGAAATAATAATTTGTGAATCTGAAATCAATAATAAAACACCAAATTTTCAGTTTTGACATGATAGTTGTTCCATAAAAATCAATTTGAATCACCGTTGGACTGAAACAAATTGAATCATAAATAAAAATTTCATTTAATAAACTATATTGACAATTAAAGTTGGTAAAGTTGACATTTATAATTTATTAAATGTGAAAATAATAATACACCGCATAATGTATAATTTCATAAACTATAATGGCAATTAAAATTGTTTAAAATTGACCATCATAATTTATTAAATGTAAAACTTTATTGTGATAGCTATAAATAAATATATCACACAGTTCCTTTAATAAAATGGTAATTATAATTAAAGTTGTTAAAATTGATAATGACCAAATTATTAAAAGTAACTTAATGTGGTTAATTATTCATAGGCAAAAATTTTTAACAAACTTCCGTTGGACCGTTCGTATGAATAAGTACATATGAAACCATAAATATATATATATATATATATATATATATATATATAGAGAGAGAGAGAGAGAGAGAGAGAGAGATTGGCTAAAGTATACTCTAGCATACAGATCAAACCCGTATGCTAGAGTTGTTTCTGAAAATCTAAAATTCAAACAGTCGATCCAAACCGTTCAAGTTGTTCTCCATGTAAAAATATCCTTCAAGACCAAAATTTACATTTTTTCGAATTTTTTTGCTATATATTATGCTATTTTCAAATTGAAGGGCCAGAAATACTCCATTACAACTCCTTTATAATGTTTTTTTAAAATAGCATAATATATAGTAAAAAAATTGGAAAAAATATAAATTTTAGTTTCCTAGGAGATTTCAATATGGAGAACAATTTGAAAGATTCGGATCGACTGTATGCATTTTAGATTGTGAGAAACGACTCCAGCATACGGGCTATCTATATGCTGGAGTATACTTTAGCCAATCTATATATATATATATATGGAGGATTGCTAAAATACTATGCATAGCACAGATGCCTTCGTGCTACAGATTCGTTCTTGCCTTTCATGCTTCAAACAACCGATCCAAACCATTCATTATTTTCTAGATATTGAAATCTTATTAGAAACCAAAGTTTACATTTTTTTTGAATTTTTTTACTATTTTTTTCATATTTTTGAAAATCGCTGTTGTTGAAGAGTCCAGAATTTATTAGATTAAGTATTTTAAAAAATCTGAGAAAAATGGTAAAAAAAAATTGTAAAATTTGGTTTCTAATGAGATTTCAATATGAAGAAGATAATGAACGGTTTGGATCGATTGTTTCAAGCATAAAATTAAAGAACGAATCCGTAACACGAAAGGCATCCGTGCTATGCATAGTATTTTAGCAATCCTCTATATATCTGTATATATTTATTGGATGCATAAGTATTGTCCAAATCATGATGAAATTATCTATATAGTCGTAAACAAGATAACCGACTTGAACATTGTTATCATCTACTTCATGATTCTATTAAAAGGACGCGAATTAATAAAAGTTTAGGCACATAAAATTGTGTTTAAATATAACACAACAAATATAATTAACACGGCTTAATCTGAGTGACTCGTGTAATAAACGAAACATAATTTGTTTAGACTCAATATTAAATTGAGCCTTTTCGTTACTTCAATTGTTAAGCCAATAAATATTAATAAACCTCATATCTATTAATCCAGTGCATCCTTTATAGCCATTAAAATCCACCGTAAATCTTAATATGGAGATGAATTCAGAATTGTTAAGCCAATATTATATTATATAAATAATGTTTGAGATCATGAGTTAAGCCAATTGTATTAACAACATAATATGTTATGGATTAGCTTTATAAAATAAGAACCCACAAGAACATAAATATTTCTTATTTGTTAAGAAATGAAAATAAATAGAATTAACTATGGTGGGGCCGTTAGATCAGGAATAAAAATGGTATAAGCGTAAACATAATCCATTCTAAATTAAATGAAATAGGACAAAATCCTAATAATTACATTTAACTAAATGAAATCCCTCGTGAACAAGTAAAATCGTAATAAAATTTCAAAGTCCAACAATTTTAATTGCATCAGTATAGCATGACCCATAAATTATTTCTTTATTTGTTAACAAGTTAAAACAAGTAAATAAATATGGCCTTGGCATAATAACGGGTAACGGAATTAGTGCAATTAGGAAAAATTAATCCATTACTAAAATGCATCCGCGTAAGTGCACAGAGAAGGATTAGTTATTTCTCTAATTGTATACGCTATTTGAATATACGATATTGCTTAATTAGGGACCGGTACAAGGAAAAAGAAAATTTCATAAAAAGTTGAAATCTCATGACGTAAAAATTCCTTCCGAAATTCAGATTCTATGAATAACAACAGGGCAAAAGAAAGTGTATAATTAAAAAAAGTTTATGTAATTAAAAATACTTAAACTTTATCGTAATCACCATATCAAAAGTTTAAGAAAGTTTAAATCATAAGATATATAGAATCTACTTTCCTGATAAAAATCATAAGTTTACGAGGACCAGGGACCATGCCAAAACTAGTAAGGAAAGGAAGAAGAAATATATGAGATACTACACAATTAAGAATTATACGTGGCGGTCCTTACCAACTATGCACTGCCATAATTGCCGAAAGTAAAGACTAAGATTGAGTTTATACTTAGAAAGTATATTTAAGGGTTGTATCCAATCCAGTTTGGTATGCATTTGTGCCTTTTCAAAATTTCTGTGCGCACATGGATGGTTAAACTAAAAATAAGAGGGTAATAATCCATCTCTCCAAAACGTGCACACAGAAAATTAAATATAGAAAAATAGGTAAGGAATGTTACAAAATAATTCTATAAATTTCAAAAAAAATCTACCAAAATACGAAATTACTGTATATTATATTTTATATGAAAATACATACTGTTCTGATACCAAAATGATAGCAATTTAAACATTTAATAATAATAATATTTTTTAATTAACAGCCCAAAATCATGTATTTCATATAAAATAATAAATTATAATAGAAACTTACAATTTTGAAGGGCAGACATGGCGTTAGGCGGAAATTTCTGACCTTCTTTAATATTCTTTAGTACAAAATGATGATTTCTTGAGGGCATTTTTACTCATTCTATCACTTTTTTTAATGGCAGAATTTTTAGTGAAAAAAATACTTTTTTTAATGACATAATTGAGTATATAAGATGATGAAGGCTTTAAAACTTAAGATATCAAATAAATTTATAACCTAGAGCTAACCTCACTAGTAGTTTTAGTTAAGATTTAGGGTCGAACCCAAGGGTCGGTACAACTGATTACTAGACTTTTCTTCCTCACGAAAGTTAGACAATTAATTTTTGGAGTTTTATGATTTAAAAAGACAATTATCTAAAGTGCAATTAAATAAATTATTTTTGGTATTTTTTGGACTGTAAATAAATGCAAGGGATGACCTAGGGTTTCGTGTTCAATTAGTTTAGCTCTAAAGCACCTTGGCCTACGACTTTCATCGAGACAGAGGAACATTTCGGACCCAAATGTATAGATTTCGGACCGAAATCCATACTGTTTCTGTCCAAAACTTACTTTAGACCTCTTGTTTCAACTTGATATCTTTACACAATATTATGTGAAGGCTACTAAACAACCAGACCTAAGTTTCTAACCTCAGCTGTCGCAATTTTGGTTCTAACTTGGTTTGAAACTTGGTTTTTACCACGTAAATAACTAAACCTATACTTTCATTATGATTTAGTTATTTAAGTATGTTCGGTTGGATTTCTAGAGTTGCAAGCTAACCTCCTCTTTCGAGCGATTGGCTTACCTCAAGTACTAAACTAATCAATTATTTGTTCTAGTTTATTGTCCTAGTGGTGCTGCAGTTCATCAATAGGTAAACAATCAAACAAGCAATCAAATTAATCAAGCTAGATATAATATTCAACAAAACATATCACATAATCATAGCATAAGTAATCAAGTCATAACAAAATACTAAACTAATCTACTAACTATTCGTAAGATATCATTAACTAGCCTAATATGCAAGAAAAATAAGATACAAACTCCATCAAATCAAAATATCAAGAGAAAAGAAACGAATAAACCAAATATCGCTTCTAATTCAAGATATCGATCGTCCGAAATCGTAATTGGATCGGTTCTATTGCTGTCGCGTCCAGAATCGCTCCAAAGTTGCTGCCATGGACGTGCTCCACTGCGAGAGGTGGAATCCCACGCCTTTCGACGTGAGAACGGTGGTGGAAAAGGTGAAAATTATTGTATGGAAGGTGGGATGCGTCTTTGGTCGAAATTCGTGCTTAAAAACACCTATGGAAAGTTTAGGAGGCGGCTAGGGCAAGAGGGGATCCTTCTTTCTTTGAAAATTATCAAAAATCACTTTCCATAAAAGAAATTTCGAACCCAAATCTGAAAATTTTGATCCGAAATGTATTAATTTCGGACCAATTTTGAACCAAAATTCCAGAATCGAGCATTGATAATATTTTGACCATAATTTCTTCATCCGGACTCCGATTGAGGTGATTCAAAGATCGTTGAAAAATTTAGGATGAGTTCTACAATGCTATAGACTCATTTCAGTCATTCTTTTCTTCATTCTTTTCTACAATCCATCCTTTTATGTAATTATTGTGTCCAATCTACCAAGTTCCTACAAAATAAGTCAAATTCTACGGCAGTGTCCAATCTTGCAAAATATAATGCAAAATGCAGTGGATATCATTGGTTTGGGTAATATTTTGGTGCTAAGTATGGTCAAAATGTATATATAAATAAGAGATATCATAAGATTAAGGCTATTAAAAGTATAAAAAATGAATGAATCTGGTCCATTGATTTTCCTTCAAAATCAATACACCCTTTAATTAAATATGATGAATGAACTTGGTTTACATTAATAATATATGCCACATTATTTATAATTAATAATAATAATTATAACAATTACTGGTAGATATCATATGAACATTTAATTTTTTTGGAGTGCTGATTGATAACATATCCCGTAATAAACTCTTTATTGTACTTCTAAAGGATTCTATGATTTTGCAGAGAAAAATTTATTGAAGTATTCGTAATGCTATATGGGAAGTACAAATTGAAGAATCCAAATATATTGCCAATGGCTACAAAGAAGGAACGATCTACTGAATGTGGGCCGGCCACACAATTAGGTAAGATTTCAGTCATGTAGTCTGTTGGGATCGGTGGCACCGATCATAACATCCAAGTTGTTTTATTTAATATACAACTAGAACAAAGGAACAATGACAAAAGATTATAGTTAAGAAATTATATTGATCATAAAGATTTTTATCAAATGTCTTTCTAAATTTCAAATGGGTACTGTTTTGCAATTTTTGGTATAGTTGTTCAAACTTTTCTAAAATTGATTAAAGTTATGCACAAATCATTTGTTGCTGACAGACAGAGGTAAAATTTGTGTTTTCTCTTATATATATTTGGTTTACTTTTGGGTTCAAATCTAATTTATTATTAGACAGGGGTCCCTTCTGGCCTGAAGTTTCAGAGAGGTGGCAAATTAAGTAGAAGAGTCGATGGAAGATAGTGCTGTCAATGAAATCCGTTTATTCGTTTATCCAATCCGTACCGTATCATATAAGACGGGTATGGGTAAAGTTTTATTTTCATTAAGTTAACGGGTACGGGTAATGAAATTTTTTCGTTAATTTAACGGGTACGGATACGGGTAAAAACTATTTCGTACCGTTTTCATAACAGGTAATTGCCACAATTAAAAAGATACAATTACATGATACATATGGCATCTTATGTTGCATGATTGGTAAAAAAATATTGCTAGATTTTATTTAAGATTTATAATTCTTTCCATTCAGTGTACGAAAAAATAAAAAAGCATAAACCTAAAATATTTGCCATCATTGTTGTACTTTATTGATATAATTTATTTATACAGAATGTACAAATTTTATTATTATTATATTTATTTTTTACCATGATCGTACCCGTACCGTTAATTCTTAACGGGTACGGGTAAGGTACGGGTAAAACTATTTTTTACGGGTACGGATAAAGAAAATTTTAACAGGTGCGGTAATGAAAATATCTTCTACCGTACCGTACCGTACCCATTGACAGCCCTAATACTTTATTGGAAGATGAAGATCTATCAGTAATTAGGATGTGTTGTCATATTTACCATTGATGGATTTTCCTTGAATGTTTTGTACTTGACTTAAATATGTAGAACTACAGTTGTTTTTTTTTTTTTTTAATATGCATGTCACTATAGATGGTAGACGATGCAACTTTGCTTAGTTTATTATGTTAGTTTAGCTATGAGGTCATGACATGTATGCATGCATGACTGTAAGTAAGTTTTCTCTTGGGTGTTTTAACTGTTTTGGGTTTAGGTTACGAATTGTTCGCTGATTGCATTTCTTAATATTGCGGGGAACCTATTTTGGGTTGCTATTTTCTCAAATAACAGATTACGGATTTTTTGAGTTAATATTAAACCACTAATTCTTGCAACAAAATCACGTTCCAATCAGACTGGTGTGAGAACGATTTTTCTTCAGTTGTTTTTAACATTTTTTTTTTTGAGTTGAGATTAAACAAGTACAGATAGATAATACGAACTATAAATTTTCTTCTTTCCCGTCACATGTCATGCACAAATATCATGAGTCAAAAAATTATTGTTACGGGTTGAATAAGGCTTATTCGGAATGAAACCAAATACGTTTTGAATAAACCTTATTCTGAATAAGGACTTATTCCATTTTTTTATTCTAATTCCATCATATTGTTGGAACAAAAGTGAATAAGAGGAGAGAGGAGAGAGAAAAGCTTATTCAATCCCTTATTCAGGCTTATTCAAACCGGTGCCAAAAACACCCTAAAGAATTTAAACAAGTACAGATTAGATATATATATGTTTTTCTCCAATTATAGTATTTTTTGAAAATATCATAATATATAGCAAAAAAATTAAAAAAATGTTAAAATTTGGTCTCCGAGAGTTTTTCAATATGGAGAATAACTTGAATGGTTCGGATCGACTGTTTGATTTTTGGATTTCATAAATGACTCTGGTGTACGGGAGACGATCCATACACCAGAGTGTATTTTATCAATCCACTATATATATATATATATATATATATATATTTTGAGTTGAGATTAAACAAGTACAGATAGATAATACGAATTATATATTTTCTTCTTTCCCGTCACATGTCATGCACAAATTAATATCATGAGTCAGAAAATTAAAGAATTTAAAATCCGTTTTGTACATGCATTTAACTGCTGACATTTTCGAATTTCTCTAGCATAATCAGGACTCTACCTTTAGCACATCGTCACGAATGAACTCTAGGTAGTACTCTTTGTTTCGTGACAAACGCCAGTAATATAATAAATATATAATGTCTCGCAGGAGGACTTATAATTTTTAGTTTGGGAAAAGTTAAGAAACTTTTATTTCAAAATTTATTTATGAATTTAAAACTTTCCAATAGTAAACTAATCAAACAATTAACTTTTTATTTACTGTAAAATGTTCATACTACCATTTGAAAACTTTATCCTTGTTTAAATACATTTTCAGAAACTTAAGCATGATGTTCCATAGCAATTGCTTTTTTTTTTTGGAGTTCATATATTGTATCATGTGCAATATTATTCACGGAGGTCATATATTGATTGTACTTAGATAGCACAATCAGCATTATTTAACTTAAATTGGTTATTAAATAGGCTAATGATTTCTAGCTATGCATATTTTTCAACTAGTCCTGGAAAAGTGGTGATCTAAAATAATAATGTGAAGGGACAGAAAGCTAAATAATTAATCGAAATCACCAGTAATATTATTCTATTTAAAAGAGTTTTTATGCAGATTACTGACTTTTATATTCATATTACAATATCCCAATTAGTACCAAATCTGCAGTAAAAATAAACAGATCTGTTTGATTCAATGAAATCAATAAATTTTTTTTTGGTTTTTTATTTTTTTCTTAATTGAAGAATGTACAAGTAAAGTGCAAAATAAACCATTAATCTAAATAATATCCTAATTAAGTATTTTCGTGGGAAATAGGGCATTTCTCTGTTCGTCTAAAACTCATTGGAATGTGACATTATTTTATCAATAATAATATTAATTTTAATATTTTATGGCACTTCAAGCTTTCAAATTATACAAATTGGATGATCCATGAGGATTGTCAGATGAACTAGTTCCATTGATATATGAAGTTGGACATTTAGTAAACATATCAAATATCGACACAAAATTATTAAGCTTGAACATCTGTCATGGGTAGACAGTCCCAGCCATAATTACGGAGTGAATATTGCCTTTTTACTACAAATTTATAAAAACATTATATGTATTGCTCGTTTTAATTGTAACTATTTTTCTTATGTCACAATATATAAAAACGAATATATTGATTTGTTAATACATTAGTTCCAATTTCCAATCATCCAATGTTGCAACTTGTGCATGGTGCGTTGTATTAGTGTTGAGGACGAGCTAGGTGTGTAAAGGCCCAGTAAGAAAAGGAACTACCACACCTGGAAGAGGCTGAGCCCTTTAGTTTCCACCAGAAAGTAGCTCACTTTCAGCCTAGCCCAAGCGCAGCTCTAATGGAGTAATGGATTATTATCTTTTGTTTTGACGATAAAAAGTTGGATTGATTAATTTTTGGTTGACGCAAGAAAATGAATCTAAATCAATTAGGGAGGTGCTCAAGTCTTCCCGTAGCTACCCATTTTCATTTTCATTTCATTTCGCTTTCTCTGCCGCCTAAAACTACTAATATTTAGCTTTACAAATTACAAGGCCAACTAATAAAAGGAAAAATCGGGTCAATACCCCTCAAATATTTAAAAATTTAAAATATAGTCCTCCAATCTTTAAATTTGAGTATTTTTTATATTCCTCAATTTTTTTTCATTTGGATATTTACTCTTATTATTATCTGTGGTGACATTACTACATTAGTGTATGTGTATATTTCGATTTTATTGTATTATTTTGGTTGTATTAGTGTTTATCACTCAATTTTAATCATGAATTAATAATGAAATCATACCTGTTGTGTATGTTACCTTGTTTTTGCTTGCACGAAATGTTGGTTTCAGTATTTTATTTCTCAATACAAGTTTCGTTTCTTCGTTCCCTAATATTGCTCGATTACTAGTTTAGAGTTACATTTTGAATGAATTTATTATATATCCTCCGAAAAATCACTATATTCTGCCTACCAGTTCTCCCTCTGTACAAATATATACTCTGCTTTGTTTTTCAAAGCCGTCCAAATCTCAACACACCCACACTCATTCATAGTTAAGCAAAAGAAAAAGGCACGCTCCATATAAAAATGGCATCAGGGTCAAAGAAGTATGAGGTCATGATAAGATCTATCGAGACAGTGGTCCCTGTGGTGCTGGTTCAAGAGCATATTTTGCCTCAGTCGAACTTTGACCTCCTCCTCCCTCCAATTGACGTCGGTGTTTTCTTCTGCTTCCAGAAACCTACCGCAACAACTGGCACCGAAGATGCCTCTGTGGCCTTCACTACCTTCCCAACCATGGTTGCAGTACTCAAAGAGGCTCTTTCTAAGGTCACCTCTACATTATTTTTCACTTTTTATAATATTTACAAAAGTTGAAAAGTTTTTTTTTTAGATATACTAGACAGTGGCTATCTAGGGAAAAGGAAAAAGCAGAAAAAAAAGAAAAGGAAGACAGTACAAACTACAGAAGTTGAAAAGTTAATAAAATTATCCCACAAAATTTAATTTAAAATATATATAAGAGTTTAGTCATATGATTAAGTGCATGTGTAGCAGTTTGCTGCTTATGAAAGTTCAATTAGAAATTAAGAATAATTCTGAAGTTCTATGAAATTTGAACTGTCTGAAGAGCTTGATTAAGTGCTTTCCCTTTATAAACAAATTGTCTGAAAACACATTCAAGTACTTGCAAATTTAGATTTGGCATACTGTATGATGAGGAAAGCAGAGTGGTACGTACTAAACAATGCCACACCCTTCAACAAGTAGTTTTCTTCAGATGGAAAACATTTCAGTTTTGAAATCTTGGTCGACTAAAATGTTTGTACCTGCAAATAATATAGTATTTAAACAAGTCTCCAACGGATATGCTGTTGATAATTTATGGTTCTACATTAGTAGGTCCTGGTCGTATACTATCCTTTGGCTGGGGAGATGGTGACTAACTCTGTTGGTGAGTCACAAATTCTGTGCAACAACCGAGGTGTCGATCTAATAGAGGCATATGCTGATGTGGAGTTGAGAGAGCTCAATTTGTACAACCCAGATGACAGTGTGGAGGCTAAACTCGTGCCTAAGAAATTAAATGGCATCCTCTGCATTCAGGTTAGTTACTTCAGTTTACATGATCCTGGTAGTGTTTTTCTTCATTTCAGTATATCTCTGATCAAAATTAATAGTAGAAACTCTATCAATTAAATATTCAAAAAAAAGAAAACTCAATCGAATAATTAATTACAATGAACTCTTACTTTTTATCACTCAAACTATCATACATAGAAATAAAATTAGTTTGCTAATCTTTTTAGCATAAGGTTATAGCAGTTGTAACACTAAGAGGTATATACAATTAAATAATGTATATGACAAGAGCCGTTAACAAGTTAATCCTCCAATGCAAACTGTACATGCTATAATGAAAAATCAACAGAAAGCTGCTCAATGCTCCTTTATTTGTACAAAATATGAGCACCATAATTGTATAAAATCAAACTTAATTTTTCTTCAAAAATACTGTGCAGAATATTTTCCTTGAATATTGTTGTTTGGTATTAGTATTCACTTTTTAGTAATTGTTAGTGTATTGTATATTATAATCACAGCTTTTTGGGTTAATAAAAATATTTTAACTACGCACAGAGCTAGCTGGCTAGTAACAACAAACAACAAATAGACTGATTCACTGATCTTAACTCGCATAACAATAGTTCCAGGCATCCAAATAATAAGAATATTTATCCTAGAAATCCAAACACAAACAAAATGTAGTATGTTGAGAAGCACCCTCAATCAAATTAGGTGAGCATCCAAAATAACACGTGAAAACTACAATTCATACCAGCTGGTTGAATGCAATAACAAAATAAGTAATTTGGTGAAGCACATTTGACATTCAGAACATATCCATTTTGATATAACTTAAAATTGATATAGCACCTCAACCAAGACAAGCAATTCAACTAAGGCCTCCAAATTAAGTCAATTATGATTGAGACCTGAACTTATTTGTAAAACGCGAGAAAATCACAGCCAAATAGGTTTTACAATAATTGAAATAATATGCAAGTCTAGTAACTAGTTTGGACCAGCAAAACAGTAGCATTGATACCAAGCCAGAATTTGATGTTTGGATATAATCTCATATGCAATAAATGTAACGGTACTTAAACGAGAAACATCCTAATTTCTACAAATGATGATTTTACAAATAATAATTCAGTTCTTTTCATCTCATGGTCGTCAACACTATTATAGTTACTACTTCTGCCACGGTTTGCAATTAACCACAATCAAAATGCAGTTTACCGAGCTGAGGTGCGGTGGTGTCGTGGTTGGATGTACATTTGACCACCGGGCTGCAGATGCTTACTCGTTCAACATGTTCATGTCAGCATTGGCAAATATTGCTTTCAACAAGCCTATCAATCAGATGCCTTCTTTTTGCCGGTTTCTCCACTCTTCTCAGATTACCCTTTCGTCAAACTCTCCTGATCCCATTTTCAACCGAACCTTTACTCCTCTTTCACTTCAGCCACCACCAAATCAATTGATTTCCTTTGCTGCTCCAGTCAATCGCATTTATTACATATCTGCTCCCGGCATTGCCAGACTCCAAGAAATAGCCGGCCATAGTCATAGTAAGTTTGTTTGCTTCACTGCCTATTTCTGGAAAATTTTGGCAAGATCAGCCTGCCTAGGAGAAAAATCATGTTCCATGGGAGTTGTCGTGAATGGTCGCTCATTCATGAAAAATGTTCACGGTGAAAATTTCAAGGAAAATTATTTTGGCAATGTGCTGTCCATGCCATTTGGGAACCTACAAGTTGAATCCTTGCTTGCCATGGAATTTGCTGAGGTGGCAGAGGAAGTAGAAAAATGGCTATCACCAGCCACAACAGAGGACCATTTTCTAGGTCTACTGGACTGGGTTGAGACCCACAAGCCTGAGCCAATAGTAGCAAAAATATATCTCGGAGATAGCAAAGAATATGATAACCCAATTTCTTGTGTGGTGTCATCAGGAAGAGGTTTTCCTGAAATTGATTTTGGTTGGGGGAAGGCTGCATTTGGGTCATACCATTGTTCCAGGGGAGGAAAGGTCGGGTACGTGATGCCGATTCCACAAGAAACTACTGGGGATTGGGTGGTTTACGCACAGGTGGCACCAAGCATTGTTGCAGCCATGGAGGAAGAGCCATCAATTTTCCGTCCACTGACAACAGAGTACTTTTGCCAATAAATTAGCTAGGTTATTATTACAATAAGAAAATCTGTGAAGCATTTTTATTATTTTAGTTTTATGCAAAAAAAAAAAAATAGAATATTTGCATATCAAATTTCTGGACTTCCGCCATTTAAAGAAGTTACAGCCCAATATTGTTTCGTACTTGGTAGACGTATCTAATATTTGAATACACCCGTCATATTCGAAGTGTTGAATCAGTTCATCCGGTCGAAAAGTTACTAAATATATAATCAACTGAAACACAATTCTCTGCAGAGCAGATAAATAATTTTTTTTTTACAAAAATAAAAGAAATGAGATAGATTTGTGTCGTTACTAATTTCCACTGGTATATCTTAAGAATTATCAAGTGGGTAATAACTCATGTGGACAATTTAATTCACATTTCTTTCACAAGTAATTGGTAGAATATTGTATAGAAATACAAAACAGTACTCCCTCTCCTGGGTTTTTATGCAATTATATATGCTATGAGAGACTGTTTTTATCATCCCCCTTTACCAAAATAAAAACCAATAATATAAAAAATAGCAAGTTCTTTTCAAATATGAATATAAACATTCAGTATGATATGTCAATGATGGACAAAATAATTTAGTTTGAACATGTATGTGTCATGGGCTCGTATACAATCCCACCCATAATTATCATACGGGCCGTTTGGATCAAGTGGAAATTTAGAAAATTTTCTATTTGTAGGCATAAATTTATTATTTTATTATAAACAATCCAAACTCTTTATAAAATTACACACTTTCCAATACTTTATGCCTAGCCAAACGGCCCCATACATATTAAGGTAAAATAAATCACAACCAGTATGTGTTTAATAACTATTTATATATTTTATGAGCATCAAAATCCATGAAACAATGTATTACTATATTCGTTCGAACCATCCAAGTTGAGGACGACCGTGCTCGGGTTTGGTAAAGGACCAGTAAGAAGAGGAACTATCACACTATGAGGCAGGCTGATCCCTTCCATCGATTTTAGATCCAGAGAAAATATTTTAGGATTGACTAATTTTGGTTGACCGAAGGAAGCAACAGTCCTATCAACTTGGGAGGTGCCCAAGGCTTGAGTTTGATTTCGTTACTCTGATCACTGAAACTATTCATAATTTGGAAATAGATCGCTCTTATTAATATTCAAATTTATTTAGGTAAAAATTTTCCTTATTTTAATTTGGAAATTTATCTTACAAATATTTATAATGACATTAGTGCATATTTAAGTTTATATTTTATTGTATTATTTGATTGAATTAATTAATGTTTGACTCAATTATCAAGTCCCCCGTTGTTTATATCTTGACTTGGGTTTGCCAGCATGAGATGCTGGTTTCAGTATACGTTTAATTTATCTGTGCAAATTTTCCTTTTTTCATTCATTAATACTTGCCAGTTGTAATTATATAGCCTTGGTGAAAGTACACCAAATCAATATCTAATTCTAAAAAAACCAGTACTAGTACTCATTGTTATGTTTCTCGTGGTGGATTTGAGTTCTAGTTGTATGAAGGTGCAAAGAATTTATCATCTATAGTGGGTCATACACCATATCTTTAACAAATTTTCTGTCTATATATACCAGGTCTGTCTCCTATAAACACTCTGCATCCAAATCTTGCTTCAAGGCATCCGCCCAAAACACACACACTCGTTCACAGTCAAGTCAAACTATAAGCAGTTAAGCACCCTATTAAAGATGGCATCAGAATTAGGACTGTCAATGGGTACGGTACGGTACGGTAGAAGATATTTTCATTACCGTACTCGTTAAAATTTTCTTTACCCGCATCCTACCCGTACCCGTTAAAAATAGCTTTACCCGTACCCGTTAAGAATTAACGGTACGGGTACGATAACGGTAAAAAATGAATATAATAATAATAAAATTTGTACACTCTGTATAAATAAATTATATCAATAAGTATATTAATAAAATGCAACAATGGTGACGAATATTTTAGGTTTATGCTTTTTTATTTTTTCGTACACTGAATGGAAAGAATTATAAATCTTAAATAAAATCTAGCAATATTTGTTTACCAATCATACAATATAAGATGCCATATGTATCATGTAATTGTATCTTTTTAATTGTGGCAATTACCTGTTATGAAAACGGTACGAAATAGCTTTTACCCGTACCCGTACCCGTTAAATTAACGAAAAAATTTTCTTACCCGTACCCGTACCCGTTAACTTAACGAAAATAAAACTTTACCCATATCCGTCTTATACGGTACGGTACGGATTGGGTAAACGAATAAACGGGTTTCATTGACAGCCCTAATCAGGGTCAAACGAGTACGAGGTCAAGATAAGGTCAGTCAACACGGTGGTTCCAGTGGTGCTGGTTCAGGAGCACAGGCTGCCTCAGTCGAATTTTGATCTCCTCCTCCCGCCTGTGGACGCTGGTCTGTAATTTCTGCTCTCGAAACCCACACCAACAACTTGCCAAGATGCCTCTGTGGGGTTCACTACCTTTCCATCCATGGTTGCAGCCCTCAAAGAGGCTCTTTCGAAGGTCACCTCTACATTATGGGTGCGTTTGGATGGGTGTGGGAAGAAGGGAAGAATGGAAGAAGTGGGAAGAAGTATTGGAAAGTGTGTAATTTTGTGAAGAGTTTGGATTGTTTATAATTTTTTTTCTTCTTCTTCCTTCTTCTTCTTCTTTCTTCCAACAATCCAAACACACCCTATAGTAAGGCCAGAGGATTAAGTGCATGTACAATATATAATATGTTTCTTAAACAGTTCAATTCAGAATGATAATTCTGAATTTTGGTCATTCAAACTCGCTAAAGACATAGATTATGTACTGCTTCTTTATAAATAAATTTCTGAAAACACAAAGTATTAAAAACGTTATATTTGACATACTGTAGGAAGAAAGCAGAAATGCTGATGTGATTATCTGATCTTAGATTATAATTGTGGATAGAGGGTTGTCTATTATAGTCGTTTTCCCGGCGAGCTCCTTTCCTCGCCGTGGTTATGACCTAACAGAATACAAGAGAGAGAGACTTGGAGAAGAAAGACTACTTCTTTATTTCTTTTCTGTCTTTTCTATTACATAAGGATGACTAATATAGTTGTTATCTAACAATCAATCTAATCTCTCCTCATATATTTTCTAATTCAACAAACTTAAACCTGGAAATAATCTAATATAGAAATAATAAAGATAGCCTAAATTTATTATTTTCTTGTATTTATATCATTTCCCCCTTCCTTGAAAAGCAGCGATCAGAACAGGTGGTTTAGTTAGGAGCAATGTAGTGTGTGCCGGTTGCACAGATGGTGGTTGCTCTCGTGGACGTGGCAACATGCCAGAGCCCAAAAAAATATGGTAATGCCGTACAGAGCCACGTGCCAAATTAACCACTATCCCTAAAGAGACTGGGATTTGCATCTCCACATTTGACTGGAGTATTTCAGATAGCCCAGACAAAAATAATCCAATCTCATTTGTTGGTGTAAGTTGCTCCATGTTATACATGACCCGGTAGAAGTCCTCGGTGTACTCCTCAACAGACTTGTCGAAGAGCGAAATCTCCACACGGTGGTAACTTGGGAGCACAACAGCACCAACGCTGCTAGGACCCTTGTCGCTTGCAGCCGTCGACTCAGAAGTGCCTTCAGGGATGATAATACGTGAGTCCATCTTAGCCACATGGGCCTGAATGTCTACTATATTCTGGTCTTGTTCATCTTGATATTTGAGCGAAACTGCTAGCATATCCTTGATTTCCTTGAGGTCGGAAACTTCAGGAAGAGCAGCCATGTATGGGCTCTGATACCAAATTGATGTGATTCTCTGAACTAAGATTATAATTGTGGGTAGAGGGTTGCCTATTATAGTCGTTCCCCCGGCGAGCTCCTTTCCTCGCCGTGGTTCTGAATACAAGAGAGAGAGACTTTGAGAAGATGACTACTTTATTTCTTTTTTGTCTTTTCTATTACATAAGGATCACTAATATAGTTGTTACCTAACAATCAATCTAATCTCTCCTGATACATTTCTTAATTCAACAAACTTAAACCTGAAAATAATCTAATATGGAAATAATAAAGATAGCCTAAATCTATTATTTTCTTGTATCTATATCAAATGCATAATAGTCACATCAAGCATTAATCATGTTCCATGTGAGCAGTGGTGAATGGTCGATCATTCATGAAAACTGTTCACGGTGATAATGTTGTGAAGAATTATTTTGTTAATGTTTTATATGTTTCATTTGGAAGTTTACAAGTGAAAACCTTACTTGATATGAAACTTGCCGAGGTGGCTGACGAAGGAAATAAGTTGTTATCACCAGCTGCGACAGAGGAACATTTTCTGGGTCTACACGATTGGGTGGAGGCCTGTCAGCTGGAGCCAATACTAGCGACAGCATTCGGTGAGTATAAATCAGTTTCTTGTGCGGTGTCATCGGGAAGATGGTTTCCTGAAATTGATTTCGGTTGGGGAGTGCTGCATTTTGATCATGCCACTTTCCAAACGAGATAGTGGTGGGTATGTGATGCCAATTCCACGAGTGAAGAACTGAAGATCAAGTCGGGCTCAGTTGTAACAGTGACAGGTGACAGCACATAAGGAGATACAGAAAAAAAGAAAATTCATATTAATTAGTTACTTATTTCCTTGCTATTATGTCGTCACTCTTCTCCAGTGCTTGGCCTTTCAAGATTATCAAGTTTCATAGTAATATGATGTTAACCAAAAATTTTTTGAAAACAAAATCAGATTAAGCAGTTGCTCATTTCTTGCTAAGTTGCTAGTATGTTCTTACTCTTTTCATATGTGCTTGGCCTTTGAAGATTATCAATATTCATAATAGTATATGATGTTACTCATGAAAACAATGTGATTGACATTTCTCTCTGTCAGCAGGGGAGGAGCCAATAGGAGGGGGGGTTGCTTGGGGCAGTTGACCCCCCTTGTTACAAAAAAAAATAATAATAATAATTTAGTATATTTTCTTTACTTTTAGAAATTTTCTATAATTTTTTTTCTAATTAATCATGAATTACTGGTTTAAGAAATAAATATTATTCTTCATAAATAAATTTCTATTTAATTGTTCAATCTTTAAAATTTTGTCCTTCCTATCATAATTTTCAAAAATAAAAAATTTAAATGGACAATCTGAACCGTTGATCTTATTAAATTTTACCGGTGATGTGTTTCATATATATTTTATACAATTTGAAGTCGGTTTGATACTTGATTAAGTGACATAATTATGAACGTATTGTAATTAATCTAATCAGATTCATTAATTTGTTGACCTTTTGATCTAGTATCAAATCGACTTCAAATTTTATAAAATTTATATGTAAACGCATCGTCGGTAAAATTTAACAAGATCAACGATTTGGATTATCCATTTGAATTTTTTAATTTTGAAATATTAAAAAAAAAAGAGAATAACTGTTTGGAGCAGTCCAAAAAAGGGTTGTGGAGGATTTCATTCCTGACGTCACATCCCTCTATTGATTTAGAATAATTCTGACATGAAGTTCTCAAGTCAGTCGTCTTGTTTGATCTTATCTTTCTTATTAGCCTGCACGCCATGGTGATTTCAGTATTTTCTTCTCTCTGCAATTATTTTGCTTGCCACATTAAGTTAATAAGTTCCACTTGTAGGTATTAATTTATCGTCTAACCACCAGGAAGGTGCCAAGAAGTTTCTAAAGTCAACCAATAATTGAATGATTTAATTTATTAATCCAGGTCCGGTGTGAGCCAGATCGATTCGGTACAATTCAACTCTAGACTTCCTAAATGAACTTTAAAAATTGTGTTTTGTTTTACAAATCTGCAAATCAAGTTGAAGACTTGTTTGATACAACAGACATGTTAATCATTATATTCCTAATTGATGAATGTGCACTTCTAGTTAGGATAATCAATGCTTGAATTGATAAGTTGAACAATAATAATATCATGAGATAGTTAAAAATCGAAAGATAACTAGAGGTGTCAACGGAAATCGTTTTTCGCTTTTCCGTCACGTTCCACTCGAAACGGAACGAATAACGGTACTGAAATGTGTTTCGTTGAGGAAACGGAACGGCACACGAAATAGGTTGGTAAATTAGGATAATAAACGGAACGGTAAACGGAATAGGCTGTTTCGTTATCGTCATTTCGTTATTTCGTATAACATTCTACAGGTTTAGAATTTTATAAGAGCAGAGGAGGGAGGGCGGAGGATTCGAGGGGTCAGACTAATCTAAGCGCATCCTACGCCGCTCACTCGAGACTCGAGAGTATGTTCTCTCTTCTCTTTTTTCCCTCAATCCCTCTATCTCTCGAAACCCTAAGGCCTAAACGCCGACCGTCGATCCTCTGTCTCTGTCTCTCCTAGCAGCAACCTTCAGATCCGTGACTACAATCTGATCCCCTATCACCATCTCCCCTCTATCCCATTCCCACCCCCATTCTCTCCATCCGTTACCTTCTCTTCCTCTTCGGGTCCTTCCCCTCTTTCCCTCGATTCGCCCGCTCTCACCTCCCTATTTCTCCGCCTGCTCTTAAGAAGTCCATGCCAAGTTGCGACAGATTTACCCATGGACTTTTTATCGGGCCTATGTGCGTGCAAGGGAGGTTAAAGGAAGCTTATTGTTTCTAAAAGGATGGGTCGAAGAGAGGATTTGTGCCAGATATATTGGCACTAACAAAGTTGGTATCTGGATTTATCAAGGCGGGGAATTTTGGCATGGTTTCTCACCTGCTGCATCTGATGATTGAAGTCAGTGTCATGCCCGATGCATATACTTACCAGAGTTTGATACATGGGTTGTGTCATCGTGGGCTAATAGAAGAAGCATTAAGGGTTTTTAATGAGATTAAATTTAGAGGTTATAAAATTTAGAGGAAGGAGAAGAAAGAAAGAGAGGCAGATAGGAAAGGTAAAACCTCAGTTCAATATTGATCTTTTTCTTTTCAACTTTCTATTGTGATTTGTTTCTGTCAATTTTACTGAATTCTATGTTTTTGGTGTAATTGAGCTGATTGTTTGTCACTTTTTAAGGATGAGGCCTGAGATTGGCTCTAGATTGTAATTCAGACTTCAATTCTATGTTTTTCTTGTAATTCATCCTGATTTTTGTCATTTTAAGCTACTCTGTTAATATAATTGAAATGCCAATTATGTCATTTTTGACAATCTGTGATTTTTTTTTATTTTTATGCGTTATTTTCTTAAACAATTGTTTAATTCATTGCTTGTTTCATCTGAAAATAAAAATATAAACAATCAGAACGTTTAATCGTTATTCCGTTTGAATTAAACGAAACGAATAATGGCAATCAATTCTCTGCCGTTTGATTAACGAACTGAATAACGTTAAAGACATCTCTCACGTTGGCATATATGAAACAGTAACGGTAAATGTCATTGCTGTGACCGTTAGCCACGTTTGACAGCCCTAAAGATAACCAACTAGGTCGTATGACGTAGTTTAGGATAACGATTCAAGAGTCGTTAGGTTATTACTTTATCAAATACTTGTCCAAGGTGAAAATTGAAAATTAGCGAGTTTAGGTACTGACGTACTGTCAACGGACTCTTCACAGCACGTTCGTATTGCTTATTCAACTGTACATCTGTTTACAGTAGGCGGGTATAGATACCATGATACACTACATACTATCTATTCTAATTGATCCTCTCTATTTCTGTTACAATGCTGGATCTGTCCATTTATCTGAAAATCATTTAATGTGACTCGATTATTATCAAGTACCGCCCGTTGTTTAATTATCTACCTGGGTTGATTTTGCCTGCAGCATGCATGAGATGCTATTTGAGTATTTTATCTATGCAATTAACTTCCTTTTTTTTCATTCATTATTTATTGCTGTTGTTATTATACAACCTTGGAGAAGGTACAGCATGATCAAAATCTAATTCTAAATAATCAGTCATATATTATTATGTTTTCACGTGGTAGATACTAGCTAGATTATTCCCGAGTTTAGTGGGTCAGACACCATATCTTAAACTAATTGTCAACCCATACTAGATCTATCTCCTATAAACACTCACCATCAGAATCTTATTTTTAGCTAGGCATCTGCCCAAAAGACAACACTCATCATTCACAGTTAAGCCAAATTATAAGGACACTATTAAAGATGGCATCAGGGTCGAAAAAGTATGAGGTCAAGATAAGGTCGGTTGACACGGTGATTCCAGTGGTGCTGGTTCAGGGGCACAGGCTGCCTCAGTCGAACTTTGATCTCCTCGTCCCGCCTGGTTATTCTGGCATTTATTTCTGCTTCCATAAACCTACACCAAGAACTTGCAAGGATGCCTCTGTTGGATTCACTACCTTCCCAACGATGGTTGCAGCTCTCAAAGCGGCTCTTTCAAAGGTGACTATGACCTCTACATTATAAATTGTAAAAACGATTTAAAAAGATAAGAAGTTAACAATTAACATTATTGTCCAAAAGATTGTAATAGAACACGTATAAGAGTTAGGTCAAAGGATTAATTAAGTGCATGTACAATACTTTACTGCTTAAAGAGTTAAGAGAGTTCAATTCAGAATGATATTTCCTAAGTTTTGTTAATTGGAACTGTGGAAAGACAGATTAAAAACTCTCTGTTTATAAACAAATTATCTGAAAACACATATAAAGTACTTGTTAACGTTATATTCGGCATATTGCATGAGGAAGTAAGAAATATAGTCACATCCCTCAACATTTTCATGAGATATATAAGAAATCTTTTACTTCTGAAAATTTTGACAAAAAATACCGGAAATTTAATTATACATTATCTTCAAAGTTTAAACTTTAAACTTTAAACATGTACTATATATAGACGGATATGCTCTTGAAATTGAAGGTCTTAGATGTGCACTAGCAGGTCCTCGTCATATACTACCCCCTGGCTGGTGAGTTTGTGACTAATTCGGTTGGGGAGGCAGAAATACTATGCAACAGCCGAGGTGTCGATCTGATAGAGGCATACGCTGATGTGGAGCTGAGGGAGCTCAATTTGTACAACCCATCTGTCAGTGTGGAGGCTAAACTCCTGCCCGAGAAAATAAATGGCATTCTATCCATTCAGGTTTGTTACTTTCTGTATACGATACACTTGCAACAAAATTAAATAATCACTCCTAGTACTGGTAGTTTTTTCCTGCTATGCCTGCATGTGTACCTATCTCTGGGTCTTCTACTTTTTGCAGATTTCTTCGTGTTTGTTAAAAATTAGGGAAAACTCTATCAATTAGGCATAACTTTTGCCATGTATTACAGAAACGTTCCATAAATAAAAATAATTAATTTTCTACTATTAATAGCGTATGTAGTGTATGAGCGATTGTGGTATCGGAACACTCCTCGTTAGATAAATGCATGGAAACATGGACACCAGAAAATTAATCCTTGTTCAAAATTTCAACACGATCAACTTATGGGAAAAGAAACTAGGAATTTCTTTAGAAATTCTATGTAGCGTAATTTTCCTTGAATTTGATATTATAGTACTCCATTACAAAATGCAGGTTACTGAGCTGAGGTGTGGTGCTATGGTGGTTGGATGTGCATTTGACCACCGCGCTACAGATGCTTACTCATTCTTCATGTTCATGTCGGCATGGGCAGATATTTCTCGTAACATGCCCATCAACCAAATACCTTCCTATTGCCGGTCTCTTCTCTCTCCTCGGATCATCTCTCCATCAAACTCATCTGATCCCATTTTCGACCAAATTTTCACTCCTCTTTCATTTCTGCCATCAGTAAATCCCAAAACATCCTTAGAATACCTTGTCAATCACATATATTACATCTCCGCTGCTGACATTGCCAGACTCCAAGAATTATCTGGCCATAGTCACAGCAAGTTAGTTTGCTTTACTGCCTATTGCTGGAAGATTTTAGCAAGATCTGCCTGCCGAGGTGAAAACTCATGTAACATGGGAGTAGTCGTGAATGGTCGATCATTCATGAAAACTGTTCACGGTGATAATTTCATGAAGAATTATTTTGGCAATGTAACATCTGTTCCATTTGGAAATTTACAAGTAAAAGCCTTGCTTGATATGAAACTTTCTGAAGTGGCTGACGAAGTAGAGAAATGGCTATCACCAGCCACAACAGAGGACCATTTCCTGGGTCTTCTGGATTGGGTGGAGGCTCATCGGACTAAGCCAATACTATCAACAATATTCGCCGCTGATAACAAAGAAGAGGATAAATCAGTTTCTTGTATGGTGTCGTCCGGAAGATGGTTTGCTGAAATTGATTTCGGTTGGGGAAATGCTGCATTTTGGTCAAGCCATTTTCCTAGGCGACAAAAGGGCGGATTCTTGATGCCGATTCCACAGCCTACTACCGGGGATTGGATAGTTTACGCACAGGTGGCACCTAGCATTGTTGCAGCCATGGAGCAAGAGCCAACAATTTTCTGTCCATTGAGGAATTTGGCTGTATACGAGTCGAATTCAAGTCGGGCTCGGTTGTAACAGTGACAAATTGCAACACAATTCTAAGCACATGAGGATATGCAGAAGTAATTTATTTTTTGAAAAGAATGTCAGATTAAGTAGTTACTTATTTCTTTACAATTATGTCCTTACTCATCTTCGGTGCGTGGCCTTTGAAGATTATCTAATTCGCAGTAGTATGATGTTCACTTGTTCAGCAATAAATTGTTAGGTGTGTCCTAACTCATGAAGACAATATAATTACATATCTGTGTCATAAATAACTTTCGCTGGATTTCTACACAAAATGTATAAAGAGCAAGATTCGGCTACTAACATTTTGGTTGTCCCAAATACCAATATTTTGCTATTAGGTTATTTTTTAAAATTCTAAAATTCAAACGTTGATCTTATTTACTTTAACGAGCGATGCGTTTTCATATAAGTTTTGTAAATTTTGAAATTTATTTGATACTCGATCAATAGATAGAAAAACAAACGAACCTTGTTAACTATGATAGATTTGTTCTAATACGTTCATATTTTAGCCTTTGATCGAGTATCAAATAAATTTCAAAATTTACAAAACTTATATGAAAATGCATCACTCGATGAACTAAATAATACCAATGGTTTGAATTTCACGTTTAAATTTAAAAATTTTAAAAACTAACTGAAAAATAAAATGTTAGCATTCGGGTGCAACTAAAATGTTGGTAGCGAAACCTTTCTCATGTATAAATTTGTTATTTTTTTTCTGGATCTATGCATGCCTCTCTAGAGGTAGAAAATTGTACACAAATGTTCAAATTCAAATTAATTTGTAGAATTGTTCTTCATTTGTAAAATAAAAAAAAATTCAAAGAAAAGAGACAAAAGGGGGAATTTTTCTATACTCTAAATTAGGAAAATTAATTATCTTTTTAATTTTTCAATCGGTTTTTTTTTTTTTTGAAGGTTCAATCGGCTTTAATTTGTGATCCTAGGGGGCGTTTGGATCGCTTAGGAATTGGGGGAATTGGAGGAATTTGCTATTCCTAGGCATAAATTTATTGGAAAGTGTGTAAATTTGTGAAGAGTTTGAATTGTTTATAATAAATTAAATTCCGGAATTTGCTATTCTTGCAAATTCCGGGTTCATCCAAACGGCCCCCTAAACAATAATCTTCCTAAGAAAAAAATATATGTTCTCCTTCTTTTCCTCCTCATTCTCTCTCCCAATAACACACTCCAAAAACTAAAACTCCAACATCAAAACTAAAGAACCACGCCTCTCCTCAGAAATCATAATGGGAGCGATGTCTCTTCTCTTAGACGCCATCGTCTTCATCTTCTCTCTCGTAATCGCCATCGTAAGACCTCTCTTGGAAACAAGAGACTGAATCATCGGTTCAGATCAAAATAGAGCTAAATCGGATGGTCAGGATACATCCCAATCTATATTCTTAATACCCACTATACGGACTCGAATTCTCTACGGAACTTCAAAGTTCCGCATCGTGGAGAACTTTATATCTCCACTGTCCGATCCGTTCGATCAAATCCTGACCTTTGAGACACAATTAAAAAAAAAATTCAGAAACAACTCCGTCTCTCCCTCAATTCCGTCGTACACTCCGTCCCCTCTCGCGCGTGCTACTCTTTCGAAACCCTAGAATGGCGATTAAATCGGAAACAACTCCTCTCCTCAAATCAGCCGATTTGTTGCTCTCTCTCCACCTTCTCTCCACGAATCAGGATCTTATCCACGCGATTTTCAAGCTGGTTTGGAGCAGGAGGAGCAAAACAGTTGAAGGGAACCATGGCATCGATCTCGAGGTAAGGTGTTAAATCTTCGAGTTCATATCCAGATGCTCAATTCGTTAGACTATTTTTTCATTTCTGCTCTGGTTGTTTATTTAAGAAGAATGAGATGACCTAAGTAGTCCCTATAAACTAGAGTAAAGTCACAATTGTGCCAGCAATGCTACTCATTAGTGACCATTTTTCAAATTAAACTGGACTGAAGTTGTCAGCATTTGATTGAGAGTGAAGAACATATACATTTAAAAGAGCAGCTTGTACAGAGATTAGATTTCTATTACCTTTCTTGCAAATTTTATCATTGTCACCCTGACAATACAGAGATGGATTTCTGTTTTTTTTTTATCATTTTTTAATTTTAGTTATTTTTATTAAGACATAATGCTTATTTTGAAGAAAGAAACAACAGATATATAATAATTACTAGACTGGAACTTGATATTTCTCTAGAAACTAAGAATAACTATGGTTGTTCAAACAAAAAAAAAGAATTACTATGAAATGTGTTTGATAAATGAATGCCAACTGCAGCTCATGTGAATATGACTTTGTTTTAATGTCTTGCATATTGCATTGATCATTTACGGCCTACAGGTGTACACTACCAGCAATGGATCTGACTAGCATACCATTTAGGTCATGCTGTAAATACTGAAAATTTTGTGTCTTTTTCGCAGATGGGACAGAATTGCATGAGGCACTAAGCAGTTGTTACCAAGCCAGTATGACAACAACAGATTAGACCTCAGGTGGGACCCAGACAAGAGGGGTTCGGCCTTTGGAGTGATGTGTTACAAATTCATTTTTCTTGATTTGTAATTATGTTGTGTAGTGTTTGATTGAAAAGTGGACACAATGATCTGACAGGTTTCATTGGATACATCAAATTGATCAAATCCTTGGATGAGATCAGTTGGTCAGAGAATATTCAGGACATGATTATATAAGGCTTATAACATTACAATTATTCGAAATTCAATGTAAGCTACAAGTGTATGTCTATGGTAGCAACCATCTTTTATCATCTACAATTATTACTTAGTAAAAGATATATGCATCTAGTAATTTCAATCATTTGGAATGTAACTCGAGAAATAAACTATCATAAACGTTCTCAGATGACAAACAGCAAAGAGAACTACTATGTTTACAAAAAATCAATGATGAGAAACGAAACCTATGGTGACTAAGATGACAAACAGTTTGATTCATGTAACCAGAATCTACGGTGACTAATATGTTTACAAAATGTTGCAAAAAAAAAAAACTTTCTACTCTTTTCCACAAAATGTTGCCACAATCATCCAAAACAACTTAGCTACTCTTGTGTAATTTCCAAATTGCTGCAAGAAAAAAAAATATACATATATATTAGATATTATTTTAGCTTCATATGTTGATATATTTTAATGCACTTACTGTAAGTCTTCAAGATTAGTATAGCATCCAAAGTTCTCATCCAATTTATCTTGTGATATATTAGCACCCAGCCTACAATTAAAAATAGTAAGATTAGACAAAAGATATATATCAACATATTTAAATGTTACTAAAATAATTTACCTTGATGAATCTTGACTATTTGAGATAGTTTTAATTTTTGCTTTCTTGGCTCTTGGCAATTTCTCAATGCAAGAAGGATTTCGTTTCGATCATCGATCACCACCATTTTTCTTCTTTAAGCGAAGTGAATGCTCAGAATTTGGATTGTTGTCACCACTTGTTCTTTGCAAGTTCTCATATTTCTCTTCGTATTTCCATCGAACCGCAAGCAACTCAGTACGCAAAAACTGAGCTTGTTCTTCATTTTTTGCCGCCTTACCACATGTTGGTGTTATTATGCGAACCAAATCAGCATTACGGTTTCTAGCTTCCAACATAGGATCTTCAATTATCCTTCTCCCTTCTATATCCACAACGGTAACATTTTTTGCCGCTCTAGTCCAACGGTTGAGAACGTATCTCGGTGGTATAACTTTGATATCCTCACGATCCAACACCTTCAATGCATGACAACACAAAATACCGTCTCTTTCAAACTTCTTACAAGAACATGTAATTGTTTGATCATCCCGATTCCAAACAACTTGTCTACTCTTGTGTGGTGTTTTATTATCAATACTACACATAGCAACCGTGTATGTATCACCCTCTAGGCATTCTATGTGAGTTGAACCAGATAACTCAAACTGTTCTTGAAATAACTCAAACACTTTGGGTGTATATACCTTCCCGGCTTCACGGAGAATAGGAAAATTCAACTTGATTCTTGGTAATTTGCTTGTCATGTCATAATCGGATGTGATCTCCTTCTCACGATTTTCATCAAGAACCCTATCAAAGTGTTGCAAAAATCTATACAAATCCAACTTGCAATTTAAATAGGCTTTCAAGTTTGAGTTGATGCTCTCACTTGCTTGCGTGCTACGGATTCCCAACGTATAAACATCTTTCATAAAACAATGTGCCCACTTTTCTCTGCTATCATATATTTTGTTCAACCACCCATCTCCGCACTTTTGCTTGAGAGCATTATAGGCATCTTCGAACTCATTTTCCTCATCGTACCTAAAATATAAGTTGCAAAAAAAAAATCAATGATTAACAAATTTTGTTTGGAAAACAGAACGTAAGTAAACTTAAACAAGTATGAATGTTTGTATATGTTCATCAAATAAAAAATTAGTAAAGGGTGCAACGTTTTAATAATATTTGTATATTTATAAATTAATATAAAAAACAATTAGAAAGGAAAATTGATTTTATTCGTACAGTCAGTCCATACAAGCAGGAAAATCAAAATAAAATAGTACCTGTACATACAAGCAGTAAAATCTCCTGTTATATCCCTCTTATCCTTGTTGTAATGCGACAAATGTTTTATACAATTCTGTCCAATATGCCACACACATAAACCATGCCTTGTATCCGGCATAACTTTCTCTAAAGCAGGCCCCATTGCACTACACTGATCGATAAATATAGTGATGGGCTTTTTGCCGCCATGTGCCTCAAGAAATTTTGAAAACACCCACTCAAAAGAGTCTTTTGTTTGGTCACACATGAGAGCCGCACCAAAAATAGCAATCTCTCTAAAATGATTAAATCCAACAAAAACTCCAAACGCCCATTTCTCATTATTGGTGCCAAATGTAGTATCAAATTCCACTACATCTTCAAACCGGGCATAAGCCACAATCATCTTTGCATCCGTCCAAACGACATTTGATATTTCTCCTTCTTCGGTGGCATCTTCAAAATGTTTGAAAGATGGATCTTCTAAAGCACGCTTTGCAAAATACTTTGTCATAGCAATGGCCGACCCATGTTCCATTGCTTTCTTTCTCTCATCCCTCAAGCAATTATTGTGATCCGTCCTTGTGTAACCTACGCCTCTAATTCTGTGACGTTTTGAAATTTTTGCTATTTATGAATTTCTTGTAAAATTTGACAACTGAATTTTTTTGCTGTTTTTGAACTTTTGTTATAGTGAAATTCGATAATTCATTACTGAATTATTAGTTGAGTGACTTTATTTTCTGAAATTGAACGTTTTCTATATTGGTAATGCAAGATATTTTGCTTATATTAACATTTCAGAAAAAAAAAAAATTTTATACACACTTGCTTGATTTTATTTTGAGTAAATTCCATGCATGAAATTAAATTTTATACTCGCTCTTATTTTTTGAAATAAGAACATAGAAATTTGTAACTTCTCCTTTGTATCATAAAGGTTGCTGCTATTCATCATAAATTTCTACAAACTGAATTAGCTGGATGTTTATGGTGAAACAGTAATAATTGAAATAAAAGTACATTTACATATTTTCCTCGCTCTAAATCGTTGGATTAATTATGTCCTTAAATTGAGTATTCCTTACAATTTTGGCTTCCTTCCAAGTAGGACCCATAGTAGTATGTCTTAGGTTCATGGGATTAAGGATGCACCATATGCAAATGAACAAAAGGAGTAGAGAAGCTTTACTCCTGGAATTTGGGATCTGGTCCCCAGTCCCCTAGAACGCCTCCCTCTTCTTTATTTTCCGTTTCCCTCTTCTCCAAGTGAGCTACATTTTGTGCCGTACCCAACTTTCAAAAAAAAAAAATTCGGCCATATTAATGGTGAAAAAGATAGAGGAAAATTCAAAGAAAGATAGGAACTGTCCTAGGAAGCAGATTCTCGAGCCGTGCCAATCCCTGAGCCGAAGTGGATACCTCTTTAAATTTGGTATTTTCTACTTTCTTTATGTTCTAACTAAATGATTTAGATGACAAGAGAAACATCTGTGGTTCCTGTTCAAGTGAAGTAAGTTAAAGGAAAAGATAATCGGTATTTTTGTTGAAGGGCCAAATTGAATAAGTACATTTCTGATTTTACATACCCCTGTGACCTTGCTTCAGTTTTTAAGTAATTGTCGTTATTCTATTTCGAATTTGGACATGAGAGTTGTTTTGTTTAAAACTATACTTCCAGACAAAAATTTTGGTATCTAATATGAATTTTTCTGAGTTGATTTGGTATTTTTACAAGAGTTTTGAAACCAGGGCAAGTGTTGGAAATCAGTTTTCTGGAACAGACAGACCCCAGTGTGGTTTTTGATTTTTCATTTATTATCTGTTTGCAGTTAGGACTTGAAACTTTTAGGTCTGAAAATAGACATCCAGAGGAAACTTCTGTAAATTTTACAAAATTTTTAGAGATTTATTTGAAGGGTTTCAAGGCAGGAACTTTCAGATGTATTTGCTGGCACAATTTGCTGGAACAGACTTTCTGAAACCTGATTCTGTCTGATTTCGAAAATTCGCTATAATTAATCTGTATGTCCAAACATCATGAAATTTTTACAGTAGATGAGTCCTATTATGTTTCATTCACAGTTAAATTTTCATTTGATTCCGTTCAGCCGTTCTTGAGATAAAAAGGATTTTGTAAACTGTCGAAAATACCCTTCACGGGTTGTGCCAGAAAATTGTCCAGCACTATTGTTTTACTGTTGTGTATTGATTTCTAGAGTTCTTAACCACTGTTTAGTGTTTCAAATCATCTACTGGTACAACTAATAAGATGTACTATAATTGTATGAGGTAATCAAAGGACTAATCAAACCCCTAACTTTATCAACGGAGTTGTTGAATGTGAATTGTTAATGTTTGCTTGCTAAAGTAAGGACTTAGTCTAGTATTTGTTTATGTAGAGTCGGGGCAGGTTTTTAAGCCGAATAGGGCTGGTGCAACTGAGAGTCTGTATGATTATTTGTTTGCTTGCTGATGTTCATTTTGTTATCAGGTACGGATTTCACTTGAGTTTTAATTATATGTGTTTTATATTCTGATTGTTGTTATTATTATTATTCTTATTATTATTATTATCATTATGCATTCTGAATTCATAATTGGAATTTTATTCATGAGATCATTTTGTGAAATTGTATATTGATGCATGATTGGAAAGTGGCATATTGAATGGTATCCGATTGAAATATTGGAAAGTGACATATTGAATGGTATCCGATTGAAATGTGATTTGATTGAGGTAAGTACAACTTGTGTGGTTGAGATAGACACTCGTAATGTTTGGAGGTGGAGTCATGACCCATCCTACCAAGCACCGTGTAATAAGCGCTTATGTACCGGGACTCAGTAGGTCTAGTCTGGAATGGACCGGAGTGTGAGTGTTCCCAGCTTGCTTGTACATTTGTTGATTTAATTGATTGAATGGTATATGAATTGAATTGGCCGTTGGCATCCATCTATAAGGTGGTTCGCGGTATCTGAAGGAAATGACTGAAATGATTGACTTGTGATAAACCAGACTTGCATATTAGATAATTGCCCAACCAAATGAGTCGGCTTTTGCTATACTTTGAAATTTGAATTGTTATGGAATTGATGCCGAGCTCACATTGCATATTGCATTGATTTAGTTAATTTCACATAGTCTTGCCTGCTTGAAATGAGATGTGAATGTTTTACATGTTAGTTGTTGCATATGAATAATCACTTTTTCAAGAAATTGAAATGACAATTGTTATACTTGAATTTTAAATGTTTTATGAAAGATATTGAATTTATTTCACAATTACACTGTTCGATCGAAACCTTATATTTAAATGTTTATTTAAAATAAACGTGGATTTAAATTGAAATTTATTTGACTCGGTCACGTATTTAGTTCCAACACATGATATTAAAAACTCAAGTGGCTGGAACTGAATACCGTACTGAGATAAATTTTATTTATCTCATTCCGTGCTTTTTGCATTGTTTCCACGATTGGTTGTGGGTTCCAGGTTTCAGATCAAGTGCTGGACAGCAAGACGAGTAGCGGGCCATTGGATATTGTGATTAGTAACCTAAATGTACCAGACCTTTGTAGGATTTATTTTATGTTTAAGTAAATAATTATAATTGACATGTATATTAATTGTGTATAATTAACAGTAATTTGTAAAATGAGTGGTTCTAAGCCTTGCGGGTGTAGCAGACATCCGCGGCGGGCACTCCGTCGCGTGTTGTCCAGTTACAGTATTCGACGGGGTGTCACAGGTGGTATCAGAGAATAGTTTAGCTACCGAACCAGACCAATAGAGCACGTGAGTTGGGTAGGTCTAAGGGGTTGCTTGTGTAAGTAGTTTTTATTTCATAGTATTTGTCACAAGAGATTTAAAATTTGTTTAACTTATTGTTAAGATTTCTCATGTGAGAATGTTTTGTATTTGTCTAACTTATTTATAACTATGATATACTAATGATGCTTTGTATTTGTATATACTAGTATATATATATTGATTGATTGTTTATGTTTGATTACCATGTTGCTATAGTGCTTACTTTAGCAACTAAATCGTATTTTTTTTTTTCGAAAACTTTCTTTGAGGATTGTTCTTTTTGCGTGTTGAATAGTTGAATTAAGTTGGATGCTTATATTGCATAGTTTTAAGCTATAATATATTTGAATTCATAGTTTAATACTTTATATGAGGTAGCTCGATACTCTTTGATATTTTGACTGTATATGTTGGTTCTGAAAAAAAAAATTTTGTTGTGATATGTTATAATTTCAATTTAAAGTCACAACTCAAGATGATATTTTCTATTATATATTTAAAAATACTCTTTGGTTAACATTGTTTGTCGAGTGTGACTCATTTTAGTCAAAGGAGCATAAATTAGACTTTCTTCGATTGTTTTATTGTGCATAGTTTGAATTAAGATAACTTAAGGATCTAGTCTGGAAAATTCGGAGGTTGCTTAGATTTTTGTTTTCATAATATAGTTCCATAAGATATCTGTTGATGTTTCGAAAAATATACTTTTTCTATTGAGAAAGATGTAAAGATACTTTTTGCATGAAGTTTTTTTTATGTTACGTCTTCTACAGAAAGCAAAAATTTCAGTTATTTTGAAACTTTTGTGCTTTTGAGTAAAGATCTTCTTATCTTTTGTTGGCACCAGGATCAAACAAGCTGACTGATCATCTGACTTGTTAATTGAATCTCAAAATTACCAGAATTATCCTTACTTCCTTGACTGATCACCAAGGCAGCCAAGAATAATTTTGATATTATCGTGCTTCCTAAAAGATAAGAAATAAACTAGACCTTTTAAAATGTTACAAGTTACAAGAATTGAAAGACTTAAAAAAAAAGGTAACATAAGGAGTGATAGTGTTTTCTGCTTGTAGTATGTTTGTTACTCGGATTGTTATAATGATATGGTACACGGTTGTCTGAATTGTAAATGGAATTGAATGGTCGTTGGCAACCCTCTTTGGAGGTGATTCACGGTATCTGAATATCTATAATAGCTGGTAGCCCTCTGAGAGGGAGACTCGCAATATCTGACTCTGAATCGATTGAGACTTATGATTACCAGACTTGCATTGAGAGTTACCAAAATTGGACTGACATTCTAGTATTATCATTAGTATTCGAATTTTAGATTGGATAAAATGTCGGGATCACTTGCATTGCATAAATTTGTAATTGCTGCATAATATGTACATGCTATCTACTTGTATTATTGGTTGCATAATTGCAATGTGTTTAGATGATTTCGAGGACGAAATTTTTTTTAAGGAGGGAGGAATGTGACGTTTTGAAATTTTTGCTATTTATGAATTTCTTGTAAAATTTGACAACTGAATTTTTTTGCTGTTTTTGAACTTTTGTTATAGTGAAATTCGATAATTCATTACTGAATTATTAGTTGAGTGACTTTATTTTCTGAAATTGAACGTTTTCTATATTGGTAATGCAAGATATTTTGCTTATATTAACATTTCAGAAAAAAAAAAAATTTTATACACACTTGCTTGATTTTATTTTGAGTAAATTCCATGCATGAAATTAAATTTTATACTCGCTCTTATTTTTTGAAATAAGAACATAGAAATTTGTAACTTCTTCTTTGTATCATAAAGGTTGCTGCTATTCATCATAAATTTCTACAAACTGAATTAGCTGGATGTTTATGGTGAAACAGTAATAATTGAAATAAAAGTACATTTACATATTTTCCTCGCTCTAAATCGTTGGATTAATTATGTCCTTAAATTGAGTATTCCTTACAATTTTGGCTTCCTTCCAAGTAGGACCCATAGTAGTATGTCTTAGGTTCATGGGATTAAGGATGCACCATATGCAAATGAACAAAAGGAGTAGAGAAGCTTTACTCCTGGAATTTGGGATCTGGTCCCCAGTCCCCTAGAACGCCTCCCTCTTCTTTATTTTCCGTTTCCCTCTTCTCCAAGTGAGCTACATTTTGTGCCGTACCCAACTTTCAAAAAAAAAAAATTCGGCCATATTAATGGTGAAAAAGATAGAGGAAAATTCAAAGAAAGATAGGAACTGTCCTAGGAAGCAGATTCTCGAGCCGTGCCAATCCCTGAGCCGAAGTGGATACCTCTTTAAATTTGGTATTTTCTACTTTCTTTATGTTCTAACTAAATGATTTAGATGACAAGAGAAACATCTGTGGTTCCTGTTCAAGTGAAGTAAGTTAAAGGAAAAGATAATCGGTATTTTTGTTGAAGGGCCAAATTGAATAAGTACATTTCTGATTTTACATACCCCTGTGACCTTGCTTCAGTTTTTAAGTAATTGTCGTTATTCTATTTCGAATTTGGACATGAGAGTTGTTTTGTTTAAAACTATACTTCCAGACAAAAATTTTGGTATCTAATATGAATTTTTCTGAGTTGATTTGGTATTTTTACAAGAGTTTTGAAACCAGGGCAAGTGTTGGAAATCAGTTTTCTGGAACAGACAGACCCCAGTGTGGTTTTTGATTTTTCATTTATTATCTGTTTGCAGTTAGGACTTGAAACTTTTAGGTCTGAAAATAGACATCCAGAGGAAACTTCTGTAAATTTTACAAAATTTTTAGAGATTTATTTGAAGGGTTTCAAGGCAGGAACTTTCAGATGTATTTGCTGGCACAATTTGCTGGAACAGACTTTCTGAAACCTGATTCTGTCTGATTTCGAAAATTCGCTATAATTAATCTGTATGTCCAAACATCATGAAATTTTTACAGTAGATGAGTCCTATTATGTTTCATTCACAGTTAAATTTTCATTTGATTCCGTTCAGCCGTTCTTGAGATAAAAAGGATTTTGTAAACTGTCGAAAATACCCTTCACGGGTTGTGCCAGAAAATTGTCCAGCACTATTGTTTTACTGTTGTGTATTGATTTCTAGAGTTGTTAACCACTGTTTAGTGTTTCAAATCATCTACTGGTACAACTAATAAGATGTACTATAATTGTATGAGGTAATCAAAGGACTAATCAAACCCCTAACTTTATCAACGGAGTTGTTGAATGTGAATTGTTAATGTTTGCTTGCTAAAGTAAGGACTTAGTCTAGTATTTGTTTATGTAGAGTCGGGGCAGGTTTTTAAGCCGAATAGGGCTGGTGCAACTGAGAGTCTGTATGATTATTTGTTTGCTTGCTGATGTTCATTTTGTTATCAGGTACGGATTTCACTTGAGTTTTAATTATATGTGTTTTATATTCTGATTGTTGTTATTATTATTATTCTTATTATTATTATTATCATTATGCATTCTGAATTCATAATTGGAATTTTATTCATGAGATCATTTTGTGAAATTGTATATTGATGCATGATTGGAAAGTGGCATATTGAATGGTATCCGATTGAAATATTGGAAAGTGACATATTGAATGGTATCCGATTGAAATGTGATTTGATTGAGGTAAGTACAACTTGTGTGGTTGAGATAGACACTCGTAATGTTTGGAGGTGGAGTCATGACCCATCCTACCAAGCACCGTGTAATAAGCGCTTATGTACCGGGACTCAGTAGGTCTAGTCTGGAATGGACCGGAGTGTGAGTGTTCCCAGCTTGCTTGTACATTTGTTGATTTAATTGATTGAATGGTATATGAATTGAATTGGCCGTTGGCATCCATCTATAAGGTGGTTCGCGGTATCTGAAGGAAATGACTGAAATGATTGACTTGTGATAAACCAGACTTGCATATTAGATAATTGCCCAACCAAATGAGTCGGCTTTTGCTATACTTTGAAATTTGAATTGTTATGGAATTGATGCCGAGCTCACATTGCATATTGCATTGATTTAGTTAATTTCACATAGTCTTGCCTGCTTGAAATGAGATGTGAATGTTTTACATGTTAGTTGTTGCATATGAATAATCACTTTTTCAAGAAATTGAAATGACAATTGTTATACTTGAATTTTAAATGTTTTATGAAAGATATTGAATTTATTTCACAATTACACTGTTCGATCGAAACCTTATATTTAAATGTTTATTTAAAATAAACGTGGATTTAAATTGAAATTTATTTGACTCGGTCACGTATTTAGTTCCAACACATGATATTAAAAACTCAAGTGGCTGGAACTGAATACCGTACTGAGATAAATTTTATTTATCTCATTCCGTGCTTTTTGCATTGTTTCCACAATTGGTTGTGGGTTCCAGGTTTCAGATCAAGTGCTGGACAGCAAGACGAGTAGCGGGCCATTGGATATTGTGATTAGTAACCTAAATGTACCAGACCTTTGTAGGATTTATTTTATGTTTAAGTAAATAATTATAATTGACATGTATATTAATTGTGTATAATTAACAGTAATTTGTAAAATGAGTGGTTCTAAGCCTTGCGGGTGTAGCAGACATCCGCGGCGGGCACTCCGTCGCGTGTTGTCCAGTTACAGTATTCGACGGGGTGTCACAAATTCCACCGTGTTGCCGACTATATAGCTCATGTGCCTCTTTCGGACTGATTCCCGAACTATCAGCTAGATGAATGTCAATGGCCGCAATTTCAGACACTTTGCGTTGGCTTGGTATTAAATAACAAGCTTCGGGCCTTTGGAGAGGGTGATTGTGCTCGGAAACAAATTCCACAACTTTGTATTTTTGGATTTCTCTATTAAATTTTATTTGTAACCGAGCTTGACAACCGGTCCGTGTCTCTGCTCGAGGCTTCTTTGTCAAACCATCTCGCTTATCTACTACTCGTTTACCTTCGCAAGAGCATAAAAAAAGCTTTGAAGTAATTACATCATCTTTTTTGCTCTTAGGACCAAAGCCTTTTCTTACCCCAAAACCAATTTTTCCACCATAATAACTCCAAGCCGACCATGCTTCCTCCACCGTTTGAAATTCCATACCTAGATGAGGTATAAAATTATCTTGTGGTTCTTCCATATCCTTTATGAACAATAAAAAATAAGATAGTTATTAAAAAAACAATGTACAACTAAATATGCTACGATTTATTACCTGACCGTAAAGATATACATTTGTGTACATCAACTGATCAATTAATCAATCAATCAATTAATTAATTATACACCAATTGTTTAACCTTTTCCAAATGCCTAATGTTTGCATAACAATACACAAGAGGTGGCAAATTGATGTTGCATGAAATCTATTAAAAAGAATATTATACACCAATCAAGAGGTGGCACATACAGGGATAGTCAATACCAGAAAAGATCGACGATATTTTGATAGGTAATATTCTGATATTTCGATAGTCAATACCAAATATCGGTGATATTCTAATACTCAATATCAAATATCAACAATAATTAAAAAAGAAAAAAAAATCACAATGCCTTGTAGTTGATAAAAAAAATCACAATGCCTTGTAGTTGATAAAGCACATACGGGGATAGTGACGAGGATTTTCTTGAATTGTGGCACCACTTGACTCTTGGTTGTCTTGATAGAGTATCCTTCTTTTCCAGTGGCGGATCTAGAAAAAATATCTAGGTGGGTCTGACAACTTCTGTTTAAGTCTTCAGCCCCACTTTTGAGTGCTCCAATGACAGAAAAAATTAGCTGGGGCTAAAGGGGGGCTCCAAGGGCTCGACGGCGTGAGGTGGGGCTCTAGCCCCACCCGCCCCGGTGGTAGATCCGCCCCTGTTCTTTTCCAATCAATTTGATATGAACTGTACGGATAGAGACGGAGGAGAAGACAAGGGTTTGGATATTTTAGGCGGGAAATGATGGAGCGACGGAGAGACGGAGAGATGACATAGTTATTCGCGTGAAATATTTTTTTTATTGTGCCTCAAATCCTGACCTTAGAATATGATCGAACAGTGGAGATAAAAAGTTCTCCACGATACGGAACTTTGAAGTTCCTTAGAGGATTCGAGTCCACTATACATACTAACATACATGGACGGGGCCTGCACAAGCCTCAGAGGATTCTGACCCGAGGAGACTCATACTAATTGTTAGCTATAGCCTATAAGCAATAGAAAACTCGTATTTTTGAAAACAATGATATCTGAGTGAAAAAAAAAATGCAAAATCGGTCATAAACCCCTCTAATTTTCTCTGTTCAGAAATAAACTCCTCAAATCCTATTTTGTCGCCGAAATAAACCTTTTTCATTTATTTTGATCATATTCTAAATTAAAAAAATCAGATTTATTAATTTGTGACTGCAATATCCTACCCTTCACATATACTGCCATAAACAATTCATCTCATCGCCTTGCTATGCCTTGGCGCATATCAAAAAAAAAAATTCATTTCTGATTTTGTTCTTTCCGGCATCCTAGCTAAAACTACCACTTTACTAAATTTTTTTCCTAATTCGATTTATCAATATATTTTTTCCTTCCATTTGTAAGAAGAGTAATACTAGAATCAAACATATTTTATATTTTATATTTTTTTCAAATTTTATATTTTTACCTAATTCGATTTATCAATATATTTTTCCCTTCCATTTCAAGCATCTCTGTATTAAAATATCATTGAGAATCATATTTTATATTTTTTCAAATTTTCTAACTATTTTTTTTTCAAATTTTCAAAATTGGAAGGTTCATCACTTTTTAGATTGAGCATATTCTAAAATTCCAAAATAATAGTAAAAAAATTTTTAAAAATATAAAATTTGATCTCCACGGAGATTTTATAACATGAAACAATTTGAATAGTTTAGATCGGCCATTGTAATTTTAAAAAGTGAAATTTATCATGTTAGACAAGTGTATGTGTCTTATATGTTTAACACTAGTCACTCCTTTGTAAGAAATAGATAAGATACCGAAGTTACGAACTAAAACCTAGAGCAAATAAATTTTAATGGACTGCTATTTTATTGGAATACCATGGTTTCATTTACTTTTATTTTTCAAGATATCCAACATTAGGAACAAAAATAAACATAAAGGGGGCGTTTGGATCCCCATGGGATTTTAGAGAATTTCATCTTCCTACCATAAATTTATTATAAACAATCCAAACTCTTCACAAAATTACACACTTCTCAATAAATTTATTCCTAGGAATTGCAACTTCCCCAAATTCCTAAGCGATCCAAACGGCCCCAAAAGGTGGATGATATTTTTCCACATGGTATAGTGTTAGAAACAATCCTCGCAGCTAGTGGGACCAAATTAACAATCTTATTTAACGTATAATATATACATTCGGACATGCTTTTTATATTACCAAAAACAACTTAAAATGTATAAAGAATAAAATCAGAGTTTAACTTGTTTTATTTGTATGGCTATCGCTAGAGGGAGAAGACGAATGGTCCTTGGACAGGACGAAGAGCGCATGGGAGCACAAGGGTATTTCTGTAACAAATTATAAATTTAACATTTCCTTTATTTAATATATGAATAGAATAATGAAAGGGGTTTATTTCTGAACAAAATAGAATTTGAGGTGTTAATTTCTGAACTTAAAGATTAGAAGAGTTTATTTTTTAATAAAGAAGATTGGAGGGTTTTATATCCGATTTTGCCAAAAATAATACTGTTGGAAAATTAATTAATGCGCCGATTCTCTGTGACATGATATCTGAATATAATCCAAATTGTTTGATTTGGAGACACTGATCTGGGGATGAGCAAAAAACTCATAATTCGTGAGTTTATTCAAACTCGACTCGTGAAAAGATCGGTTATAACTCGAGTTGGCATAACTCAAGTTGAACCAACTCGGTTAATCGAGGAGCCGAGTTTGAGTAGACTCAACTCGGCTCGTTGACTCGTGACATATAAATTTTAATTTTTTTGGAGATTATCAAAATGATCTATGAGTATTAATATTGAATTTCAAGACATATTTTGCTTCAAACCAATGAAAAAAGAATAAAATTGACAATAAATTTTATTTTTTATATTATTGTATATATCAATTATTTTAATTTTGAAATAATGTATTAATTAAAAAATAAAATTTGAAGTATATATATTTATGTCAAGTTGGCTCGTGACATGTGAGCCAATTCTAAGTTGGAAATGAGTTGAGTTTGAACTAACTTAAAAAACTCAAAAATATTTTCAACTCGACTCGAGCCAACTCAAGCTATAGCGGAACCGAATTTGAGTTGTTCCAAATTCGCTCGAACTCAGACTCCTATACAGCCCTACACTGATCCTGACACCTATTAATTCCAGCATAATCTTTTTGCATATGGTCATATGGACCAGTTATCAGTGATTACGCTATCATTAAATTTTGCGTGTAACCGGAAGATATGTAAAGAAAAAAAAAACTGTTATATAGCTCCTATTCCACTTCAGCCACAATCAATCAATTGCCAATTATCATTATAATATCATACGCAATTTTTTCGGTTCTTTCTTCCTGTGATAGTATTATATATGAATGTAAATAAAATCCGTTTACTTACTTATTATATTCATATCGCATTCGATAATATTTTATGTTTGTTAGACTAACGGATATGAATATGGAAAAAAAAAAATTGTTAACTTAACGGGTAAGAACTATTTCATATCCATTATCTAATGGATAAATTTTTACAAACATATATGTATATATAAGCATGTAAATAACATATTTTGTATATTTATCATGGTGAACAAGCCCACCAAAATTATCATATTATATACATAGAGACATGAAAATGTTAATCGTAAATATAGACACGTTAAAACACACATAATATTGACATGATGAACATATAGATCATCAACGTAAACACATACAAAAAATGAGTGATCATACTTTATTTATATTTTTTATATGCATATTCAACTTATTTTTATTGATTTTGTTTATTTATATGTATTCGTTTTGATCATTATATGTTTATATCTATTTTATATGTTAACAAGTGATGATAAGTGGAAGCAAAATTACTGATTAATTTCCGCACAAACCTTTATAATCTAAAGTTAAGAATCTAAACCATCACAACTGTGTTGGGCTGTGACTACACTAGAGCCCATGAAAATGTTAAGGTAGTAGAAAAAAATTGAACTCACAATTGAGAGCCTTGTAAGAGGACTGGAGTCTGGAGGACATACTTTTTTTATGTTACTTAACGGGGCCGATTCATCTAGATTGATTAACAATAATTTTGACATCAAGTTTTCAAGTCAATCATCTTGAAACAGGAAGTTTTCAAGTTTTCAGTTTTTTTATTCTCTCTGCAATTATTAATAAGTTCAATTAATTAATATTAATTTACATCTTGTAACCGCGGGGAAGGTGCCGAGAAGTTTCGTAAAGTCAACTAATAATTAATCGGGGTGATAAGGATCATCTCCGATATTCATCATCCTCATCATTCCCACGCGTTTTTCTATTTTTGGCTCTACGTGTTTTCTATTTCTGGAAATCACTATGTTTCTCTCCCTGCTACGTACGCTCGTCCCCCTCTCATTCCTTCCGCGTATTCTCTCCCTCACCCTCCCCTCTCTCACAGACACTATATATTGATTATAATTGTTGAAGTTAATATATATAACTGTTGAAGTTAATATATATAACTGTTGAAACTAATATATATGCCAACTTCAATAATTTAAATATGCCCACTTCAAATATTACATTCAACATTTAAATATGCCAAGTTCAACAATTATATATATTAATTTCAACAGTTATATATATTAAATTCAACGGTGACATATATAACATATTAACTTCAATAGTCACATATATAATTTCAACAGCTACATATATAACTTCAATAGTTACACATATAACTTCAACAGTTATATATATTAACTTCAACAGTTATATATATAACATATTAACTTTAACAATTACATATATAACTTCAACAGTACATATATTAACTTCAACAATTACGATATTGCCTTCAACATTTAAATATATTAACTTCAACAGTTATGAAGTGTGTAGAGAAAGAGGAGAAGGGTGGGGGGGGGACGGTGTACATGGGAGGGAGGAGGGGAGGAGGGGGAGGGGGGACGACGTATGTAGGAGGGAGGAGGAGGGAGGGGGACAGTGTACGTGGGAGGAAGGAGGGGACAGGGGCGGGAGATAGTGTATAGAGGAGGGGAAGGCGAGAGAGTGTATGCATGAGGGAGGGATTAGTTACGTACGCGTGAGGATGATGGGAATGATAGAATCTGAAAGATGGTCCTAAACAATTCCGATAATTAACTGATTTTATAAGCCAGATCCGATCTGAGGCAGATCGTTTCCGTATAATATGTGACGTATCCACGTAAGATCCGTAGTAAATCGCGCTCAGCACGATATTTAAAATATACTATCTTGGACATCAAGCAATTCGTAATAAGTTTAAAAGTTTAATATTTATTTTTCCTAATTTATATATAATACTACTAGTTATTTTGGAATTTGGAGGATGACTAATGTGTTATTCGTGACAAGTGCCATTCATTTTCTATCAACTCATTTTTTGAGATCCAAAATTTAAACGGTCAATCTAAACCGTTTAAATTGATCATCATATTGAAATACTCTTGGAGACAAAATTTTATATTTTTTCAAATTTATTTATTATTTATTTTGATATTAAAAAAACATTATATTTCAAACAATATAAATTTGACAAATATCATAATAAATAGTAAAAAAATTCGAAAGAAAATGTAAAATTTGGCCTCCAAGGATATTTCAATATGATGATCGACTTGAACGGTTTGGATTGACTGTTGAATTTTGGATCCCGAAAAATGAATGGCACATGCCATGGATAACACATTAGTCTAACGAAAATGAGTTGACCGTTTGAATTTTTCATTACCCGTACGCATATCCGTTAGTCTAACGAAAATAAAACCTTATCCATGCCTGTCTTATCGAATACGATACGGGTAGGATAAATGAGTAAGCGGGTTTTATTGACAGCCATACTTGTGTTGGCCAGCATGAGATTCTAGTATGTTTGGATGGTGGAGAATAAGGTTTTGGATAAGAATAAGGATCAAATTTCTTATTCTTGTGCAACCCAAACAACACAAGATTCTTATACTAACAAAACCATGGTATAAGAATAAGAAATTTGAACAAGCACGCATACCGAAAATTCTTATTCAAGGCTCAATCAAACACACAATGCAACTTTCCATTTTTCATTCATTAATATTGCCAGTTGTTGTTACATAATTTCTAGGAAAATTTACACCATGATCAATATCTAATTCTAAAATAATCATTCATTTTTTATGTTTCGCGTTATTGGAACGGAATGAAAACTAATTTTGTTAACTGTTTCGTTTCACTTAAACGAAACGGCACCACGTGCAATTTTTTCACGCTGACACCCCTATCCATATCCATACCCGTTAGTCTAACGAAAATAAAAAATCTTATTCATATCCATCTTATCAAATACGGTACGGATAAAATAAACGGGTAAGCGGATTTCATTGACGGGCATACTTGTGTTGGCCAGCGTGAGCAACTTCCTATTTTTCATTAATTAATATTGCCAGTTGTTGTTACATAATTTCTCGGAGAATTTATCATCTATAGTGGGGTCATTGGGCAAATCTGAACGGATTGTCACCCTATATATACCAGGTCTCTCTTATATAAACATTCTGCGTCCAAATCTTTCTTTAAAGATGGCATCAGGTTCAAATGAGTATGAGGTCATGATAAGGTCAGTCGAGACGGTAATTCCAGCGGTGCTGGTTCAGGAGCATAGGCTGCCTCGGTCGAACTTTGATATCCTCCTCCCGGCTGTTGACATCAGTCTTTATTTCTGCTTCCAGAAACCTACACCAACGACATGCAAAGATGCCTCTGTGGGGTTCACTACCTTCCCAACCATGGTCGCAGCCCTCAAGGCGGCTCTTTCAAAGGTCACCTCTACATTATAATTTGTAAAAGATATTTAAAATGTTTCAAAGTTAGCATCATTATCCAAAAGATTATAGCTGAAATATATACGAGAGTTAGGTCAAAGGATTAATTCAATACATGTACAATGATTTGTTGCTTAAACTAAGACAGTTCAATTCAGAATGTTTTGCGTTGATTGAAACAGTCTAAAGACAAAGATAAGTACTGTCGTCTCTTTATAACAAATTATCTGATAAGTACTGTCCTTTTAATTTTAATTTATTTCTTTTATATATTCTTTTCAATTCATCATTCAAATAATATTTCTTCTTTCTGGAATAACACTCTTTCATTTTTTTTCCCGGAAAAATTCTTTCTTTATCATTCCCAACCATTCAAATAAACTTAATGTATTGAGCAATATAGATGTGACATGTGAGTATGAATCGATAAGCAAAAATTAATACGTAGTTTGGTCCAAATTTAGCAGAGCCCGAGGCATCTCTATATGTTCAAATTAACCATATAGTCTAAACAAGGTACAACCGTACAAATCATTGGGGAGGCCAGGCCTCCTCTTGGCTCTGACACCAACTGTACGAGGGAAAGCAGAAATGCAGAATAGTCACATCCCTCATGAACAGCTAATTAGATCTTATGAGATAATAACATTTTAATTTGAAAACTTGATCGAAAAATATTTGTTTACCAGCAATCTATATATATAATCTTCAAAGTTTAAATATATATGTACTAGACGGATATGCTGCGGAAATTGATAGTTCTATATGAATTAACAGGCCCTCGTCATATACTACACCCTTGCTGGTGAGTTTGTGACTAATGCTGTTGGTGAGCCAGAAATACTGTGCAACAGCCGAGGTGTGGATCTGATTGAGGCATATGCTGATGTGGAGCTGAGGGAGCTCAATTTGTACAACCCAGAAGATAGTGTAGAGGATAAACTCCTACCCAAGAAAATAAATGGAATTCTCTGCATTCAGGTTTGTGCTTGTGTGTAGTGTGTACGATACACCTACAAAAATAATCACACCTGGTATTGGTAGTTTTTGTTTATATTTCTGCATGCATGTGTACCCAGATGCATGAGCGGTTTTGGCTCTCTAAGAGGTACATACAATTAGATAATGTAAATAACAACGGCAACCAGAAAATTAATCGTTGGACAAAATTTTAACGTGACCAACTTTGTGGGAAAGAGAAAATTAACTTTTCTTTAAAAAAATCTGTGTATGTATTTTCTTGAATTTGGTATTATAGTATTCCCCTACAAATTCAGGTTACTGAGCTGAGGTGTGGTGCTATGGTGGTTGGATGTAAATTTGACCACCGTGCTGCAGATAGTTACTCATTCTTCATGTTCATGTCGGCATGGGCAGATATTGTTCGCAACAAGCCTGTCAACCAATTACCTTCCTATTTCGGTTTCTTCTCTCTTCTCGGATCCCCTCTCCTTCAAACTCAACCGATCCCATTATCAGCCGAATTTATACTCCTCTTTCATTTCTACCCTCAGGAAATCCTAAAAGTACATCCTCTGAACCCCTAGTCAGTCGCATATATTACATCTCCGCTGTTGACATTGCTACACTACAAGAATCATGTGGCCATAGTCATAGCAAGTTAGTTTGCTTTATTGCCTATTTTTGGAAAATGTTAGCAAGATCTACTTGCCGAGGTGAAAAATCATGTTCGATGGGAACAGTCGTGAATGGTCGATCATTCATGAAAAGTGTTGACGGTGATAACGGTGTGAAGAATTATTTTGGCAATGTTTTATCTATTCCATTTGGTAATTTACAAGTGAAAACATTGCTTGATATGGAACTTGTCGAGGTGGCCGACGAAGTAAATAAGTGGTTATCACCAGCTAAAACAGAGGACCATTTCTTGGGTCTACACAATTGGGTGGAGGCCCATCGGCCAGAGCCAATGATAGCGACAGTATTCGCCGCCGAAGATAAATCAATTTCTTGTGTGGTGTCGTCAGGAAGATGGCTTCCTGAAATTGATTTCGGTTGGGGGAATGCTGCATTTTGGTCAATCCATTATCCCAAGGCAGAAAAGGGCGGGACGGGGTACTTGATGCCGATTCCACAGTCTACCGGGGATTGGGCGGTTTATGCACAGGTGGAACCTAGCATTGTTGCAGCCATGGAGCAAGAGGAAACAATTTTCCGTCCATTGAGGACTTTGGCTGTTGCACAGTAGAGCTATAGTAAGCTCGGTTGTAACTTTTAACGGTGACAAATGATAACACAATTCTAAGCACATGAGGAGATGCAGAAATAATTTATTTATTGAAAACATAATCAGATTAAGTAGTTAATTATTTCTTTGCTGTTATGTCCTTACTCATCTCCGGTGCTTGGCTGGCCTTTGAAGATTATCAAGATTCACAGTAGTATGATGTTCAGCAAAAAGTGCCAGATGCGTCATAATTCATGAAGACAATGTAATTGACATATCTGTCATTGTCATAAATAAATTTCACTTGATTTCTAGAAAATTATACACAAAATGTACAAATATGTCCTCCATTTCTGGTTCTATGCACAGATGCGCTAATGTGATGCCTCCCTCCCAGTTTAAAATTGGCTTACTTTTTTGTATCCCTCAACTCTTACTTATTTGTTTATTTCTCTCTATACTATTCTATATTTCTTATTTGTCACTAAACTCTTCTAATTTATTTCTTATTTTTTAAAATAGAACATGATGTTGCATTATTATAAAATTGTTATAATTTTAAAATCCTTAAAAAGTAATTCAAAGGAAAGAGAAAAAAAAAGGTTGAACTTTTTTTTATAGTCTAAATTAGGAAAATTAATTATCTTTTCAAATTTTTAATCGGCTTTAATTTGTGATCCTAAACAATAATCTAAGAATAAAGTGTTGGAATATTTAATGTGGCCTATGATAATTAATGTGTGAGCCAAGTTCATTTAAGATAATTAACTAAAGGGTGCATCATAATTTGATGGAAATTCTGATGGACCAAATTCATTGTACTTGATCCCTTTAGTTGCCTCAGCAATAAATACTCTATAATCTGAAAATTAAAGGCACTCTTTCCCATAATTCTGCCATTAAGAAATTTCAGAAAAGAAAAGAGAAAAACGCCATTGTTGACCATCATTATGGCTAAGGAAAACTCAAAGAAGATCAATACTAACGCTTCCGCCTAATGACTAACGATTTCTGCTCTTCAATTTGGATACGGAGCAGATGTGATAGAAGAGGAGTTGTGCATGGCTTACGGGTTTCAACTTCATCCACTCAACACTCGATTTCGATTAGCGATGGCACGAGGTATTTTACGATTCCTGGTTAATTTCGCATTCTAGAATCGTTGTTTCACTTACAGTTGGTATCAGAGCGGGTTATACCGCTAGATTGCCTTTATTGAAATAGAATTTCATAACGGTTAAACAGAAATTCTGTTGTAAGTGTTGAGTGGATTGAGTTTTGTCTGATTTTCTTAATTATCTGAATTCGTGGATCATTATCTCATGATCCGCTTATCAGATTTGAGTGAGGTTTTCGGAATTGGAAAGATCTCTGGGTCTACTTTCCAAAGAGACCAACATCTTGAAAATCAAGCGGGTGCACAGGGAGATAATCAATTCGCAATCACAAGAGGTCAGAATGTCAGGGTTCTGAAATTTCTGACCTTTCAGTAGTACGGGACATTTTTCTCTTAATTGGTAATTCGGATTTGCATGAAATTTTACTGGGATGTAGATATTTCATATATTTTTCCATAGAATGTAAATTTGTAAAATTTCAATAAAGTATCAGTGAGAAATGTTGTCTGCAAATTAAGTCTGTCTGACAGTTTGTCGATTTTTCGTCTGGGATAGTCTGTTTTTCGAGGGCTATACCTTTTGATCTATAAACTTGTTTTTGATGAAACTTATGTCACTGGAAAGATCTTTAAATCTAGTTTCCAGGATGATCAAGAACACAGAAAACGGATGATTATAGAGAAAGTTATTGTCAGATTACCAGAGAGTGTTCAGGCTGTCTGAAAGTTTTTGGATGAACTCTGGTCGCACCTTTTCGTGTAGGACGACCCGTCCTGGGTTTGGAACGACCTGTTCCAACAAAGTGTGGTCCAGAAATGATTTTTATGATAAAATTTAGGTACAATCAGACATATTATGATTCTCTCTTGTCAATTGAACTTTGTAGATTACTTAATTATTATGTAAATCTATAGAATAGTCACAATTTGTTCAGAATACTGAATTTGTATATAGATGGTTGGCATCTTTATTGAAGGTTGGTTAGTCAATAGTGATATGCTTGAATATACTGTAGTAGTAAAGTTATGCATATGAATAATTTAAACCATACTAAGTTACTCATACTAAGTTACTTTTAATAATTTGGTCATTATCAATTTTAATAACTTTAATTGTAATTATCATTTTATTAAAAAAAAGTGTGTGATATTTTATTTATATATATCACAATAAATCTTTACATTTAATAAATTATGATTGTCAATTTTAACAATTTTAATTGTCATTGTAGTTTATTAAGTGGAATTTTATTATTATTAATTCAATTTTTTTCTGCCCAACGGTGATGCAAATTGATTTCATGGAACAACTATTTTGTCAAAATTGAAATTTTTTAAATATTAATTTCAGTTTAATTAAGTATCATTCCTCATAGTTGTTTATTTATATTATGTTATTTGTGATATTTTAGTTTACATATCACTATGATGTTTATATTTAATAAATATTAAGGATGTCAATTTGAACAACTTTAATTGACATTTTAGTTTATTAAATAGAATTGTCTCATAAACTTCAATTTATTTCTGTCCAACGATGATATAAATTGAAAATGTGAAGAACTTTATGTTAAAACTGAAATATTATTTGGCGTTTTTTATTATTCATTTCAGTTTAATTTTATTTTGCTATGTGAATATTAGTCGACTATTAACCACCTTATTTTTCCTGAATTTAACAACATTGAATAAAACTAATTTTTCCAACTTGGAAAGAATGAACTGAGATTTGTCTTGGTAATTTAGAACTGGACCAGACATTATGATTAGCCTTTTGTTGCTACTACGAATAAAAGTAGTAATAATGAAATACTAATTTTGCTAAATTATATCTCAAATTTGATGATATCAAGTTTGGATTTAAAGAAAATATTATAAATCAATGTATATATCTCAGGGTTAGTGGGAGTAATTTATCATTCTCATTTTGTTCGTGGATGATATTTTATTAGTCAATAAGAAATTCACTTTCGGTTATTTATTTGTGCTTTTATATATAATGATTAATTTTATGGAAGAGTGCTGAGCAGTTTATAATGTCATCTTTCACTATGCAAGCAGAATTTTTGTGGCATTTTGTAAGGTCACCTATCTTATTTTTGTAATAACGCGACTGCTATTTTGTCTTTTAATAACAACAAATTAAGTAACATGTCTAATGGATTGACATTAAATATCTTGTTGTTAAATACAAAGTCAAAGATATGACAATACAAATACAACATATTAATTGAGAATTATGTTAACTAATTCTCTCAATAAATTATAACCACCTATTTTTGTCGGCACGGGTCTGGTTGCTAATTATGATTTTGTTGTATTGAATTATATATTAAGTTATGATGTGAAGCTTCAAATTATGAGTTTGACTTTGAATTTTGAAATTTGCTTATTTCTTATGTTGCGCATTATGTTTAATTTAAGCAAATTTACTTAAATGGATCGAATGAATTATATTAACCATTTGTTGGAAAGAATACCAATGCTATAATTAGTGGGGGTCAAATAACATTAATAGTTATTTTGATTGTATTAGTTTAGTTTGGTATTTCTAACTGAACAAGGTTTAAGATGTTGGCCAATTTTGAATTTGTGCTTAATTATGATGTTTTAAGCATAGGCCAAGTGGGAGAGTGTTGGAATATTTAATGTGGCCTATGATAATTAATGTGTGAGCCAAGTTCATTTAAGATAATTAACTAAAGGGTGCATCATAATTTGATGGAAATTCTGATGGACCAAATTCATTGTACTTGATCCCTTTAGTTGCCTCAGCAATAAATACTCTGTAATCTGAAAATTAAAGGCACCCTTTCCCATAATTCTGTCATTAAGAAATTTTAGAAAAGAAAAGAGAAAAACGCCATTGTTGACCATCATTATGGCTAAGGAAAACTCAAAGAAGATCAATACTAAAGCTTCCGCCTAATGACTAACGATTTCTGCTCTTCAATTTGGATACGGAGCAGATGTGATAGAAGAGGAGTTGTGCATGGCTTACGGGTTTCAACTTCATCCACTCAACACTCGATTTCGATTAGCGATGGCACGAGGTATTTTACGATTCCTGGTTAATTCCGCATTCTAGAATCGTTGTTGAATCTAACATAAAGTAGATGTTCTCCTTCTTTTACTCCTCATTCTCTCTCCCAGTAACACACTCCAAAATAAAACTTTCAAAATCAGAATCAAAGCACCACATCGCTCCTCAAATTTTAAAATGGGAGCGATCACTCTTCTCTTAGACACCATCGTCTTCATCTTCTCTCTCGTGATTGCCATCACCACACCTCTCTTGGATTCGCAATCGTGCCTTCCCTCTCACAGTCTCACCTCTTCCCTGCGCCTCTCGTGGATCAGAAGAAATGGTACGCCGATCTCTACGGGTGATTACCTGGTCACAGAGAAGCCTCGTTTCTTTGTTGGGTTGATCTGGGTTGAGGTCTTCTTCCTCTGGCCTTTGTGTGTGGCGAATCTTTATGGGATTGTATGATTTGGGACACGATCCTGGAACATATTAATTATTGGGACATCTTTTTACATATGGTCTAATCGTCATATGGACTAGTCTAGCTATCAGTTCATTAAGCCATTATTTAAGTTTTAGTGTAACCCGAATATATGCAAAATAAATTCCTATATATCTCCAATTCCGTCAGCCGCATTCAATTACACTAAAAAAACTTGCTTTCCTAGTTATAAAATTTAACTAAAATTTAATTTAGATTTGGACTACTTAAAAATAACACTCTAGATCACAAAAAACTTATTCTTGTTCGTTTATGATTAAAAATTTTAATTTCAAATAACTAATCCTAATTTTATTATTAGATGATCCAAACAGAGAGATTAACATGCCTTAATTAGCCAGCAGCTCCCCACTGAGATACTCTGTGTAGAAACAGTGATCCTTCTTGTATTGTATGGTTTTATTATGTTACATTCTTTTTCCTTTGTAGAAGACAAGTTGTTTATAGCTTGCGACTTCAACTTTAGTTTTGAAACTGTAGGTTTTAGTCGGTCCTTGATCTAATATGTATTTATAACCTATAATCATGCATAGAGTTCAGATATACCGTAGCGGAAGTTGATCGATTGTCTAGATTTTTCTCAAAACTTTGCTGCAACCCCTCATTGTCTCTTAGTCTTCCTCCGTATGCAACTGGCACACCACAACCTCAAGACAGGGCTTGGCGTCACCTTTCACGAATTCAGATGCCGGTCAACTCGTGCGTGTGTTTCCTGTTGCTCTCCAAGCAATAGGATGGCTCCTCACTCTTTCTGATCTCTCTCTGATCTCTTTAGGATGGTGGTTATCTCAAAAGACACGAATTCCAACCTTAGAGTCGCTTCAGAAGAGAGGGATATAAATAGCCAGCCTGGAAACAGACCTTTCCGATTCATAACTGTTGTCTGGAATGGTCCGGTCCAGAGTTGGACCGGGCCGTCCCTACTGGTTGGACCAGGCCGTTCCAGAGTTGGACCGGACCGTCCCAACCACAACAAGGCAGTCCGTTTGCCCAGCAAACCAGTCCGTTCTAGAGTTGGACCGGACCGTCCCAGAATTGGACCGGGCCGTCCCAACCATAACGACATGGCTCCACACACTTTTTCTAACATCTCTCTTTTAGAGACATTGTTGCCAAACACAGAGTCAGACCTCATACGGCAAATGGACCGTGCTACCAGCACATACACTTGTCAAGCGGGAGCTAAAACGCCTCACCATAACAAAGTTAAGGCCAGTGAGAACGCATCTATCCTTTTATAAAAACAGTTAGATAATTGTGTATACTAGTACCTTAGATATATTCAAATTTGCACTAGATCAGACATTATCGATCGCTCAATGATACATGTCTTTTCCTTTTCAGTCTTAATCTATTGTATGTTCCCAACCTCAGTCCATATGACGAGTTTGGTGGGCCCTGAACACCAACAGATCTCTCGTTTGTGCAAATTGAATCTGATCTTCCATTCGTCTCATGAAAGTCAGAACGAAATTAGCTACTTTCCCAGCAATGCCCCGACAGGAGGAATATGCATCACCATAGGGTACACACCAAAGTAGCAAGCACTGACTCCATCCTTCATGACATAGTCAAAAGTCAAAGGGTGCGTGACTATGGAACTCACACATGGGGAGTCATACGGTCTTGGTCCTGGAACCACTCAACCCACTTCCAAACGTCGCCAAGCACATGTGGTATGAGCACATGTTACAATGAATTATCAGCTCCAACAGACGTGTGATCACATTCATTGTACGAGTCTAGATTCAATTTGCAAACCAAGTGTCTATGGTCTAGACCACTCCTTATTGCAACTAATCTTGAGATTCTCCACTTAAACACTCCCAGAGTTTTAAGGAGATTCTCACCTCGGTTAATATTGAACTACATGATTGTTTGGGGCACAATCATATCGGATCGCTTAAAAGAAGACAAGCCTCATTTCAGTCCCAGACTGAAGCGACATTGAGCTTAACCATCCCAGGTGGCTCCTTAGTCCCTGACTAAGCGTACACAGCTCAATCTAGTCTCATCTCTACATGTCCCAGACATTAGAGTCGATTTCTCGTGTGAGCGAAACAACCTAAAGTTCAATGACACACTACCAATAAGTGCTAACATGTACTTAATCAATAATAAAGACATGTATATTATTGAATTTCAAGTACATACAATCATAAAGATCTGATTGTCAAATGGATCATTACCAAATGAAACGAACCATGTATCAACTCTCCAAACCATCAAAGAGTTATGAGTATCCTAAAACGGACAATTAGTATTTCTAATGGACCGTTCTACATAGGAATTCACTCAATATCAGATCAACTCGCTTTATGCTATCATGTCTCTATATATCTGAAATAGGGTTTAAAGTAGAATATGCCTAAATGCACAAGTCTACCATGCTTCTAACTCAAAATAGAAGTTATGAGTCATAATATCTCATTTCCATAGCCACTTGCATTAGAAACCAAGCAAGCCTCTCTTGCTGCTTATACAAGTCCTATTGCACCTTACAATCGACTAGGAGATATTCGTACAACGCATTCATTTGAGGTTCTGGAACTTCCTAATAATATGGATCAGTCCGACCGGACCGTTCCAAATCCAAACGGTCTGTTTCAAACGGAGCCTCTGGAAGTTCATCTCAATCTAGGCGGCATGCTAGCCCAGCAAGCATTCCTCTTAGATTATGCAGATAAAAATTTATTGCTAGTTAAGCTTCATCTTCTTCAATAATATTTGACCCTCGGTCAGATATATTGAGTTATGAAGGTATAGCTATACTTAGCACTTTCTCTAAAGACACCTCAATATTTTTAGGATCTCATTTTCATCGCTGCACCACTCTAGAAATGCAATTAGATGTGTGTATCTTCCGAGTGCTCCAAGCAATGGAATAGCCTCCCTCTCAAACCTAGTTCTACTCTCTATTCTCTGATTATGCACACAAATGGCAAGTTCCAGAAGAGAGAAGAATGGTTATTGTAAGGGATATAAATAGACTGATAAGCCATTCAGAACGGTCCGTTTCAAGTATGGAACGATCCGTCCCAATCTTCATGGGACGGTCCAGTTGCCCAGCAAACTGGTCCGTTTGAAGTGTGGCTTTTATAACATCTAATGTGCCACATTGCACAGCATCCAATAGTGCTCAGTGAACCCTATTCTCATATAGATTGCTTTCTTTCTTCTCAGACTTGTTTAGATTCAAACAAGGGATATTCAACACCCAAAAATAAAGAAGTCATTTATCTATTCTTCAAGCCAATAGTGCACCATATGTGCAATGATTATTTGACAACTTATTCTTAGACCATGTAACATATATTTTAGACAACTAACCAATTGGCTAAGCGTGCACTCTCAGCCATAAATCATCTAAGTCTGCACCTCTTGTGCTCTCAGTTTTCCACCGCTCAATCAGTGAAATGATCCTTGTCTAAAAATGTTATATGTCTAGAATAGTTTCAATATAATCATATCTATTGCTTAGAATTAGATAGGTAGAGGCAAACTTATCTCCAATAAGAGAGTTTCCTCACAATACTCCCTCTATTCTGGTGTATTACTTCAAACGGACTATACCGGAGCCACAGTTCTTGAAGTTCTCCATTTAGAATGAATCATCGTAAGTCATGAAATAATCTTTCTTTCTTTACTCTATCTCATATGTCATCATTGAATGAATTACTTTAGCAATGAAACTCAAATTGACCTCAACATCAATTTTATTTCTACATTGCCTTTTTGAGCAAACACTCCTCCTAACTCTCAATTTTAAAAATCGAATATTAAAGCATATGTGTCTAAATTGCTCAAAGTGAGATTTAAACTCTATAGTATCTTTTCCTAAGCTTAACTTCATTGAACTTATGCGAGAATGTTGAGGAAGAACCTATTTCATTTCCCTCCTCTTTTCCTCAGCATCCGAGTCAAGTTCATAATGACTGAAGTAGCTTGCATAAGAAACTATAATTTATCTATAAATCTCAACTCTGCAAAGAATTTATTTTATAAAGTGATCCATTATTATGGCATAATTATGGTTCTTCTCCAATAAATTTTCTCAAAATTTATGAGAAGATGCAATCAAACATGCATTGAATCTATGGCTATATGAGAATCCTCCCAAGAATCTTTAGAAGCTCATAATTCAAACCATAATATTTCGGAGATTACAGCCCACCTCAGACTCTATTCAAACGATCCGCTCCAAAACTTGAACGGTCCGCTTGGAATATTTTCGAGCAAAAATGCTAAGTTAGAAATTCTCTTCACTGTGCATCTTTTATTGCGAATCATATCCCGATTTGCAGATCACAGTGACTGCACTTAGTCTTTGTAGAACCATTATCAAAACAGTCCTTTAACATCATCATGCAACACCATTTGTTGCGCGATATGAGAAATAGCGAATCATCAAGCTATTTCAATCTTATCACAATCCATAAACTCATACAGCAAGTCCAAATGACTGCGATTAGTTTTAAGTGATTTCACACTTTTTATGACTGAATTAAACCTAGTCATAAATGTGATAAGAACCAAAAGCTTAGTGCAATGAACACATTAAATCTTCATAACTTAAATCGCTTTTCCACAAGCATTCAAGTTCTCGCTTATCGCTTACTATGCCTCAAGTTGGAATAGATTGGCAATTATGACCTAAAAAGTCAATCCCAGTCTTTAACCTCAACTTGCATAATTAAGCATGCCAAATAATCACTACTCATGAGATTATGTAAAATTTAAAGAAAAATGCATAGAAAGAAAGCTTACTTAGTACCACAAACCATAATATTTTGGTACTAAAGTCAGCACCATCCACATGCTTAATTCTGAAATCTAATACCAAAAGAAAAATTCCACAAGTACTAGTTACTGTCAAGGTTTGAAGTATATTAAAGTATCATGGAGCAATCATTTGTGTTGCCCTCTTGGAGCAACAAATCTGCATGTGCTAATCTCCTGGACTACACCATTGCATTGATTCTCACATTAATCACTTTACTTCATATTTATGACAATCAAAATGCTATGTTAAATAACCAACCTCAAGGTAGTAACAGTCAAGCAATTTGCAATTTCAGATTTTCAGTACTTTATTCAAGCTTAGAAACATATCTTCTTATATTTCAAGTTCACAACAATAATCTCTTAGTATTTGTACAATTATTTGACTATGTCATAAAGCTTGACCAATTTGATCAACATTCGTAAAGAAACGAACTTTCACAAGACAGTGAAGTTTAACTTGTACATGCTCTTCACTAATTAGAAAGCAAGCAAGTTAACTCTAACACTTATTGCTCAAATGTCAACTTATGACTCTCTTTATGCAACTCAAAATTTATTTGAGCTCATGTGAAGATGCAGCCCCCAAGGTGCTTCTTTAACTTGTCAAAATTTTATTGAGCTTGCAAATTAATATAGTCAATAATTATTAATACTATCATCAGAGATTAAGTTAAGTTGTAACTAATACAAAAAAATAACTAATCTTGCTCAGCAACAGAATGCGAGTGGATTTGTTGCGGGTCAGTGAATGCCAACGGTCCGCTACACTACCCTTACTCAATTTGTTTCTAACTTTTCACTATTTCTTTTGAGATTTCTCATTAGATGTGATGGTGTCAAGTTCATCCTATTCTCTATAAGATAATGAGATACTATAATGCCCAGCAATATACATCCATCAATATCTTCTATAATCAGTGATGACTTTTGTAAGCCAATGCCACACATAGAGACAAGCACTTAAGTTAGCACTACACAATTATTCTCACCGCACAACTCTTGAATCAATCCAAGAAATAATGCAAACCTAGCAATGATAACCGAAAGATGACAACTAGGGCCACCAATCTTGTTTCATATACTAAGTGCACCACCTCCCAACCGACTCGATTGGCGCAAGACACAGAAATTGGATGAGACACCATAGTCTACATACCAAATTCACCCTTCGTATGCTACCACACAGTGCTAGCCGGCACCCACTTGTGCCATCCATGCAATCACAATGGTGAGATGGTACCACATATACCATCAATCACCCATAATGCAAGTATGCAACTAAAGTAGTGCATTAACCATTGAGCTATCTCGAAGATAGTTTCAAACACCATGTTGGACATTTTGATATGTTCAAAATTGGTCAGGTCAAACCTTAGGTTTACACAATTTTGTTTTGTCAGACAATCAGAACGGTCTGTCCCATAGATCAAACCACGATTTGCTAAGGGTTTCCAGCCTGGAACGGTCCGTCCCACCTCTGGAACGGCCCGTCCCACTGTTGGGTCGTACCAGCCTGTATGTCGTCTTGTCAGCAAAGTCCTGGGACGGTCTGTCCCAGAGATGGAACGGTCCGGTCCAGACGTTGCTGAAACCCTGATTCTGGCATTTCTAGAGATGAAATTCCTCAGAAGTCAGTTTTCTTTACCAGTAAGGTTGCTCTATCCTAAATTGACTGGTTTGCAGTATTTGCTACTAGTTCTATCAATCATAGAGAGATCTAAAGCAAAAAACTGAATCAAATCAAAACTAGGGTTTTTATAGAGCAACCAAGTCATGACCAAGAACAAATAACCAACTAGCCATGGTGTCTAGGGGTTAAACAGTACCAAAATTTTGAAAAGAACCTTATGGCTCTGATACCAATGTAGGTTTTAGTCGGTCCTTGACCTAATATGTATATATAACCTATAACCATGCATAGAGTTCAGATATACCGCAGCGAAAGTTGATCGATTGCCTAGATTCTTCTCAAAGCTTTGCTGCAACCCCTCCTTGTCTCTTGGTCTTCCTCCGTATACAACTGGCACACCACAACCTCAAGACAAGGCTTGGCGTCACCTTTCACGAATCCAAATGCCGATCGACTCGTGTGTGTCCTTTCTATTGTTCTCCAAGCAATAGGATGACTCCTCTCTCTTTCTGATCTCTTTAGGATGGTGGTTTAGGGTTTAGAAGAGAGGGGTATAAATAGCCAGCCTGGAAACAGACCTTTCAGATTCATAACTGTTGTCTGGAATGATCCGGTCCAGAGTTGGACCGGGCCGTCCCAACTGGTTGGACCGGGCCGTCCCAACTGGTTGGACCGGGTCGTCCCAACCACAACAAGGTAGTCCGTTTGCGCAGCAAACCAGTCCGTTCCAAAATTGGACCGGGCCGTCCCAACAATAACAACATGACTCCACACACTTTTTCTAACAGAAACCATTAACAATTTTGCTGGAATTCCCATGACTTATGACATTACCTGTCAATTTTTCTGCAACTAGTTGATCTAATAGACACTTTCTAAGATGTATAATTGACAAAGATGCAAGAACAATAAAGTACAGCTTTCAAAAACTAAAATTGATGTTGCTGTATTATCGATCCCTTAAGTGCCAACAAAATAAATAAATAAATAAATAAAAAGAAGCTTACATCTGTTGTTCTCCTTTACTGTGACCTACCTTGAAATTCACTTATTATTACATCCTAGTAAGCGGAAGGCTGTCCCATGATAAGTTGATTATTCACCTAAATGCCAAAGCCTCCAAATACTGCTCAACATGGTCAAAACCACATAACTCCTTGACTGCGGGCATGGTTGCAGGGACTGGCAATTGGAATTGTAAAGGACAATCTTTGGTGTCCATGAAGGAAAACAACTGTGCTCTTGCAGCTTTTATTGCGTCTCTTGTTGCACTATGAACAGATGATGCAAGCAGTAGAGGTGGTTCTCCAGATGCTGTAATATTAGAAAGTTAATCATAACTGAGAACTAAAATTTTTAGATGGACTGTGTTGAGTAACGATACACACAAACACACTTATATTACTACTCAACTATACTAATACAACATACACATACACATACACATACACATACATGCATACACATATACATACACATTTACATACACATATATACTAGCTAGCCTTACTATTGGTGCACACACCTATGTGCAACACCATACTCCTATTTATATTTTATACTAATACAATGTCGGTCAAGGCAACTCTAGAATATACAAAATTAATTCTAGATTCATCATAGCTAGTAATCACTAGAAACAACAAAGTCGGTTTTACTATCTTGCTAAATCTAGAACTAGAAGTATCTAGCTAATATTGATGTGCGTCACATAATGGGCTTGGGCCCGGTGCTGACTTTAACAGACTGACATTCTAATGTGCTGCGCTAAGGCGTTTGATGCAAGGTTATGAAGAACATACTGGTACCAGATGAAGAGATGAAGACAATAAAATATATTCTGATTATGATAATACCACTTTGAATAAAAATAACTGAGAATTTCAACCTGGCTAGTTTGTATCAGTACAAATAAAGACAGGTGTGCCTTCTTGTTACACCCAATAAAATTGCATATAAAATTGTATACTTCCCCAAAAAGAGTAAATAAACAAACTCAAATGTGTAAAAAGTCAAATAAAACAAGCTTCAGTTGTTTGTTGAATCAGTACAGACCTAATACTAATGCAGTATGTACCAATTAGACCATCAAATCAGATAACTGAATAATTTACTGCAAACAGTACTTAAGGCTTAGTTAAATGACATAGAGAAATTTACCTTTAGAGGAGAGCACACGGTTTTTGTGATGTCCACTGTTGACCAACTCCACATTAAACTCTTTAGGTATGGTATCAATAGTTGGAATCTTATATGTCCAGGTACCATCTGAAGTAACCAGCCCGTCCGAGTTGGTCATGTATTCTTCTAACATGAAGTAACCAATTCCTTGAACAAAGGCACCTTCAATCTGTGAAGAGCAAAAACAAATTAGGGTGGCAGTACCATGACTGCAATTAAAGCCTAAATTGGAAGAAATGAAGAACAGCATTTTTTTTTAATTGATCTTTTATTTCAGTAATACTTTGTTACAACAGACCTGTCCCAAATCTACAGCAGGATTTAAGCTCTGACCGCAATCATAGGTAAGGTCACTTCGCAATATAGTGGTGGCTCCTGTGAGAATATCAACTTCCACCTACACAACCATTTATATTTGAAAATTTCATTTGTATCACAGCCAACAATTCAATAATAGAATTTAGTGCTAATAAGAAAACAAATTGGCTAGTTATAGCTAAATTTTTCTTTTGGCAACTGTGTTATCGGGGGCTTAAGGTTGTTGATGTTGTCAGATTAAGCTTGAAGCTTTAAATGAAATATTCAGACAGAAATAAGCACTAAATCAACCAAAAGTGATAGTAGTAGGTGGTCATACTAAACAGATCAAGCTGATGAAGAATATTAAAACTAAAATCCATATTTGTACACCACCAAAAAGAAAAAATTCCATAATTGTACAGGCATGCAAGGAGAAGTTACCTCGCTTATGGCAGCCCCATAGTTAAGATAGAACATGGAAGTAATCGAAGGGACCCAATATGCACTTGCCGATAAGTTCACATTTGCCAAAGATGCCTAAGTAAAAAATTTTCAGGGTAAGTGCAAAAAGCAATTTGTTTGGGACAAAAGGCTTAGTTATTGCTGTTGTTGTAAGTGCAAAAAGCAAATTCAACTGCATTATTAATACCAAAACTGTGCTAGTCCAGACTGGTATTGGAATGTACTTGATACAATGTTTCGAAACGACTGTCTGGACTGGTCTTGTATTGGATTATATGGTGTCCTATTGTACAATGATATAAACCAGAGTCAATTCACAGATGAGTTCCTTAAAAAATTCATACCCACAAAAAAATGCTATTAATAGAAAAAAAAAAATCAAAACTAGTACTACAAAGACACTGCTCGTGAAGTATACAAGTAATACACACTCCATGGTACTCCTAGTATAAGAGTCCTATAATGTAATACGATTGCCTAGACACAATTTGAGTACAGACCTGCTTAATTAAAGCATTCCATGAAGGTGAGTCATTTTGTGCCTCCAAACTTTCTTTAATTGGCTTCAACCTTTCAACAAGAATGTCACAAGAAAGCCTAATAGCCTCACAACTAGACTCTGATGTGGTACTTTCAGTAGTCCATCCCCCCTGTATCATGCTCAAAGTGTCAGCTTGAATAACCCTAATCTTTTCCAAAAGACCATCTCCTTCCTTAACTCCCAGTTGACCTAGACCAAAAGCAGCCATTTGTTTTACTTTGGTCCAAAGTCCTTGCCCCAACTCTATCCCTCCTACTTCAACCACAACGGACCCATCATTAAGCACTGACACCTTACCAGGAGTGGGTCTAAGCATCACGCTGTGCACTATTGGTACACATGCAATACCACGTTTCCTCCATATATTGCTTCTATTGAATGATTGAATTGCCTCTACTCGATCTCTATATCGGGTGGAAGAAACCAAATTTGAAATTAGTGATGGAAGAGTGTACTCAGATGGCTCCTCTACAATACCTTTGTAAAACAAAGAAAGGCTCTCATAACTGTGGAGGTTCTTCTCTCTTATTAAACTGACATCAAGGGAGAGAAATGAAGCCACATTCTCTATAACAGCTTCAGCAATATAAGATCCTTGCACGCCTCCTGGGGACCGCATTGCTGACTTTGTACACAAATTGGTCTTGCAAACTTTAATGTCAAAAGACAAGGCGCCCCAATCATACTTTTTTAGAGGTCCAACTAGGCTATAAGGAATCACGGGTGATAAATCTTGGGTCGCACCAGCATCTATCAGGATATCTAGATGCAAGGCTGTGATTTTACCATCAGATTTGAACCCAACAGAGTACGTCACTTTCATGGGATGCCTGCCTCCTGATATTATCATATCAGTCTTTCGGTCAAGGTACATCCTGACAGGTCGACGCAGCCTATATGCAGCAAGTGCACAAGCCACTGCCACCTGCATTGCCACATAAACAGAATTTTGAACAAACAAAAAAAAAAGTTCTAAATAATTGATCAATAGAATTAAAATAATGCATGTTAAATGTAAATTTCACAAAAAGAAAAACCACCAGTTAAGAACGACAAAAGAAGCAAAACATCTCACTAAAACAGGCAACTTTATGCCAAGCTATACAGTTCCTGGTAACATTGGAACAGTAGATCATTCCAAGTCCACAAAACTTGCTGATAATAGCAATGGGCCTTTTTCAAATCAAAAATAAAATTGACCTTCATTGGAAACAACTTTGGCATTAGTTGGTGAAACTTACAGGCAATGCTCTAACAGCTTTACCACCAAAGCCTCCGCCAACTCTTCTAGTGATAACACGCACGCTGTGACAGGGGATGCCAAGGCATGTGGCTATCACATTTTGTGCAGTCTCAGGTGTTTGACTTGAAGTGTATACCATCAAGGAGTTGTCTTCATCAGGTACTGCTAGAGCAGTCTGTGTCTCCATGTAAAACCAGTATTGTGAACTAAGACTAACCTGGAAAAGTGCATTAACTACAGACTTGAATTTTGCACAGTCAAAGGATAAATAATACCATCATTAAATTGGCACTTCAAATTTGTAAATGATAAATGTATGCAAACACGAATGGTCTCAAACTGAAAAATTACAAAAGTTCTCCGTCTGAGGCATATTAAATAGGCACACAGTATAAAAACCTAAAGAGAACATGAGTCTATCAATATAATTCTTCTCTACACTCATGGGCAACAGAATGCTATTTCAACAAATATAATAAATACCTCAGATGATATGATTTTGTGATCAGCTTCTTCCATTCCTTTTGAGAAATCACCAATTTGTTGAGGATATAGGAATGGAGGGACCACAAAATAACTGGATCGTTTTACTGCTTCTTCTAATGTTAAAATTGGTGGTTCCAAGTCATCAGTAGAATAGTTGACAACAGCATGTCCTGCAGCCAAGTTTGCAAATCTTTGCGTCTCTGCAACCTATTCAACAACAATCTTTGCTAGTTCAGGACGTCCAGTTAGAGACATTAAACTTGAGATTATTATTTAAAGTATATTTTTCTATTGAGTGGTTGAAAAATGTAGAACAGAATCTCACATTCAGAAAGTTAATCAGACCATGATACGTCATATTATGATGTTTCACAAAAGTAAAATGATGTTAAAAGAAATTCTTTCTACAAAACAGGAAAACGGGAGCTACCAAAAGATCTTGGCTACGTGAAATATTAATAGATGTACAGATGTCCTTTTAAATTGGAATAATAATTATTTTCCTAGCAAGTATTTAAAAATGGAAAAACTTTCACAATAGCAGATACCACAAGTCCAATTGGTTGGCCTGCATATTCAACCATAGAGTCAGCAAAGAGTGGTTCTGATCCAAAAATAGTGCATGCTCCAACATTACTACCCTCTTTTGGAATATCATTTGCTGATAGAACAGACACGACTTTGTCGGCCGAAGAAGAGAGCCTGATGCCTTTCACATGCGCAAAAGGCTTTGAGCTATATATAAAAGCACCATAAAGACAATGTCTCGGTGAAGGAATGTCGTCAACGTACACTGCTTCACCTACATTAATTGATGTTCCATTAATTGGATGCAACATGCTTTCACAATTACCTATGTTGATTGATTTTCATGTAATTTTGGTCTAATCATGTCAAATTCTTCTTTTTTGAAACACAATTAAACTTTTAACTATGAAAAATAACAAGAAAATATAGTCCAAGAAAGATGATAGAACCAACCTTAAAAACATATTTAAAAAAAAAATAGAAGAAGAAGATCTACAGTTTACAGTTCAAGAAGCACATACCAGAAGCTTGCATTTCAGCTCCAGTTTTCTTAGTTGCTGCACCAACAGGAAGATGCTCAGTGCTAAGTTCAACCTTTTGCTTTGAATGCAGAAGCATCTGGTTTGCATCATGTATATTCCCATTCATCAATCCCTCAGTAAATGAATATTTGTCACCTCTTTCAGCAGCCACACGACCATTTTCTTCAGGCTTAATTAAGCTTTTAGTAAGAGGAGAAAGAAACTTGAAGAGAAAAGAAATGGCTAGGCTCAACCTATAAGCAGCATGCCTAGTGCCTTCTTTCACTACTAGAGTTTGTCTAAGCAATCTAACTGCCTGCAACAGAGAAGATGTATTGACAGGTTTACCCTTTAGGAAATTCTCAACCTTCCTAGCTCTGCTTGCATGCTCTGTTCCATACGCTCCAAAAGCCAAAAAAACATTATCCAAAATGGTATCTCCTGTTTTCTCATCTACTTGAATCTGGGCTAAGAAAGATGCATTGGCATATGCCACTGCATTACCCAAAGGCCGTGATGCTGCTCTGTATGTTTGAAACAAAACATTGTGAGAAGAAAGCCAAGAAGGGATATAAATGCTCACTAGAAGAAATTTGTTGGTACATGGTGGCATATGTAAGAATTCCTCAAGTGTTACACTTTTTTTCTCTGAGCCCAACATAAGACTCACGGTAGAGGAAGCGCCTAGAAGTATTGTAGCAATATCAGACTCAAAATTGTCTCTCTGTGCCATGACTAAATTTCCACCTATACTCGCCATATTTTGGATAAATTTTGATGCCACTTTTTCCATGTGATCTGCTAGCTTAACAAATATTGTGCTTCTGTTTTCTTCCCTTAGTAATTCAATAACCCTAGAAATTGTAATTGCTGCTCCAATTTCGATGCCATTGTAATCTTTTTAATGACATTCATCTCTGGGATTCCCCTTAGGTCAATGTAAGAGTCATGGAAATCTAGCTCCCGGTATACACCGGAAGAGGTATTACCAGATACAAGTTTAACACGATTTGCACTTAATGATTCACAATTAAGCAGATTACACAGCTCTTCTATGCTTTGGGGACAATACCACCTGCCACTTGCAAGAGATTGACAAGGCGTAGAGGATTTTATCTCAGTTTTAAGAAATTCAGGAAAAGTGCAAAGCCCCCCAGGAGAATAAAAGGGCAATTCACTAAAGGGATCACCTCCACCCCCTTTCTTCTGAAATGAATTAAAACCGAAATCTTCTATATCAACACCGGCAGCAAAGCTCTTGCAAACATCAACTATGGGTCGGTAACCGGTACACCGGCACAAATTACCTGAAATTGCCCTCTCTGCCTCTGGAACTGTAATCTTTGAGAACCCATCTCTCTGTTTGGGCCGTTTATTGTCTTTATCTGCATTTATTAAGGAAGAGAAAAGAGACATGCACATGCCGGGTGTACAAAATCCACACTGGGAAGCATGAAAGCCCGCAAACCTATGGTGAATTGCATGGTAGCCATCACTAGTATTGCCCAGACCCTCAGTGGTAGTAATTGAACAATGATTTATGCTTGCAAGCAATGTCAGGCATGAGCTCACAGAGACATCGCTTACTTGATTGGTTATTGGATTGAATTTTGATAGGAGAACAACACAAGCTCCGCAACCACCTAAAATTGGAATTTAAAAGAAGACTTAAGTTTCTTAGTACTGCAGAATACCTACAGACCGAAAAAAGAAAGAAATAAATTCATCAAACCTTCGCCACATCCAAGCTTGGATCCCTTGAACCGAGTCTGAGTTCTCAAAAACTGAAGCAAAGTCATCGAAGGGTCCAGGTCTGACAGCACAAACCTCTCGCCATTAATCGCAAAAACCAAATCTCTGTGCATCTCTGCAAATTTTGTGCCTTTTATCTTCTCTTTTCTTGTGCAAAACCACACCTAAAAGCTAGAAGTGTTTAGTGGGGATCGGATTATGGCCTGCTTGATGTGAAAGAAAATGAGAGAATCCCCAGAAATATCAAAAAAATCAATTCTTTTTATCAAAAATTCATGGACGTTTGTTTGCCATTGAGATGTCTGATGTGCTGTAGAGGTGTAGACGTGTAGTCATGCACCCCCTACCCATCCACCCCTAATTTGTTTCATTATATTGAAATGAAATATGTTATATTATTCTATTTGATTTATATTTTTCCCCCCTTAACAAAAAATAAAAAAAAATTCATATTAGGAAGTTGTAAATAGCTTCTATAATCATAATCACAACACTTATTCCCTTGGCCCATTTCAACAAATAAAAATGTGTTGCCACTTGCCACTTATAACCAAACTCTTGACAGCTCTCCCCTCCATCAGTGTTTCTATCATATTAGTGACCAGTTGCAAAAATCAGTCATACCATCTCCCTCATTATTAAAGTCAATTAACTCGTCTATTTTGTTCATCTCTCTTCAATTGCAGCGTACAACCAATTATTTCGAGAAAAGCATAGAATTTATAAAAATTTCGGCATTCATTATGATGATAAATTTAAGAAATTGAATTCATCACCAAATTATTCACAAACCAATAATAAAATTTCATAAATACAATCAATTTAAAAGCAATGTTCACATACCATGTAAGGAGATGCTTTGTCAACGTTACGCTAATGCAAATCAAGACATAAGAGAAGAGGAAGAGGAAGAGTACTTGAGTAGCTTCGATTAAGTCGATAATGGAGTTGAGAGAGAGAGACAGAATCCAAGGACAAATTCGAGAGAGGAGATAGAACTAGAACTAGAACTGAGACATCTCGGATATGGGTTTTACTGGAGAAAAAGAATTGCACTTTAATTAAACGGCATTCATTTCAAGTTTTCAGTTTTTTTATTCTCTCTGCAATTATTAATAAGTTTCATTAATATTAATTTATATCGTGTAACCGTGGGGAAGGTGCCGCGAAGTTTAGTAAAGTCAACTAATAATTAACTGATTTTATAAGCCAGATCCGATCTGAGGCAGATCGTTTCGGTATAATATGTGACGTATCCACGTAAGATGTGTAGTAAATCGCGCTCACCACGACATTTAAAATATACTAGCTTGGACATCGAGCAATTCGTAATAAATTTACAAATTTAATATTTATTTTTCCTAATTTATTATAATACTACTAGTTATTTTGGAATTTGGAGGATGACTAATGTGTTATTCGTGGCACGTGTCATCTATTTTCTATCAACTTATTTTTTGAGATTCAAAATTCAAACGGTCAATCCAAACCGTTCAAATTGATCATCATATTGAAATATTTTAGGAGACAAAATTTTATATTTTTTAAAATTGGTTTGTTATTGATTTTGATATTATTTAGAAAAAACATTATATTTCCGTATAAATTTGACAAATATCATAGCAAAAAAATTCGAAAACAAAATGTAAAATTTTGCCTTCAAGGATATTTCAATATGATGATCGATTGGAACGGTTTGGATTGACGGTTCAAGGATATTTCAATATGATGATCGATTTAAACGGGTAAGCGGATTTCATTTACGGCCATACTTGTGTTGGCCAGCATGAGATTCTGTCAGTATGTTTAAGTTATCTATATATGCAACTTTATTTCATTCATTAATATTGCCAGTTGTTGTTACATAATTTCTCGGAGAATGTACACCATGATCAATATCTAATTCTAAAAAAATCATTCTCTTTTATGTTTCGTGTGATGGATCTGAGTTGAACTTATATGAAGGTCATTTATAAAGAATTTATCATCTATAGTGGGGTCATTGGGCAAATCTAAACGGATTGTCACCCTATATATACCAGGTCTCTCTTATATAAACACTCTGCGTCCAAATCTTTCTTTTAAGGTATCCACCTAAAATACACATTCATCATAGTTAAGCAAACTATAAAAGATGGCATCAGGGTCAAATGAGTATGAGGTCATGATAAGGTCAGTCGAGACGGTAATTCCTGCGGTGCTGGTTCACGAGCATACACTGCCTCGGTCGAACTTTGATATCCTCCTCCCGGCTGTTGACATCAGTCTTTATTTCTGCTTCCAGAAACCTACACCAACAGCATGCCAAGATGCCTCTGTGGGGTTAACTACCTTCCCAACCATGGTTGCAGCCCTCAAAGCGGCTCTTTCAAAGGTCACCTACTCACCTCTACATTATAATTTGCAAATGCTATTTAAAATGTTTCAAAGTTAGCATCATTATCCAAAAGATTATAGCTAAAATATATACGAGAGTTAGGTCAAAGGATTAATTCAATACATGTACAATAATTTGTTGCTTAAGATCGTTCAATTCAGAAAGTTTTGCGTTGATTGAAACAATCTGAAGAGAAAGATAAGTACTGTTGTCTCTTTATAACAAATTATCTGAAAAGTTCTTTTAACGTTAGAAACTTAAAAATAATAATTATAATAATATTAATTATTATTGTAATTGTTCACGAAAAAGGTCCATATATACTTGTTATGTAGATTTGTACATCGTTTATTGCAAATTGAAAAAATTATCGATTTCTCATAATTATTTAAATATTTTAGAAGTATTTTAGTATTTATTAAAAAGATTAGGGCTAAAACTTTTGCACCAGAAATTTAGAGAACATTTCATCCATCTCATTGATTATATATAATGTAGAGTTTTTCAATATTTAATTTAAGTTTAGTTGCCGGCATCCACGAATGTATATATATGGAAGTAAAAGTGTGGAACTCTATTGGTATTTTGTGATATTAAGATGGTTTCCTTTAATGGGGTCTGTTTGGATGAGAAGGAAATAAGTCCTCTTTAGGGAATAATTTCTCTTCAGAATAAGAATTCATGCAAACAATTTTTTTTTCTCTCCGAAATAACACTCCTTTTAATTTTAATTCATTTCTTTTATATTTTCTTCTCAACTCATCATTCAAATAAATATTTTTCTTTATGAAATAACACTTTCATTTTTCTTCCCGGAAGAATTATTCCTTTATCATTCCCAACCATCCAATTCTTCCTTTATCATTCCCAACCATCCAAATACACTTAATATATTGAGCAATATAGATGTGAGTATGAATCGATAAGCAAAAATTATAAGTAGTTTGGTCCAAATTTAGCAGAGCCTGAGGCATCTCTCTATGTTCAAATTAACCATATAGTCTAAAGAAGGTACAACCGTACAAATCATTGGGGAGGCCAGGCCTCCTCTTGGCTCTGTCGCTCTGACACCAACTGTACGAGGGAAAGCAGAAAAGCAGAATAGTCACATCCCTCATCAACAGCTAATTAGTTCTTATGAGATAATAACATTTTATTTTGAAAACTTGATCCAAAAATATTTGTTTACCAGCAATCTATATATATAATCTTCAAAGTTTAAATATATATGTACTAGACGGATATGCTGCGGAAATTGATCCATTTTGATGCAACTTAAAGTTGATATAACACCTCAACCAAGACAAGGAATTCAACTAAGGCCTCCAAATTAAGTCATTTGTGATGGAAACCTGAACTTATTTGTCAAACGTGAGAAAATCACAACCAAATAGGTTTTACAATAATTGAAGTAATATGCAAGTCTAGTACCTAGTTTGTGTGACACCCCGTCAGATACTAGACGGTGCACGACGGAGTGCCTGCCGCGGATGCCAGCTGTACCCGCAAGGCTTAACTAAATCTGATTTAGAAATTAAATCTAATTATATACAATTAATATACACGCCAAATCTAAATTTATAAATATTATTTAAATATGATATAAATACTACAACAGCAGTTAACACTCTGGTTCATATAGGTTGCTAACCATAGAATCCATTGGCCGCTACTCGTCTCGTTATCCAGCACTCAATTTGAAACCTGGAACCCACAACCAATAGTGAAAACAATGCAAAAGCAAAGAGTGAGATAAATATAATTTATCTCAGTGCGGTTTTTAGTTCCAGTCACATGAACTTCTACTGTACATGTTCCGGAACTAACTACCGTACCAAGTTAAAACTAATAATAATAAAATACATAAGCATACATAAACAAATCAGTTATCAAATGCAATCATCTAAAAATAGATGCAATGCAGAGGAGCACGGCTGCTTATTCAATTTGCAATTCAAATACAATTTGGCATTTCAAAAGCCGGCTCGGTTTGGACATCTATCTAATGCAAGTCTGGTATATCACGAATCAATCAGTTCAGTCATTTCATTCAGATACCGCGAACCACCTTTTAATATGGATGCCAACGGCCATAAAATTCCATATACAATTCAGACACTTCTATATCATATCATCACAACAATCTGAATAACAAATATACCACAAGTCGGGAACACTCTCCTCCCTTGGACCATTCTAGACTGGTACCGTATCAGGACCCGGATCATAAGCGCTTAAGTCACGGTGATTGGCCAGACGGGTCATGACTCCGACTCCAAACAGATGGAGTGCTTTTTCTCAACCGAACAAGTGTATCTGACATAAATACAGATCTCAATTTAATCAACTTGGCAACCATTCAACATGCAATTCATTTAACAACTCATAACAATCCAATATGATAGTTCAAGCATATATATACGAAATGATAAATATGCACACAAATAATTTAGACATGAAATGCAAATAGTTATTTCCTAGCATACTAATAAAGCTCATGTGAAATCCGCACCTGAAAGCAAGAATAGAAAAACACACAAGACACAAGCAATCGAACCGGCCGCCTCGGCTCAGCTACTCAACCTTCATCTCTAAACAATTAAAATGCTAATTCTAAGTCTTCATTCCTCATTAAAGTAATCAAAATTCTTTATTAAATAATAGTATTCAAATAATTTCCATAAATTATCGGTTTTACAGAAGCAAACTATACATTAATTAAGGTCATGGTCTCATGATTTTCTTTCTTCAAATTTATACAAACAGAAACTATCACCCAAATTGGACTTAATGTAATAAGGTCACTATGCTAAATAAAAAGTACAAGCAATCAGTTGGACACGTGGTAACTAATTTAATTGTTAAACAATACAATATCTTTTTAAGTTATTAAAATACTCAAAAACTAGCTGTATATTTCAGCAATAATCCCAACTTTTAATAATTTTGCAAAATCTATGAGGGCCTAATTCAAAATAACAAATAACTTGTAAAATGCTTCAGAAAAATCGGTCATCAAATAAACTAACAAGAAAATTTCAGAAAAAAGAAAAAGTATTCAAAAGAGCTTGTATCAATACTTTTGTATATCTATTATGTGCGTTTGGATCGTTGGAAGAAAGAAGAAAAAAAAAATTATAAACAATCCAAACTCTTTACAAAGTTACACACTTTCCTATACTTCTTCCCACTTCTTCCCTTCTTCCCTTCTTCCCGCACCTATCCAAACGCACAACTAAGTCCCACTCATGCATCCCACATTGGTACCGGCCCATACTTCCAATTCGATCCCTCTGTTGGTTTCCTGGTGGTTTTTGAGTTATTCCACTGGATTTGTGTAAAGTATTCGAATGAATTCTTCGTATATTTCTTTTGGTAGTTTCTTCTATTTGGAACCGATTGTAAAAAGTGGATTAATACAAGAGGAAATGAACGGTGAAATGCCCAAAGTGTAGCCGACTAACAATGTTTATAAGGGACGGCACAAACAAGGTGACATTTTAGTGGATTGTAATACTTCCAAAAGATAGAGTGCACCATTAATTCTTTAGACAAACACACAATATGACATATGGGTCCCATTTGTAAATCTCCCATTTAATAATATGCCAAACATTTACTATGTACGTTGGTTGGAACATGGCATATAATTTAGTACATAATTATTTCAAAATATACAAAGTCTATGGAGATTAGCACAAAACTAAAAATTCATTGATATGAGTCCAGCCTCAAAATAAAATGTAATAACCTTTGCGTCTAATAAAAAAATTTATTTTATGCAAAACGAATTTAATAACTCATAATTAATCTAAACTCAATATCAAATACCAAAATAAAGAGAAAATTTGTAATGCTCAAAAATCTAAATCTTAGGTATAATAATAATTTCATGTGAAATTTAAGTCCAACCAATAATAAATTATTCAATTAATTTTTGCATAGTGTAACAGTTTGGACCTGCAAAAGAGTAGCAGTGATACCGAGCCAGATTTGATGTTTGGACTTTGGAGATCTCATATGCAATAAATGTAGCGGAACTTCAACCAAAAACATCTTGATTTCTACAAATGACGATCGATTTTACAAATAATAATTCGGTTCTTGTCATCACTTGGTCGTCAGCACTATTATTGTTAGTACTTCTGCCACGGCTTGCAATTAACCACGATCAAAATGCAGGTTACCGAGCTGAGTTGCGGTGGTGTGGTGGTTGGATGTGCATTTGACCACCGGGCTGCAGATGCTTACTCGTTCAACATGTTCATGTCAGCGTGGGGAAATATTGCTTTCAACAAGCCTATCAATCAGATGCCTTCCTTTTGCCGGTTTCTCCACTCTTCTCAGATTACCTTTCCTTCAAACTCTCCAGTTCCCAATTTCAACCTAATATTTACTCCTCTTTCACTTCAGCCACCACCAAATCCATTGATTTCCTTTGCTGCTCCAGTCAATCACATTTATTACATATATGCTCCTGACATTACCGGACTCCAAGAAATAGCTAGCTGGCTCGTAGTCATGTTATAATTATTATGGACTATAATAATAAATGTGAACCGGGTTTAATTATTAAATTTATCTAAAGGGTGCATCAGATTTTGATGGAAAATCTGATGGACCATGTTCATTTAAATGTTGATCCCTTCAATTGTCTTGGTATTAATTAAAATATTTTGTCATAATTTGACACCTATTCACTCATTTTACGCCCCAAAAAAAAAGAAAAATAGACAGAATATTAAAAAACGCCATTAATCTTCCATCAAGAAAGATTAATTAAATCTCTCTTTCTCTCTCTTCTTTGTACGTCAGTACGTGTACGTGTACATGGGATTTACAATACAAAGGATTACTCCTTTGTTTATCACATGGAATTAATAGTCCGTATATTACTTATTTATATAACAAAATTATTAAACCGTATGTATATGTTCATATATGGTTTAAATATACGATATTAATTATGTATATGGTTTAATATTATATCTACTGTGTTAACCCAACGGTACTAAGTTATATATAATTTATTACCATATAAATTTACTTTTAATATTTGATCGTTATCAATTTTACCAACTTTAATTGTGACTGTCATTTTATTAAAGGGAACTATGTTTTACATTATGTCTATTGTATTACACTTATGTTTTACATTTAATAAATTATAAATGTCAATTTTACCAACTTTAATTGTCAAGTATAATTTATTAAATGAATCTCGTCTTATGTTTTAATTTATTTCTGCCCAACGATGATATAAATTGATTTTAGTGGATCAACTATTAAACCTGAAATATTAATTGGCGTTTTATTATTTCAGATTAGTTAATTATTAGTCCCCTAATTATAGTTGATCTAATTTATTTAATTTTATATGTCTGTGGATTTAGTTAATAGTAAGCCTTATGTTTGTCATGATGAATTTGCAGCATTGAACAATATTAGTACCCAAATGTCTGGAATACCATTGTTAAATGGAACTAATTTTTCAACTTGGAAAGAGCAACTAGAGATCTGTCTTGGTGTTCTTGAAATGGACCAAGCATTACGTATGGATAAACCTGAGAAACCAAAGGATGATGCTGCAGATGAAGCAAAAACTGCTTATGCAAAATGGGAGCGTTCTAATCGCATGTCTCTCATGATTATGAAAAGCACCATTTCTTTGGCGATTCGGGGAGGCATTCCTGAAAAGAATGTTGCTGGTGAACAGTTTACTGCTAAAGAATTTTTAGCCTCTGTTGAGGAGCAGTTTAAGAGTACATCAAAGGCTAATGCAAGTGCTCTCATAATGAAAATGCTCACTACCAAGTATAATGGGACTAGCGGTGTACGTGAACATATCATGATGATGAATGATATGGCCGCAAAATTAAATGGCATGGACATGGCAATTTATGAGGGATTTTTGGTTCATTTTATTATGACTTCTCTTCCTGCTCAGTTTGGTCCTTTCAAGACGCAGAAAGAGAAGTGGAAAATGAGCGAATTGATTGCCATGTGTGTTGAAGAAGAAGAAAGGCTTAAGACTGAAAAATCTGACTTTGCACATGCTGTCATTGAAAGTCCAAAACAGAAAAAGAACAATGGTAAAGGAAAGAATAATGATGATGGTCTTGGTGTTAACAAAGCAAGTACATCTGGTACAAAACGTATTTTTAAGTGCAATCACTATAAGAAACCTGGACACGTAAGGAAAGAGTGTACCAAGTTCAGAGCATGGCTTGCCAAGAAGGGTAATGATTTCAATTATATAATTTGTGAGTCTCTTTTAATTGATGTTCCCTTAAATACGTGGTGGGTTGACACTGGTGCCTCTGTGCACATTACGAACTCATTGCAGGGATTCCTTTCCGTGAGGATGCTGGGAAAGGGAAAAAGGAAGTTTAAAGTAGCCAATGGATTAGAGACTGAAGTGGAGGCCGTAGGAACTCTTCGTTTAGTCTTGAAGAGTGACTTTATTCTCTATTTGCATGATGTAGTTTATATTCCTAGTGTGATTAGGAATTTAATTTCTGTTTCTAAACTTGATGCTTGTGGTTTTATGTTTCAGTTTGGAAATAATGAGTTCAGACTATATCATAACTCTAAGTTTGTTGGTTCTGAATTATTATGTGACAATCTATATAAATTATGTTTGGATTCTTTATTTTCTGATTCTTTATTATCCCTGAATTTTAATTGTGTTGATCACAAACGTGGCACAAAGAGAAATCGTGATGTTGGATATTCTTCCAAATTATGGGTCATATTTCAAGAGATAGAATGCAACGTCTCATTAAAAATGAAATTCTCCCAACATTAGATTTTTCTGATTTTGAAAATTGCATTGAATGTGTTAAGGAAAAATTTGTTAAGGGAAATAAGAAAGGAGCCACTCGAAGTGGGGGACTATTGGAATTAATTCATACCGATATATGCGGTCCTTTTCCCACTCCGAGTCTCAACGGACACAAATCATTCATTACTTTTATTGATGATTACTCACGCTATGCTTATGTGTTCTTAATTTCTGAAAAATCTGAGGCACTAGACAAATTTAAGATTTTCAAAGCTGAAGTTGAAAATCAGCATAATCTTAAAATTAAAGTAGTGCGATCAGATAGAGGAGGTGAGTATTATGGTAGGCATACTGACTTGGGTCAAAGTCCAGGTCCATTTGCTTTGTTTCTACAAGAAAGTGGTATTATTCATCAATTCTCTATGCTAGGTGATCCTCGGCAAAATGGAATAGCTGAAAGGCGTAATCGTACATTAATGGATATGGTACGAAGTATGATATGCAATACCACTTTACCAGAATTTTTGTGGTCTGAGGCTTTAAAAACAGCCACACATGTTCTTAATCGAGTTCCTAGTAAATCTGTTCCAGCAACACCTTATGAATTGTGGACTGGAAGAAAACCACAACTAGGATACTTACGTGTGTGGGGCTGTCCTGCTGAAGCAAAAGTCTACAATCCACAAATTAAGAAACTGGATTCCAAAACCGTTAGTTGTTCTTTCATAGGTTATCCAGAGAGATCCAAAGATTTTAGATTTTATTGTCCCTCGCATACCACTAGAATAGTTGAGACAAGATATGCAGTATTTTTTGAAAATGGCAATATTAGTGGGAGTAATGAAAAACGAACTATAAACCTCGATGAAGAAGACCAAATTTATGTTCCAATTTCGGTCATTTCAGAGGCTCCAAGTTCTGTTTCTCCATTATCACTAAATGAAGGTACCAATGTTAGTAATGCTCCTAACAATGAAGAAGTACCTTTGCTGCCACAAGAACCTTTACGCAAGTCGCAAAGAGAACGAAAATCTGCAATACCTGATGATTATATTGTATACCTTATGGAAGAAGGTGGCGATATAGGTCATGGAGATGATCCTATCTCCTTCAAGGGCGCCATGAAAAGTGATAAGTCATCTCAGTGGCTGGAAGCCATGAATGATAAGATAAACTCAATGCAACAAAATTATGTTTGGGATCTTGTTGAGTTACCTAAAGGTGTTAAACCCGTTGGATGCAAATGGGTTTACAAAACTAAAACTGATTCTCATGGTAACATCGAAAGATACAAGGGCCGATTAGTTACTAAAGGCTTTACGCAATAAGAAGGTATACATTATGATAATACTTTTTCTCATGTCTCAAAGAAAGATTCATTGCGAATTGTTTTAGCTCTTGTAGCTCATTATGATCTTGAGTTGCATCAAATGGACGTGAAAACCGCATTCCTTAATGGTGACTTGCATGAAGAAATTTTCATGAAACAACCTGAAGGTTTTGTTGTTAAAGGCAAGGAACATATGGGCTGCCGGTTGAAGCGATCAATTTATGGGTTAAAGCAAGCTTCAAGACAGTGGTATCTCAAGCTTGATGAGGTCATAACAGCATTTGGATTTCAAGAAAATACTTTTGATCAATGTATATATCTCAAGGTTAGTGGGAGCAGATTTATCATTCTTATTTTGTATGTGGATGACATTTTGTTAGCAAGCAGTGATTTAGACATGTTGTACGAGAAAAAACGTTTTCTTTCACAGAAATTTGAAATGAAGGATCTTGGTAAAGCCTCTTATGTCATAGGCATTGAAATCCACTGTGATCGATCTCGTGGTCTCTTAGGTTTATCACAAAAGGCATATATCGAGAAAATGCTTAAGCGCTATAACATGCAAAATTGTTCTCCAAGTGTTGATTCCATTTTCAAAGGTGACAAATTCAGCAAGGCTCAATGTCCCAAAACTGAATCAGAATGTAAGCAAATGGAAAAGAATGAGTATGCTTCGGTTGTTGGAAGCTTAATGTATGCTCAAGTTTGCACACGTCCTGATATTGCGTTTGTAGTTGGCATTCTTGGCCGATATCAATCAAATTCAGGACTGGATCATTGGCGAGCTGCTAAGAAGGTCTTACGCTATTTGCAAGGGACTAAAGACTATATGCTTACTTACAGAAAGTCCGATAACCTTGAGGTCATTGGTTATTCCGATTCGGATTTTGCTGGATGTGTAGACACGAAAAAATCCACATCAGGATACATATTTATGCTTGCAAGGGGACCAATTTCATGGAAGAGTGCCAAACAGTCCTTAGTTGCATCTTCCACTATGCAAGCAGAATTTGTGGCGTGTTTTGAAGCTACTGGTCAAGCGGTTTGGTTGAAAATTTTCATACCTGAACTTCAAGTAATTGAAAGTATTGCAAGACCACTCACGCTATTTTGTGATAATGAGGCTGCTGTTTTCTTCTCTAAAAACAACAAGTCCAGCGGTGCTACTAAATGGATTGACATCAAATATCTTGTTGTTAGACAGAAAATTAAGAATAATGTTATTGTCATACAACACATCAATACAAGAGCTATGTTAGCTGATTCTCTAACAAAGGCACTACCACCTACTCTTTTCAAAGAGCATGTAGCCGGCATGGGTTTGGTTAGTGACTTGTGATGTTGTAATGAACAATTATGTATTAATTAAGTTATGTATAGAAGCTTCATTTATGTATTGACTGAATTTATATAATTTGCTTATTTCTTATGTTTGCGCATTAATGTAATTTATATAAGCAAATATACTTATGTGGATCAAATGAATTTAATTAACCATATGTTGGAAAGAATACCATTCTATAATTAATAGGGATCAAATAACAGTTTTAGTTATTTTGATTATATTAATTTAGTTTGGTATTTCTAACTGAACAAGGTTTATGTTTTATTGGCCAATTTGAATTCGAGTTTCATTATGATATTTATAGGCCAAGTGGGAGAATGTTATAATTATTATGGCCTATAATAATAAATGTGAACCGAGTTTAATTATTAAATTTATCTAAAGGGTGCATCAGATTTTGATGGAAAATTTGATGGACCATGTTCATTTAAATTTTGATCCCTTCAATTACCTTGGTATTAATTAAAATATTCTGTCATAATTTGGCACCTATTCACTCATTTTTCGCCCAAAAAAAAAAGAAAAATAGACAGAATATTAAAAAACGTCATTAATCTTCCATCAAGAAATACCAAGGAAAATTGGAGAAGATCGATTTTCCGCCTTACGATGTCGTCTCTCCAATCTTGTAAGTTCTAACTTATGATTTATTTAATTTTATATGAATTACGTGATCCTTATTAAGTAATTTCAGAAATATTTTATAATGAACTAATATTTCAAATTTCTATCAAGTCATAGTAAATTTGTTTGCTTCACCGCCTATTTTTGGAAAATTTTGGCAAGATCAGCTTACCTAGTGCACCGTTTGGATATAGGAAGAAGGAAGAAGGCCCAAATTTATTATAAACAATCCAAACTCTTCATAAAGTTACACACTTTCCAATATTTCTTTTCACTTCTTCCCTTTTTTCTCTTCTTCCCACACCTATCCAAACAAAACCTAGGAGAAAAATCTTGTTCCATGGGAGTTGTCGTGAATGGTCGCACATTCATGAAAAATGTTCACGGTCAAAATTTCATTGAAAATTATTTTGGCAATGTTTTATCCATGCCATTTGGGAACCTACAAGTTGAATCCTTGCTTTCCATGGAATTTGCTGAGGTGGCAGAGGTAGTAGAAAAATGGCTATCACCGGCCACAACAGACGACCATTTTCTGGGTCTACTGGACTGGGTTGAGGCCCACAGGCCTTGCCTATAGTAGCAAAAATATATCTCGGAGATAGCAAAGAATAGGATAACCCAATTTCTTGTGTGGTGTCACCAGGAAGAGGTTTTCCTCAAATTGATTTTGGTTGGGGGAAGGCTGCATTTGGGTACCTGATGCCGATTCCACAGCAAAATACTGGGGATTGGTTGGTTTATGCACAGGTGGCACCAAGCATTGTTGCAGCCATGGAGGAAGAGCCAACAATTTTCCGTCCATTGACAACAGAGTACTTTTGCCGATAAATTGGCTAGGTTATTGTTACAATAAAAAAAGCTGTGAAGCATTTTTATTATTTCAGTTTCATACAAAAAAAAAAAAACAGAATATTAGCACATCAATTTTCTGGATTACTGCCATTTACATTATCAAAATATGCTTTTAACAAAGCAAAATAAAGACGTTACAGCCCAATATTGTTTCGTACTTGGTAGACGTATCCTAATATTTGGATACACCCGTCATATTCGAAGCGTTGAATCAGTTCATCGGGTCGAAAAGTTGACTAAATATACAATCAACTGAAAACACAATTCTCTGCAAAGCAGATAAATAATTTTTTTTTACAAAAATAAAAGAAATGAGATAGATTTGCGTCGTAACAAAAAGTTATCAAGTTGTAATAAAAACCAATAATATAATTCACATTACTTTCACAAGTAATTGGTAGAATATTGTATAGAAATACAAAACAGTCCCTCTCCTGGGTTTTTATGCAATTATATATGCTATGAGATCTAGACTGTTTCTTTCGTCCCCCTTTACCAAAATAAAAACCAATAATATAAAAAATAGCAAGTTCTTTTCAAATATGAATATCAACATTCTGATATGTCAATGATGGACAAAATTATTTAGTTTGAACATATATGTGTAATGTGTCATGGACTCATATACAATCCCACCCATAATTATCATACAAATTAAGGTAAAATAAATCACAACCAGTATGTGTTTAATAACTATTTATATATTTTATGAGCATCAAAATCAATGAAACGATGTTACTATAATATTTATTCCTTAAATCAATAATTCATAGTATGATGTTACTCATGAAGACAACGTGATTGACATTTCTGTCAACAGGGAGGACCTTTCTGTCAGCAGGGAGGACCTTTTTAATGATTGACATTTCTGTCAACGTGATTGATTGCTAAAAATATAATGGTAATTGCAATATTTGCGTTTAATGATCACTTCAATAAATAGTTTCTACATACCTTTTTAGTCAGAAGTCAGAACTACACCTGTCTTGCGTTTAATTTTAGCCAACATTATTATATTATATAAATATCTCATATATTTATTTCGCATTTTGTAGAGCTTTAAACTGGATATGTATATTGTCTTTTAAATGATTATAATATTAATAGAGGTCATCTAAAACTTTGCCTAAATTAAAGCATCATTGTCCCAATCGGCCACATGAATTAAGGTTTTGTGTGTATGAAGTTGAAGTGTACATAGCATTGATACGAGCCGTGTACATATGAATCTTCATTTAATTTTTTTTCTAGAACATACTGAAAATGAAGTAAAGCGTGTACATAACTCAATTTCCAAAGTGTTGCCTTAGATCTCGTTCCAAATGACGATCCAATATTGGATTGTCGTTTGGAATGACGATCTAAGGGTTCAGACCATTCGTCATTCCAAACGACGATCCAACAATGTTAGTATTAAAATTTCGAATTTTTTTGTTATTATCAAAATTTAGATGAACAGTAACGTTATTATTAATTTTTTTTGGCTTTTAGGCATTCATGCGTTACATTTGTTAGGACACATGTAACATCGTTAGCTGCTTAGAAATCCAAATTCGCTTAATTCGAAGAATTTTGGGTTCAGTTGCTTTTATGCCATACAAGACATCGTGGGCTGCTTAGAAATCACATTATGCTGCAAAATTCTATTTTTTTTAAAGATAAATTAGGGTGTAATTCATCAAATTTATTTTTAAATTAAATGTCTATGAAAGGTCTCAAGTTAGATTTCGAACCTGCGACTTTTTCACTCAAGGCACGTTGATCTTTGCTATTAGACCAAAAGTTGGTTCTTATTACAACTTTTTATTATTCAAAGAGTAATACTAGAATCAAACCCGTTTGACGTCAAACACGATTCTAGACTCAATTATTGAAATTTCAAATTACCGATCCAAACCGTTCAATATGATCTTTATATATATTGAAATATTCTAACAGGCCAAATTTTATATTTTTTTTTTGAAATTTTTAACTATTTTTTTTCAGATTTTTAAAAATTGAAGGGTCTAAAATTAATTACATTGAAGATTTTCTAAAATATAAAATAAATAGTAAAAAATTTTGAAAAATATAAAATTTGATCTCCTAGGATATTTCATTATGAAGAACAAATTGAATGGATCAGATCGGTTGTGCTAATCTCAAAAATTGAGATCTGATCGTATTTGACGGGTCAAGTGTCAAACGCGTGTGACTCTAACATTACTTTTATTCAAAAGTCAAAACAGTGATACGGATAATTTCGGTAGGAGGAATAAAATTATGCCACAAGATTACAAAACTTTTTTTTTTAGACTTTGTTTTAAGGTATGCTATCATTTACCGAGAAGGGAGGTTTAAAATTTGCACCCGATTTTTATTATATTTGTCTGATAGATAATTAGAATACTGTTAGTCTGTTACCCAGAAAAAAAATAAACAAGAGATAATATACAAATGGCAAAATTAATCATGGGCAGCGTGTGGCAGAGCAAAAAAATTTTGATATGAGGTTCAAAATTAATATTAAAAATTATAATTAAAGCACAAAAATCTAAGTACGTGGGGGCCATAATAGAGTAATTCTAACATTTTTATAGGGTTCAAAAAAAAATTTCTTAATAACAAACAAAATTGTATATTTTTAGGTCTAATTAATAACTAGATGGGGTCAATTGCACCCTATTGGGCTCACTTGGCTCCGCCACTGATCGGCAGCAAATGAAATATTAGACTTCCAGTAGAGCTGCAAAACGATCGAAACGGTAACGAAACTATAACATTTCATTAATCTTTTTGTTTCGTTGATGAAACAGACTATTATTTTCGTTAACCGTTTCGTTTTAGACGAAATGATCGAAATCGATGAAATTTTTGTGATTTACACATGGACGAAACCATTTCATTTTTTGAAATGCAATCATATTCCTTAGTCGTTTCGTTAACGAAACGAACTGAAATAACGATCGAAATGGCTTCGGTTTTCAGCCCACCCTTCCACCGATACTTGTGAATTGTGATCTAAACTAAGAATCTATTCCTGCGCTGGGCTGTGACTACTCTAGAGCCCATGAAATTGTTAACCTAATTGAAGGCCTTGTTAGAGGATTGGAGGACAGACACCTTTTTATGTTACTTAACTGGGCCGAATCACCCCGGTGTTTTATCTATGAGACTATGACGTTGCAACAAGCCTGCAACGCATCCTGTCGTGACGTCGCATCCCTCGATTGATTTACAATAATTCTGACATGAAGTTCTCAAGTCAGTCGTCTTGTTTGATCTTATCTTTCTTATTAGCCTGCACGCCCTACTTGTATTAATTTATCGTCTAACCACCGGGAAGGTGCCAAGAAGTTTCTAAAGTCAACCAATAATTGAATGATTTATTAATCCAGGTCCGGTGTGAGGCAGATCGATTCGGTATAATATGTGACGTAGCCAAGTAAGATGTGTATATATATTAAATTGCGCTCAGCACGATATTTGAAATATTTACATTTTGTTAATTTTGATGTGATGTGATATTTTATGCAATTAATGAAATACGTCAATTAGGTATTTTTCTATTAAAATTATAATCTGAGCTTGTGGCAAATATATGAATTTTAAAATTTAGGAACCTAAGTAAACAATGAATTGTAAATCGAAAATATATGGACCAACCGGAAAAAATGAAAAACATTTCCCCAGCACAAAACCGCTCTCCATCCTCTGTTCGCCATACGGGGTTTCCTCTTTTTTTTTTTTTAAATCCTCAATTAAATTTCTGCAGTAAAGTTCTGTGTAACCTTGGACAAACTGAGAATACAACTAAGTTAATTTGGCCCCTTGTGTCGTGGCTAAACAAACCTCATTTAAATCGCAGAACGATACTAACTACTTGCAGTTGTCTGTTCCTCATTTGGGAGATTACAGAGGGACAAAGAGCTTCATAAAGTCAACTAACTAACAATTGATTGACTTTATAATACATATTCCCTCCCTTTGCTGGCATAGGTTCTGAAGCGTTGTATTATCCTACAATCAAATTTTGAACATTTTACTTAAAAATTTAGGAAATTAGCTTTGAAATACAACCATTTGAACTCTAGACTTCCTAAATGAACTTTAACTATCTAGTTTAGCTCCTGCACTTGTTCAATTTTGGATTTTGCTACCTTGCTTTGAATCAAACTAAAATCACACTTGAGAGAAGACATTAGTATGAAAATTGTGCTGTTTTACAAATCCGCAAATCAAGTTGAAGACTTGATTGATACAACAGACTTGTTAATCATTATATTCCTACTTGATGAATGTGCACTTCTAGTTAGGATAATCAATACTTGAATTGATAAGTTGAACAATAAGAATATCATGAGATAGGTTGAAAATCGAAAGATAACCAACTAGGTCGTATAACGTAGTTTAGGATAGCGATTCAAGAGTCGTTAGGTTATTACTTTACCAAATACTTGTCCAAGGTGAAAATTGAAAATTAGCGAGTTTAGGTACTGACGTACTGTCAACGGACTCTTCAGTCTTCACAGCACGTTTTGTATTGCTTATTCAATTGTACATCTGTTTACAGTAGACGGGTATAAATACCCAGATACACTACATACTATCTATTCTAATTGATCCTCTCTATTTCTGTTACAATGCTGGATCTGTCCAGTTATCTGAAAATCATTTAATCATCTACCTTGGGTTAATTTTGCCAGCATGAGATGCTATTGTTAGAACAAATACTTTAAAATACCAAATTGTGATTAAGAATAAAATCAAATAAATTAATATTCGATAAATCATAATAATAAATAAAATAAAATAGATTGAAACAAGTTTATCCGGGCGAGTGAACTCTGTCCTAAGGTGTATTCCCCTCACGTACGAGGTCTTCGGAATCACCCCAAGATACCACAGGTTGTTCTTCTCTTTAGGGATACGTCCATGAGAGAAGAGATGGATCACTTCTTCAATATCCAGCGATAATCCAATGGAGAAATAGTATTATAGAAGAATGAATGGAGATAATTATCTTATAAGGGAATAGCCAAGTAATTGCTTGCCAAATCGCAACTGTATTGCCAAGTGAAAAGGTGTAATTGTAAAATACCGAAAGGTACAAATAAGTCGGTTGTGAGACTAATGAATCGGTTCATATATTATCAGATAAATGAAAAGATGCAATATAGCTTCCGCTAATTGAAAGATGCAAATGTCTGAACCGACTCATTTATTTAAACGGGAAATGATAGTTAATTAAATTATCAAAGAATAATTAGAAAATGAATTTTGAGTTTTCTACACATGTTCCAACAGCTATTTCAGTATTTAATTTATCTATGCAACTTCCTTTTTATCATTCATTATATATTGCTGTTGTTATTATACAACCATGGAGAAGGTACAGCATGATCAATATCTAATTCTAAATATTCAGTCATTATTAATTATGTTTCACATGGTAGATTATTCCGAGTTTAGTGGGTCAGACACCATATCTTAAACTAATTGTCAACCTATACTACATCTATCTCCTATAAACACTCAGCATCAGAATCTTGCTTTTAAGCATCTGCCCAAAAGACAACACTCATTCAGAGTTAAACCAAATTGTAAGCACACTATTAAAGATGGCATCAGGGTCGAACAAGTATGAGGTCAAGATAAGGTCGGTTGACACTGTGATTCCAGTGGTGCTGGTTCAGGGGCACAGGCTGCCTCAGTCGAACTTTGATCTCCTCGTCCCGCCTGGTTATTCCGGCCTTTATTTCTGCTTCCATAAACCTACACCAAGAACTTGCCAAGATGCCTCTGTTGGGTTCACTACCTTCCCAACCATGGTTGCAGCTCTCAAAGCGGCTCTTTCAAAGGTGACGGTGACCTCTACATTATAATTTGTACAAACGATTTAAAAAGATAAGAAGTTAACAATTTAACATTATTGTCCAAAAGATTGTAATAGAACACGTATAAGAGTTAGGTCAAAGGATTAATTAAGTGCATGTACAATACTTTACTGCTTAAAGAGTTAAGAGAGTTCAATTCAGAATGATATTTCCTAAGTTCTGTTAATTGGAACTGTGGAAAGACAGATTAAAAACTCTCTGTTTATAAACAAATTATCTGAAAACACATATAAAGTACTTGTTAACGTTATATTCGGCATGTTGCATGAGGAAGTCAGAAATGTAGTCACATCCCTCAACATTTTCTTGAGATATATAAGAAATCTTTTACTTTTGAAAATTTTGACCAACAAAATTTGTTTACCGGAAATTTATATATTATCTTCAAAGTTTAAACATGTACTATATAGACGGATATGCTCCTGAAATTGAAGGTCCTAGATGTGTACTAGCAGGTCCTCGTCATATACTACCCCCTGGCTGGTGAGTTTGTGACTAATTCGGTTGGGGAGGCAGAAATACTATGCAACAGCCGAGGTGTCGATCTGATAGAGGCATACGCTGATGTGGAGCTGAGGGAGCTCAATTTGTACAACCCATCTGTCAGTGTGGAGGCTAAACTCCTGCCCGAGAAAATAAATGGCATTCTATCCATTCAGGTTTGTTACTTCTGTGTACGATACACTTGCTACAAAAATAAATAATCACTCCTAGTACTGGTAGTTTTTTTCTGCTATTTCTGCATGTGTACCTATCTCTGCTCTTCTACTTTTTGCAGATTTCTTCGTGTATGTTAAAAATTAGTGAAAACTCTATCAATTAAGCATAACTTTTGCCATGTATTACTGAAACGTTCCATAAATAAAAATAATTAATTTTCTACTATTAATAGCGTATGTAGGGTATGAGCGATTGTGGCACTAACAATTAGATAAGCCACCAATTTTTAGTGCCACAAGATGCCACAACTTCATATTTTATCAATATTTATAATTTTTAAAATTCAAATGTTGTATTCAAACCGTTGATCTTGTTCAATTTAACGAGCGATGCGTTTCTACATAAATTTTATAAAATTTGAAATTAGTTTGATACTCGATCAAGTGGTAAAAAAATTAACGAATCTAGTTAATTTTGACAGATTAATTCTTATACGTTCATCATTTGATAACTTGATCAATTATCAAACCAACTTCAAATTTTATAAAACTTATATATAAATGCATCGCTCGTTAAATTAAATAAGATCAACAGTTTATTCAGCGTTTGAATTTTAAAAATTATAAATTATATTGATAAAATATGAAGTTGTGGGAACTTGTCGCACTAAAAATAGATGGTAGTGGAACGTTGAGCATTACATAAATGCATGGAAACATGGACACTAGAAAATTAATCCTTGTTCAAAATTTCAACACGATCAACTTATGGGAAAAGAAACTAGGAATTTCTTTAGAAATTCTATGTAGCGTAATTTTCCTTGAATTTGGTATTATAGTACTCCATTACAAAATGCAGGTTACTGAGCTGAGGTGTGGTGCTATGGTGGTTGGATGTGCATTTGACCACCGCGCTACAGATGCTTACTCGTTCTTCATGTTCATGTCGGCATGGGCAGATATTTCTCGTAACATGCCCATCACCCAAATACCTTCCTATTGCCGGTCTCTTCTCTCTCCTCGGATCATCTCTCCATCAAACTCATCTGATCCCATTTTCGACCAAATTTTCACTCCTCTTTCATTTCTGCCATCAGTAAATCCCAAAACATCCTTAGAATACCTTGTCAATCACATATATTACATCTCCGCTGCTGACATTGCCAGACTCCAAGAATTATCTGGCCATAGTCATAGCAAGTTAGTTTGCTTTACTGCCTATTGCTGGAAGATTTTAGCAAGATCTGCCTGCCGAGGTGAAAACTCATGTAACATGGGAGTAGTCATGAATGGTCGATCATTCATGAAAACTGTTCACGGTGATAATTTTATGAAGAATTATTTTGGCAATGTAACATCTGTTCCATTTGGAAATTTACAAGTAAAAACCTTGCTTGATATGAAACTTTCTGAAGTGGCTGACGAAGTAGAGAAATGGCTATCACCAGCCACAACAGAGGACCATTTCCTGGGTCTTCTGGATTGGGTGGAGGCTCATCGGACTAAGCCAATACTATCAACAATATTCGCCGCTGATAACAAAGAAGAGGATAAATCAGTTTCTTGTATGGTGTCGTCCGGAAGATGGTTTGCTGAAATTGATTTCGGTTGGGGAAATGCTGCATTTTGGTCAAGCCATTTTCCTAGGCGACAAAAGGGCGGATTCTTGATGCCGATTCCACAGCCTACTACCGGGGATTGGATAGTTTACGCACAGGTGGCACCTAGCATTGTTGCAGCCATGGAGCAAGAGCCAACAATTTTCTGTCCATTGAGGAATTTGGCTGTATACGAGTCGAATTCAAGTCGGGCTCGGTTGTAACAGTGACAAATTGCAACACAATTCTAAGCACATGAGGATATGCAGAAGTAATTTATTTTTTGAAAAGAATGTCAGATTAAGTAGTTACTTATTTCTTTACAATTATGTCCTTACTCATCTTCGGTGCGTGGCCTTTGAAGATTATCTAATTCGCAGTAGTATGATGTTCACTTGTTCAGCAATAAATTGTTAGGTGTGTCCTAACTCATGAAGACAATATAATTACATATCTGTGTCATAAATAACTTTCGCTGGATTTCTACACAAAATGTATAAAGAGCAAGATTCGGCTACTAACATTTTGGTTGTCCCAAATACCAATATTTTGCTATTAGGTTATTTTTTAAAATTCTAAAATTCAAACGTTGATCTTATTTACTTTAACGAGCGATGCGTTTTCATATAAGTTTTGTAAATTTTGAAATTTATTTGATACTCGATCAATAGATAGAAAACAAACGAACCTTGTTAACTATGATAGATTTGTTCTAATACGTTCATATTTTAGCCTTTGATCGAGTATCAAATAAATTTCAAAATTTACAAAACTTATATGAAAATGCATCACTCGATGAACTAAATAATACCAACGGTTTGAATTTCACGTTTAAATTTAAAAAATTTAAAAACTAACTGAAAAATAAAATGTTAGCATTCGGGTGCAACTAAAATGTTGGTAGCGAAACCTTTCTCATGTATAAATTTGTTATTTTTTTTCTGGATCTATGCATGCCTCTCTGGAGGTAGAAAATTGTACACAAATGTTCAAATTCAAATTAATTTGTAGAATTGTTCTTCATTTGTAAAATAAAAAAAAAATTCAAAGAAAAGAGACAAAAGGGGGAATTTTTCTATACTCTAAATTAGGAAAATTAATTATCTTTTTAATTTTTCAATCGGTTTTTTTTTTTTTTTTTGAAGGTTCAATCGGCTTTAATTTGTGATCCTAAACAATAATCTATCTAAGAATAAAATATATGTTATCCTTCTTTTCCTCCTCATTCTCTCTTCCAATAACACACTCCAAAAACCAAAACTCCAACATCAAAACTAAAGAACCACGCCTCTCAGAAATCAAAATGGGAGCGATGTCTCTTCTCTTAGACGCCATCGTCTTCATCTTCTCTCTCGTAATCGCCATCGTAAGACCTCTCTTGGAAACAAGAGACTGAATCATCGGTTCAGATCAAAATAGAGCTAAATCGGATGGTCAGGATACATCCCAATCTATATTCTTAATACCCACTATACATACTAACATATATGGACGGGGCCTGCACAAGCCTCAGAGGATTCTGACCCGAGGAGATTCATACTAATTGTTAGCTATAGCCTATAAGCAATAGAAAACTCGTATTTTTGAACACAATGATATCTGAGTGAAAAAAAATATGCAAAATCGGTCATAAACTCCTCTAATTTTCTCTGTTCAGAAATAAACTCCTCAAATCCTATTTTGTCGCCGAAATAAACCTTTTTCATTTATTTTGATCATATTCTAAATTAAAAAAATCAGATTTATTAATTTGTGACTGCAATATCCTTCCCTTCACATATACTGCCATAAACAATTCATCTCATCACCTTGCTATGCCTTGGCGCATATCAAAAAAAAATTTCATTTCTGATTTTGTTCTTTCCGGCATCCTAGCTAAAACTACCACTTTACTAATTTTTTTCCTAATTCGATTTATCAATATATTTTTTCCTTCCATTTGTAAGAAGAGTAATACTAGAATCAAACATATTTTATATTTTATATTTTTTCAAATTTTATATTTTTTTTTTCAAATTTTCAAATTTGGAAGGTTCATCACTTTTTAGATTGAGCATATTCTAAAATTCCAAAATAATAGTAAAAAAAATTTAAAAAATATAAAATTTGATCTCCATGGAGATTTTATAACATGAAACAATTTGAATAGTTTAGATCGGCCATTGTAATTTTAAAAAGTGAAATTTATCATGTTAGACAAGTGTATGTGTCTTATATGTTTAACCCTAGTCACTCCCTTGTAAGAAATAGATAAGATACCGAAGTTACGAACTAAAACCTAGAGCAAATAAATTTTAATGGACTGCTATTTTATTGGAATACCATGGTTTCATTTACTTTTATTTTTCAAGATATCCAACATTAGGAACAAAAATAAACATAAAGGTGGCGTTTGGATCCCCATGGGATTTTAGAGAATTTCATCTTCCTACCATAAATTTATTATAAACAATCCAAACTTTTCACAAAATTACACACTTCTCAATAAATTTATTCCTAGGAATTGCAACTTCCCCAAATTCCTCAAATTCCTAAGCGATCCAAACGGCCTCAAAAGGTGGATGATATTTTTGCACATGGTATAGTGTTAGAAACAATCCTCGCAGCTAGTGAGACCAAATTAACAATCTTATTTAACGTATAATATATACATTCGGACATGCTTTTTATATTACCAAAAACAACTTAAAATGTATAAAGAATAAAATCAGAGTTTAACTTGTTTTATTTGTATGGCTATCGCTAGAGGGAGAAGACGAATGGTCCTTGGACAGGACGAAGAGCGCATGGGAGCACAAGGGTATTTCTGTAACAAATTATAAATTTAACATTTCCTTTATTTAATATATGAATAGAATAATGAAAGGGGTTTATTTCTGAACAAAATAGAATTTGAGGTGTTAATTTCTGAACTTAAAGATTAGAAGAGTTTATTTTTTAATAAAGAAGATTGGAGGGTTTTATATCCGATTTTGCCAAAAATAATACTGTTGGGAAATTAATTAATGCGCCGATTCTCTGTGACATGATATCTGAATATAATCCAAATTGTTTGATTTGGAGACACTGATCTGGGGATGAGCAAAAAACTCATAATTCGTGAGTTTATTCAAACTCGACTCGTGAAAAGATCGGTTATAACTCGAGTTGGCATAACTCAAGTTGAACCAACTCGATTAATCGAGGAGCCGAGTTTGAGTAGACTCAACTCGGCTCGTTGACTCGTGACATATAAATTTTAATTTTTTTGGAGATTATCAAAATGATCTATGAGTATTAATATTGAATTTCAAGACATATTTTGCTTCAAACCAATGAAAAAAGAATAAAATTGACAATAAATTTTATTTTTTATATTATTGTATATATCAATTATTTTAATTTTGAAATAATGTATTAATTAAAAAATAAAAATTTGAAGTACATATATTTATGTCAAGTTGGCTCGTGACATGTGAGCCAATTCTAAGTTGGAAATGAGTGGAGTTTGAACTAACTTAAAAAACTCAAAAATATTTTCAACTCGACTCGAGCCAACTCAAGCTATAGCGGAACCGAATTTGAGTTGTTCCAAATTCGCTCGAACTCAGACTCCTATACAGCCCTACACTGATCCTGACACCTATTAATTCCAGCATAATCTTTTTGCATATGGTCATATGGACCAGTTATCAGTGATTACGCTATCATTAAATTTTGCGTGTAACCGGAAGATATATAAAGAAAAAAAAAAACTGTTATATAGCTCCTATTCCACTTCAGCCACAATCAATCAATTGCCAATTATCATTATAATATCATACGCAATTTTTTCGGTTCTTTCTTCCTTTGATAGTATTATATATGAATGTAAATAAAATCCGTTTACTTACTTATTATATTCGTATCGCATTCGATAATATTTTATGTTTGTTAGACTAACGGATATGAATATGGAAAAAAAAATTTGTTAACTTAACGGGTAAGAACTATTTCATATCCATTATCTAATGGATAAATTTTTACAAACATATATGTATATATAAGCATGTAAATAACATATTTTGTATATTTATCATGGTGAACAAGCCCACCAAAATTATCATATTATATACATAGAGACATGAAAATGTTAATCGTAAATATAGACACGTTAAAACACACATAATATTGACATGATGAACATATAGATCATCAACGTAAACACATACAAAAAATGAGTGATCATACTTTATTTATATTTTTTATATGCATATTCAACTTATTTTTATTGATTTTATTTATTTATATGTGTTCGTTTTGATCATTATATGTTTATATCTATTTTATATGTTAACAAGTGATGATAAGTGGAAGCAAAATTACTGATTAATTTCCGCACGAACCTTTATAATCTAAAGTTAAGAATCTAAACCATCACAACTGTGTTGGGCTGTGACTACACTAGAGCCCATGAAAATGTTAAGGTAGTAGAAAAAATTGAACTCACAATTGAGAGCCTTGTAAGAGGACTGGAGTCTGGAGGACATACTTTTTTATGTTACTTAACGGGGCCGATTCATCTAGATTGATTAACAATAATTTTGACATCAAGTTTTCAAGTCAATCATCTTGAAACAGGAAGTTTTCAAGTTTTCAGTTTTTTTATTCTCTCTGCAATTATTAATAAGTTCAATTAATTAATATTAATTTACATCTTGTAACCGCGGGGAAGGTGCCGAGAAGTTTCGTAAAGTCAACTAATAATTAATCGGGGTGATAAGGATCATCTCTGATATTCATCATCCCCATCATTCTCACGCGTTTTTCTATTTTTGGCTCTACGCGTTTTCTATTTTTGGAAATCAGTCTGTTTCTCTCCCTGCTACGTACGCTCGTCCCCCTCTCATTCCTTCCGCGTATTCTCTCCCTCCCCCTCCCCTCTCTCACAGACACTATATATTGATTATAATTGTTGAATTTAATATATATAACTGTTGAAGTTAATATATATAACTGTTGAAGCTAATATATATGCCAACTTCAATAATTTAAATATGCCCACTTTAAATATTACATTCAACATTTAAATATGCCAAGTTCAACAATTATATATATTAACTTCAACAGTTATATATATTAAATTCAACGGTTACATATATAACATATTAACTTCAATAGTCACATATATAATTTAAACAGCTACATATATAACTTCAATAGTTAGACATATAACTTCAACAGTTATATATATTAACTTCAACAGTTATATATATAACATATTAACTTTAATAATTACATATATAACTTCAACAGTACATATATTAACTTCAACAATTACGATATTGCCTTCAACATTTAAATATATTAACTTCAACAGTTATGAAGTGTGTAGAGAAAGAGGAGAAGGGTGGGGGGGACGGTGTAAATGGGAGGGAGGAGGGGAGGAGGAGGAGGGGGGACGACGTATGTAGGAGGGAGGAGGAGGGAGGGGGACAGTGTACGTGAGAGGAAGAAGGGGACAGGGGCGGGAGATAGTGTATAGAGGAGGGGAAGGCGAGAGAGTGTATGCGTGAGGAAGAGATTAGTTACGTACGCGTGAGGATGATGAGAATGATAGAATCTGAAGGATGATCCTAAATAATTCCGATAATTAACTGATTTTATAAGCCAGATCCGATCTGAGGCAGATCGTTTCCGTATAATATGTGACGTATCCACGTAAGATCCGTAGTAAATCGCGCTCAGCACGATATTTAAAATATACTATCTTGGACATCGAGCAATTCGTAATAAGTTTAAAAGTTTAATATTTATTTTTCCTAATTTATATATAATACTACTAGTTATTTTGGAATTTGGAGGATGACTAATGTGTTATTCGTGACAAGTGCCATTCATTTTCTATCAACTTATTTTTTGAGATCCAAAATTTAAACGGTCAATCTAAACCGTTTAAATTGATCATCATATTGAAATACTCTTGGAGACAAAATTTTATATTTTTTCGAATTTATTTATTATTTATTTTGATATTAAAAAAAACATTATATTTCAAACAGTATAAATTTGACAAATATCATAATAAATAGCAAAAAAATTCGAAAGAAATTGTAAAATTTGACCTCCAAGGATATTTCAATATGATGATTGACTTGAACGGTTTGGATTGACTGTTGAATTTTGGATCTCGAAAAATTAATGGCACATGCCATGGATAACACATTAGTCTAACGAAAATGAGTTGACCGTTTGATTTTTTCATTACCCGTACGCATATCCGTTAGTCTAACGAAAATAAAATCTTATCCATGCCCGTCTTATCGAATACGATACGGGTAGGATAAATGAGTAAGCGGGTTTTATTGACAGCCATACTTGTATTGGCCAGCATGAGATTCTAGTATGTTTGGATGGTGGAGAATAAGGTTTTGGATAAGAATAAGGATCAAATTTCTTATTCTTGTGCAACCCAAACAACACAAGAATAAGGAATTTGGGTCCTTATTCTTATACTAACAAAACCATGGTATAAGAATAAGAAATTTGAACAAGCACGCATACCGAAAATTCTTATTCAAGGCTCAATCAAACACACAATGCAACTTTCCATTTTTCATTCATTAATATTGCCAGTTGTTGTTACATAATTTCTAGGAAAATGTACACCATGATCAATATCTAATTCTAAAATAATCATTCATTTTTTATGTTTCGCGTTATTGGAACGGAATGAAAACTAATTTTGTTAACTGTTTCGTTTCACTTAAACGAAACGGCACCACGTGCAATTTTTTCACGCTGACACCCCTATCCATATCCATACCCGTTAGTCTAACGAAAATAAAAAATTTTATTCATATCCATTTTATCAAATACGGTACGGATAAAATAAACGGGTAAGCGGATTTCATTGACGGGCATACTTGTGTTGGCCAGCGTGAGGAACTTCCTATTTTTCATTAATTAATATTGCCAGTTGTTGTTACATAATTTTTCGGAGAATTTATCATCTATAGTGGGGTCATTGGGCAAATCTGAACGGATTGTCACCCTATATATGCCAGGTCTCTCTTATAACACACTCTGCGTCCAAATCTTTCTTTAAAGATGGCATCAGGTTCGAATGAGTATGAGGTCATGATAAGGTCAGTCGAGACGGTAATTCCAGCGGTGCTGGTTCAGGAGCATAGGCTGCCTCGGTCGAACTTTGATATCCTCCTCCCGGCTGTTGACATCAGTCTTTATTTCTGCTTCCAGAAACCTACACCAACAGCATGCCAAGATTCCTCTGTGCGGTTAACTACCTTCCCAACCATGGTTGCAGCCCTCAAAGCGGCTCTTTCAAAGGTCACCCTCTACATTATAATTTGTAAAATCTATTTAAAATGTTTCAAAGTTAGCATCATTATCCAAAAGATTATAGCTGAAATATATAAGAGAGTTAGGTCAAAGGATTAATTCAATACATGTACAATAATTTGTTGCTTAAACTAAGACAGTTCAATTCAGAATGTTTTGCGTTGATTGAAACAGTCTAAAGACGAAGATAAGTACTGTCGTCTCTTTATAACAAATTATCTGAAAAGTTCTTTTAACCATAGAAACTTAAAAATAATAATTATAATAATATTAATTATTATTATAATTGTTCACGAAAAAGGTCCATATATACTTGTTATGTAGATTTGTACATCGTTTATTGCAAATTGCAAATTGCAAAAATTCTCGATTTCTCATAATTATTTAAATATTTTAGAAGTATTTAGTATTTATTAAAGAGAATAGGGCTAAAATTTTTGCACCAGAAATTTAGAGAACATTTCATCCATCTCATTGATTATTTATAATGGGGCTGTTTGAATTCATTGGAGAATTTCATCTTCCTAGCATAAATTTATTATAAACAATACAAACACTTCACAAAGTTACACACTTCCGAATAAATTTATGTCTAGGAATTAGAAATTTTCCAAATTCCCCAACTTCCTAAGCGATCCAAACGCCCCAATGTAGAGATTTTCAATATTTAATTTAAGTTTAGTTGCCGGCATCCACGAATGTATATGGAAGTAAAAGTGTGGAACTCTAATGGTATGGTATTTTGTGATATTAAGATGCTTTCCTTTAATGGGGCCTGTTTGGATGAGAAGGAATAAGTCCTCTTTAGGGAATAACCTCTCTTCAGGAATAAGAATTCATCGAAACATTTTCTTTCTTTTGGGAATAACACTCTTTTTAATTTTAATTCATTTCTTTTATATATTCTTTTCAATTCATCATTCAAATAATATTTCTTCTTTTTGAAATAACACTCTTTCATTTTTCTTCCCGGAAGAATTCTTCCTTTATCATTCCCAACCATCCAAATACACTTAATGTATTGAGCAATATAGATGTGAGTATGAATCGATAAGCAAAAATTAATACGTAGTTTGGTCCAAACTTAGCAGAGCCCGAGGCATCTCTATGTGTTCAAATTAACCATATAGTCTAAACAAGGTACAACAGTACAAATCATTGGGGAGGCCAGGCCTCCTCTTGGCTCTGACACCAACTGTACGAGGGAAAGCAGAAACGCAGAATAGTCACATCCCTCATGAACAGCTAATTAGTTCTTATGAGATAATAACATTTTAATTTGAAAACTTGATCCAAAAATATTTGTTTACCAGCAATCTATATATGTAATCTTCAAAGTTTAAATATATATGTACTAGATGGATATGCTGCGGAAGTTGATAGTTGTATATATACTAACAGGCCCTCGTCATATACTACACCCTGGCTGGTGAGTTTGTGACTAATGCTGTTGGTGAGCCAGAAATACTGTGCAACAGCCGAGGTGTCGATCTGATTGAGGCATATGCTGATGTGGAGCTGAGGGAGCTCAATTTGTACAACCCAGAAGATAGTGTAGAGGATAAACTCCTACCCAAAAAAATAAATGGAATTCTCTGCATTCAGGTTTGTGCTTGTGTGTACGATACACCTACAAAAATAATCACACCTGGTATTGGTAGATTTTGTTTATATTTCTGCATGCATGTGTACCCAGATGCATGAGCGGTTTTGGCTCTAAGAGGTACATACAATTAGATAATGTAAATAACAACGGCCACCAGAAAATTAATCGTTGGACAAAATTTTAACATGACCAACTTTGTGGGAAAGAGAAAATTAACTTTTCTTTAAAAAAATCTGTGCATGCATTTCCTTGAATTTGGTATTATAGTATTCCCCTACAAATTCAGGTTACTGAGCTGAGATGTGGTGCTATGGTGGTTGGATGTAAATTTGACCACCGTGCTGCAGATAGTTACTCATTCTTCATGTTCATGTCGGCATGGGCAGATATTGTTCGCAACAAGCCTATCAACCAATTACCTTCCTATTGTCGGTTTCTTCTCTCTTCTCGGATATTCCTCTCGTCTTCAAACTCAACCGATCCCATTATCAGCCGAATTTATGCCCCTCTTTCATTTGAACCCTCAGGAAATCCTAAAAGTACATCCTCTGAACCCCTAGTCAGTCGCATATATTACATCTCCGCTGTTGACATTGCTACACTACAAGAATTATGTGGCCATAGTCATAGCAAGTTAGTTTGCTTTATTGCCTATTTTTGGAAAATTTTAGCAATATCTACCTGCCGAGGTGAAAAATCATGTTCCATGGGAACAGTCGTGAATGGTCGATCATTCATGAAAAGTGTTGATGGTGATAACGGTGTGAAGAATTATTTTGGCAATGTTTTATCTGTTCCATTTGGAAATTTACAAGTGAAAACATTGCTTGTTATGGAACTTGTCGAGGTGGCCGACGAAGTAAATAAGTGGTTATCACCAGCTAAAACAGAGGACCATTTCTTGGGTCTACACAATTGGGTGGAGGCCCATCGGCCAGAGCCAATGATAGCGACAGTATTCGCCGCCGAAGATAAATCAATTTCTTGTGTGGTGTCGTCAGGAAGATGGCTTCCTGAAATTGATTTCGGTTGGGGGAATGCTGCATTTTGGTCAATCCATTATCCCAAGGCAGAAAAGGGCGGGACGGGGTACTTGATGCCGATTCCACAGTCTACCGGGGATTGGGTGGTTTATGCACAGGTGGAACCTAGCATTGTTGCAGCCATGGAGCAAGAGAAAACAATTTTCCGTCCATTGAGGACTTTGGCTGTTGCACAGTAGAGCTAAAGTAAGCTCGGTTGTAACTGTGACAAATGATAACACAATTCTAAGCACATAAGGAGATGCAGAAATAATTTATTTTTCGAAAACATAATCAGATTACGTAGTTACTTATTTCTTTGCTGTTATGTCCTTACTCTTCTCCGGTGCTTGGCTGGCCTTTGAAGATTATCAAGATTCACAGTAGTATGATGTTCAGCAAAAAGTGCCAGATACGTCATAATTCATGAAGACAAATAGACAATGTAATTGACATATCTGTCATTGTCATAAATAAATTTCACTTGATTTCTAGAAAATTATACACTAAATGTACAAATATGTCCTCCATTTGTGGTTCTATGCACAGATGCGCTAATGTGATGCCTCCCTCCCAGTTTAAAATTGTACACAAATGTTCAAATTCAAATTAATTTGTAGAACTGTTCTTCATTTTTTGTAAAAAAAAAATGAATTCTGATTTTCAATATAAACAATTTTATAATAAAAATTTTTAAATAGAACCATTATTTTTTTAAATAGAACATGATGTTGCATTATTATAAAATTGTTATAATTTTAAAATCCTGAAAAAAGTAATTCAAAGGAAAGAGAAAAAAAAAGTTAGTCTAGACTCTAGATTAGGAAAATTAATTATCTTTTCAAATTTTTAATCGGCTTTAATTTGTGATCCTATTACTATTAGGTCACGGTCGAGGTCTAGGTTTCTACTATTACTATTATTATTAGAGGTATTATTATTAGTATGGCTAGCCTTACTATTAGTATTTTTTTTTTGTTCTTGGATGTGTTCTCTTGTTGGGTTTCTTTCTAGCCTACCCCAACTTGTTTGGGACAAAAGGCTTAGTTGTTAGTTGTTGTTGTGTTTAATTTGTGATCCTAAACAATAATCTAAGAATAAAGTAGATGTTCTCCTTCTTTTACTCCTCATTCTCTCTCCCAGTAACACACTCCAAAATAAAAATTCCAAAATCAGAATCAAAGAACCACATCTCTCCTCAAATTTCAAAATGGGAGCGATCACTCTTCTCTTAGACACCATCGTCTTCATCTTCTCTCTCGTGATTGTCATCGCCACACCTCTCTTGGATTCGCAATCGTGCCTTCCCTCTCACCTCTTCCCTGCGCCTCTCGTGGATCAGAAGAAATGGTACGCTGATCTCTACGGTGATTACCTGGTCACAGAGAAGCCTCATTTCTTTGTTGGGTTGATCTGGGTTGAGATCTTCTTCCTCAGGCCTTTGTGTGTGGCGAATCTTTATGGGATTGTATGATTCGGGACACGATCCTGGAACATATTAATTCTTGGGACATCTTTTTACATATGGTCTAATGGTCATATGGACTAGTCTAGCTATCAATTCATTAAGCCATTATTTAAGTTTTAGTGTAACCCGAATATATGCAAAATAAATTCCTATATATCCCCAATTCCGTCAGCCGCATTCAATTACACTCAAACGACATGCTTCTTAGTTATAATTTATGACCGCACAGTTCTCCTCCGACTTGCTTTTCAAGTTTTCATCAATCAGATATTCGATTCTATGCGGATTTTACTTGGTATAACAAAGTGTAAAATTAAAATTTTGTGAAATTGGCAACAATTTTCTTGCGTAACTCTTATAAATTTCATCAATTTGTAATTATTTTGAAGACAATAAACAGAATCTATTAATAATATTATTTTTGATATTACTCAGTTTAAATGAATCATAATGTAGGTTAGTGTTTTTTTTATTTTGCATCTTTGTTTAAATAATATATACTTGAGTAGCTTTAAAATAAACTAAAATATTTACTGAAGGGATCAAAATGAGTTGCACAATGAATCTGAAAAATTATACTTGTTTAAATAAATAGATGTGTTGGATTTAATGAAATTATTACCAAAATTTTTTTATTTTTTATTTCTTTGTTAGTTCAAAACAACCATATAATAATCTATACAATGACCCCTATTAATCATAACTAGATGACAACTCAATCATAAATGAATCATGGATGTCCCAGACAGACTCATAATGCTATTGTCTTCAAGTATCTCAACCTGTAAGATAAGAAAAACGTTATAAAACATGCAAATAATATCACAGTTTGTCAAAGTCAAAATTCATAATTTCATATGTTGCAGAAGCGAACAAAACTCCTACTGAATCAATTGTGAACTTCTTCCACGGAACATTGGAACTTTATTTATTTATTTTTTTTTTTTGATGAAAGAGGGAGGTCTTTGTCATCCAACTTTTTTTTGAAATTAAAGATGCATGCGGGGCTTGAACCCTTGACCTTATGAAAGCCAGCCTAGTACTCTTACCACTGAGTGTACAGATAATTTAGTTCCCCAGGTTTGAGGCCTCCTAGAACTTCTTGGTCATTTCTATTTGCTTGTGCATTTTTTGGAGAGCCCCAATTGAGCGCCAGAGAACAGAGTTTAGTTTTGGAACCCATGTTTGCTGCTTCAGCCTCGTGTTTGTCTCTTACATTCTCAAGTCCAGTTAAGATTAGACACCCGTGGAGATTTAAATTTTTTAATTCCCTAATATTAAGACCCGGGTCACAGTCTACCATGTACTCTGTTAGAGTCCTCAAGCCCTTCAATTGCCCAAGGCCGATTGGCATTTTCTTTAAATTTTCACATCCCTTAAAAATGAGATGTCTTAGGCTAATCATACATCTCAAACCCTCCGGTAGTTTAGATACCCTCGAATAAGAAAGGTTTAATGTCTGGAGATTGTACAATGTGCATAAAGTTTCTGGTAAAAAATCAAATTTACTCCCAGAAAGATCAAGATACCTTAAATGTTTCATATATCCCAAACCCGATGGGTGCTGATGATTAATCGTGATTTGCAATGCTCTCAGTGAGATCGATTTCAAACCAGAAAGCTTCCCAATCTTTGAGTATTTTTTATAGAAGTTATAAACAAGGTAGGTAGTAGAGAGGGAAATTCCTTGAGGACATTTTTCAGATTATCTGGTGACTGATTACCAAGTATTGATAAATGAAGAACCTCATCACTTGGGTTATCATGCATAGTAGCACATTGTTTCCCTACAATACGTTTTAATAAAATGTGTATAAGATCATGCATCTTGCAATATGTAAATTTTCTATTATGTGCCCTGTATTTCTCCCTTATATCTTGAAAGAAAAACCTCGAACAAAGTTCATCAAAAATAGATGCACCTTTGTCTTCAAGATCCATTATTCCATCATTTGGAATGTACCCGTTTGCCATTAATAACTGAATCAATTTTTCCTTTTTGATCTCAAAACCTTGTGGAAACATTGCACAATAAGCTACGCATTGTTTTATGTAAGGAGGCAATTGATCATAGCTTAATCTAAGAGCTGGAAAAATCTCATTAGTAGATGCTGCATCATCCCAAATTGTATTTTCTGAAATAGCACGCCACTCGTGTACTTCTCGCTTAGTTCCCATCAAGGCTCCAATTATATTCAATGCAAGAGGTAATCCAGCACACTTCTCGACAATTGTTCTACCAATTTCAACTAGTCCTTGTGGTTCTTCACTATCTCCAAATGCTCTCTTTCGAAATAATTTCCATGAGTCTATCTCACTCAACATTGACAAATTATGCCGGGGAAGCGTCTCCATAATTGAAGCAACTCTTTTACTACGGGTAGTCACTATAATTACACACCCAATGCATGCAACTGAGAACAATATCGTTTTCAAAGCATTCCATTTCTCTATTTCCTCAGTCCATACATTATCCAAAACCAGTAGAAACTTGTTTCCTGCAATAGTCTCACCGAGGTGTGTTTGCAACACCTCCAAATTAGTTGTAGATATACATTCCCCTTTTTTTGCTACTTCAATCATTGATTTCACTATGCTCACAATATTGAAGTCACTAGGGACATCAACCCACATTCTCAACTTGAAATATTCCTTCACCTTCTTCTCATTGTAGACCAGTTTGGCCAAAGTAGTTTTCCCAGCACCACCCATGCCAACAATGGGAAGAACCGAGATACTGTCGACATGCATATCATGCCTTGGATCCGTTATTATATTTATTATAACTTCTTTTTCACCATCCCGCCCTATAATGTCTGACTCGATGATGAAGTCTTAAAACCTAGGAATCAAATAAATTTATAGACCTAGAACTAACCTCACTAGTCTTTTGGAGTACAGCTTTAGGGTCGAACCCAAGGGACGGTACAATTGATTACTGTACTTATCCTTTTTCAAAATCTAGACAAGAATATTTGTATAGAGTTTTGATGAATTTAATGTAAAGGTGCAGGTAAAGTATATATTTTTGGTTGTTTTGTCAATTAAAATAAAGTAAACAACTAAAGTAAGGTTTTTGGATTTTCAAACAGTATAAAAAGTGTCTTAGGGTTCAGGTTTCACCTTGGTTTGGACTCTAGAACACAGAACTTATCACTTTCGTGCATCGAACGGTGTTTTTCAAGCGTTTACTTCTCTGTTCGGTTCGAACAAGGATCTGTTCAATCCGAACAGGAGTCTGTTCAATCCGAACAGGACTCTGTTCAATCCGAACAGGAGTCTGTTCGATCCGAACAGATGGTATAAGTGTGCGATTTTGGACTTTTATGATAGTTTATGCTTTGTGCTAGGGTTTGTTGGTCAAACCTAGATATTCTAAACCTCAGCTGTCGCTTGTTGGACTAGAAACTGGTTTAATCACAACCTAACCTAATTAACTCGATCGGTTCACAACTTTTGGTATAGAATTAAATCAACTTAAACTTGTTTGTTGGAGTTCATAAGGATATCTAGAGGTCTTTTGGACTTGTCTAAAGTTACACTTTTGGTGTCAACTAATCTCCCCTTTCGGATCTACGATTTATCCCAAATACTTTATCTAAATTATCTTGATTAACCTAACTTTAGAACTTAACTAAATGTGGCCATTCATCTAGAAGTTAATTAGACTTAACCAAGCAATTTAAACAAGCAATTAACATAATTCTCAACGAAACAAATCAACAGAACATATCATAACATAACGAGTCAAATCACAACATCCAAACCTAAGTTACTACCTTACCCCTAAGACTACATAAATTTAGCCTAACATAGTACTAAAACACACAACAAATAACATAGAAGTAACAAGATACAAGCTCATTGAAAATAGAGAAGAAAACATAGAAGAATAAACCGAATACTCCTTTATGCTTTCGAACTATGATCTCTAGGCAGTGGTGTGTTGCAAGATGGTCATCAAACTCGTCTCCTTGCTGCCGTCGCTTCAAAGAACCAAGCTTTGATGATCTCCAATGGTGGAAGAGAGAGAAACGCCTATGGAAAGAGGAATTTTGTGGTATGAAAGGTTGTCCGCTTTCCTTCAAGTCTAGAGGTGTATATATGGATGTCCCAGGTCGCAAGGATGGAAGGCTAGGGCACCAGGGCGCAAGAAATTGCCATTTCCATCAGTTTCTATGTAAAAAATAATGCCTTATGTGATATGGCGGCACCCTGGTCAAACCGAACAGATCCTTGTTCGAACCGAACAGGAGAGAGAAAGAACAGCTGCACAAGTCTGCTGTTGTGATGCCCAGTCGGATCGAACAGGCTCCTGGTCGGGTCGACCAGGAGAGAGAAAATGACGCCTGGCTGCCATAGGTGCTGGTCGGATCGAACAGATGATTGTTCGGGTCGACCAGGAGAAAGAAAAGAGCCTCCAATGCTAGGAATGAGTCGTCTAGCGTGCGTGCTACGTCGGGAATCCATCTATATGCTCCAAAATCATCAGAAATCATCAAAGTCCTGTAAAATGAGAGAAGAAACGACGGTATAGCCAATTCCTTGGAAATCATAGCAATTTATTGAATAATTCAATGGTTTGAGTGTTATTTGAGTGCCAAGTACGGTCCAAATGCCTACAAATAATGACGATATTAAATCCCCCCAAACTTAAACTTTGCTTGTCCTCAAGCAACACCCTAAGCTTAGAGTTTTGGACTGTACTTAAACCTTAAAAATTGAGTTGTATCTCGAACCAATAAATGTCGTGAAATCAATTGCTATGCCTGAAATTTCTCACACTTTCATCAAATGAGTCAAACAAGAATCAAAATCAAAAACCAAGTTAAGTATTCACAACTTAATTAATGCAACTCTTGGCCCTAAGTAAAGTCTTTTCCCAAAAATTAGAACTCTAGCTTCCCTTTGATATTTCAAAAGCGATCTCAATTTCAATTACCCGTTCCTTTTCACATTCCACAAAAATTTGTAAAGGTCTTTATCAACTTCAGAAATTTTATAATGAACTTTTCTCAAAAACAATTTCAATTTTTCACCAATGTTTTTTTTTCATTTTTTTTCGTGCAAGTCGAGCCGTGGGGCTTTACACCCTAGAGGATAATGCGGTATCATCGGCCTTGAGTTTGCTACTAGCACATGTCGCGCTAGGGAGGTTAGACGGGTGTTGCTCGACTATGGCCACGGTACACTTGGGCCATAATACTCAACAACTCCTTTACCAATGCTTTCGCACCGGGTCCGGTAGAATTAAGCATGAATTATCCAATTATTTCTCGCTTTCTTTGAGTTGTAATTCCTAACAATTCATGCTTAACCCAATACCCTCCAATTTGTGGCTAAGTTGGTGGAAAAAGGCCTCAGTGCGTCCTCGTTTTCACAACTATTTTATTTAATTTTCCATTAATTTTGCTCGTTGGTGATTCGAGCGATTAAAAAAACAATTTCAACAAGACAAAATTCATTTTTCAATTTTCAAAGTCGATAAATTTCTTTCAAAAGTTTGTCAAATACGAATCAGTTCACTCGGCAAAAACTTGTGAGAATCGACTAAGATTGTCATAACAATTCTAAGCATCCCACACTCAAGTTCAAATCTTAAAGAAAATACTTCAATTCAGTCCATTGGTGCAAGATCAAGTGTGATATCAAAACATTCTAGGGTTCTTTGAGAAAATTTTTGTTTGACTCAAAAACAAGTTTAAGCAGTGTGAGATTTAACGTTTAAAATTCAAATCGAGAGAGAATAGGCAAAACCAACTAATTTCCTAGCCAAAATCAAACCAAATCGTGCAATTTCCATGTTCTGGTCGGATCGACCAGGTGTCTGTTCGAGCTGACCAGAGAAGCAAAAAGTTCGAAAAAATGCAAAAATTTACCAAAATCCACCAAAAGTTCGATTTTTCTCCTATTCCCTCCCCCCAAACTTAGGTCAAGCATTGTCCTCAATGCATGCAATCGAATAAAAAAGTAAATAGGAGGGAAAAGAGAACTTAGCCAATTTTTGCTTTCTAAATGTTGATTTGCTTCTAGTTTGTTCTCTCGTTGTCCAAGACGGCTCTATCAATTTTTCTAGATCTTTTGATGCAATCCGTATGAGGTCGATCGGGGTTAGTTGGTTCGCGTAACCCATGGTGCTCTAGCACGAATTGCATCTTCTTTCGTTTGTTCCTCAAAATTGTCCTACAAACAAACAAATACAAACATCAAATTCTATTTTTGATATTTTCTGTTTTTTATGGATTTTCTTTATATTTTTTTTTTGTTTTCTGTTTTTAATGACAAAATAAATAAAAGAGAGAAGAGTTGAGAAATCCTTGGGTTGCCTCCCAAGAAGCGCTTGTTTTAGGTCCCTAGCTTGACCATATTTCACTAGGTCTTGATCGGATCGGATCCGGAGAGCGAGACGGCGAGCGATTTGTCATGACCCTTGTTGGCGGGGTTGGAGCACTTCAAGGCATGATCAATTGAAAAGCGGAGTTTCTCTCCTCCAACTCTAACCAAAATCGTCCCATCTCGGGCATCCATCTTCACACCGGCGGTTCTAAGGAAGGGGCGTCCTAAAATTATAGGCACCTCCTTGTCTTCTTCCATGTCCATCACCACGAAACCGCCCGGTATGACAAACTTATCCACTTGAACGGGCACATCTTTAATAACACCCAAGGACAACCGCATTGAGGAATCGGCGAGCTTCAATGTCATGCATGTGGGTCTCAATTCACCGATTCCAATCTTTTCATAAACCGACTTGGGCATCAAACTAACACTAGCCCCCATGTCACACAAGGCTTGCTTGATTGTTGCGTTTCCAATAGTGCAAGAAAGAGCAAACCTACCCGGATCCTCAGCTTTGGGGGCATCTTGCTTTTCAAAGCCTCGCTACTCTTGTGTGATAGGGCCACTGTTTTGAGCTCTTCTATAGATCTCTTGCCCGTGCATAACTCCTTCAAGAATCTTGCAAAGATCGGCACTTAAGCTATGACATCTGTGAATGGAATGTTGACCTTCAATTCCTTGAGAATCTCCCAAAAAGTTCGAAATCGTTCTTCCTCATTCTTCTTCACAAGTCGCTGAGGAAATGGGACAGGAGGCCTATAGGCTGACTCAGGTTGTTGTGCCTCCTTTCTGCCCTTGCTTTGGACCACTGTTGTGCTCTGTTCGAACCGAACAGGAGCTTGGTCGGACCGAACAGATGGTGCGAGTGGCACCTCTTCAGCTTGTTCAGGCTCAGGAATGGTGCCTTGTGGCTGGGATGCCTCATGGATTGGAGGGAATGACAAAACTTTCTCAAGAATTGGGTGCGTCTCCTCTGGTTCCTCCTGTTCGGACCGAACAGGATTCTGGTCGGACCGAACAGAGAGGTTGTTTCCTTCGTTTGGTGGCACGGGTGGGTCTTGGTACTCATTGCCGCTTCGTAGAACATGAATGGCTTTGATCTCTGCACTTGGGTTGACTTGTGGTTGGCTTGGAAGCTTGCTAGGTGGTCGGGAGAAGTGTGCTTCCATCATGCGCTCCAAGCGTTGTAAGGTGCTTGCACTTCCCTTAAATTCGTTGATGGTAGCCTTCAATTCGTCAGTAGTGGCCTTCAATTCATCTAACCCTAAAGCCACAGATTTGTTAATCTTTTCTTACTCACTCATGAATTTTTGAACAACAATTGGAATTTCTTCCCTTTCGAAAAAAGGTTTCTTTTGAAATGATTGGTCTCTATTGTTGTTATTGAATTGTGCATTCCTATACAAATTTGGTGGGCTATTTTGGTACTTTGAATCGTAAGGGGGCCCATTGTGTAGGTAGTTCACTTGGGCCCCTCCGTTACCAATTTTGGCAAGAGGACAATTGATAGATGTATGTCCTTCCTCGCCGCACGCTCCGCATTGGTTTGAATGGAGATGTGTCCCTTGAGCCGATTGGTAAGCGGCAAGTTCAGCTTCTAGCTCCTCTATCCTCGCCTCTTTTTGTTGAAATTTTGTGCACTTGTTGCCTTGAATTACTCGAGTGGCGGGGAATGAGTAGAGGGTACCATGTGTAATTTCTTGCACAATAATCAAGTAAATCTCGCCCTCGTGCCGTATCAAGTCTTTTGAATGCCCCACCTGAAAGAGAATCAAGATTGATTTTAATATTATCATAAAGTCCAGTGTAGAATGATTTAAGGAGCATCCATTCTTGAATCCCATGATGTGGGCAAGAATTTTCTAAATCCCTAAACTGTTTCCATGCATCCCTCATTGATTCATTTTGGTTTTGGGCAAAATTATTCAATTCAGCTCTAATTTTGTCCGCTCTATCCGAAGGAAAATACCTATCCAAGAAGGTTTGTGTCATTTCATCCCAAGACCTAATTGACCCTTTTTTCAATGTTTTATACCATTTTTGTGCTCGGTCCTTAAGGGTGAAATGAAATAACAATAGCCTAATTGCTTGTTGAGGAACACCATTAAACTTAATCAATCTAGTGCAATCAATAAAAGTTTGTATGTGAGCATGGGGATCCTCTTCGTCGTTTCCATAGAACGGATTTTGTTGCACAAGCACGACGTGGTTAGGAGCGATTTGCATGTTGTTAGCGGCGATGCCTGGAATCACCACTGGTCCGCCCACGTTTCTTGCGCTGGGAACTCCAAACTCCATAAGAGTCCTTTCACGATCTTCCTCATCTTCGTAGTCGGAGTTATGGACGCTTCCCTCGTCTTCTTGAGTCCATCGGTGACGCTCGTCTTCGAAATCCCTTCGTTGTCCCGCGAGAGCGTTCCGATTTGCTGTGAGTTGAGCCTCTCTTTGCTCGAGTTGGAGACGGAGGTTCTCCAGTTCCTGAGTGCGCTGGGCAATGGCCTCGGGAGTGAGTTGGTCGGCCATTGCTGGGTTTTCTTCTCTCTGTTCGGAGTGCTGGTCGGATCGAACGGGGCTCTGGTCGGATCGAACAGAGTCCTGGTCGGTTCGAACAGAAGTGAAGGAGGAGGAGCTGGCTTCTTCGTTTATTCTCCGGAGAAAGCCTTTGACCATTGGGGGTGGGGACTTCTTCCTTTGCGTGTTATCTGCCAGTCCTGTAATCAAGAGAGAAGAAAACGTGAGTTTAAACAAGAAAAAGAAAAGATCTAGTCTCTTAATACTAAGATAAGGATCCAATATCAACACCGTTCCCCGGCAACGGCGCCAATTTGATGAAGGCTTAAAACCTAGGAATCAAATAAATTTATAGAACTAGAGCTAACCTCACTAGTCTTTTGGAGTACAGCTTTAGGGTCGAACCCAAGGGACGGTACAATTGATTACTGGACTTATCCTTTTTCAAAAGCTAGACAAGAATATTTGTATAGAGTTTTGATGAATTAAATGTAAAGGTGCAAGTAAAGTATATATTTTTTGTTGTTTTGTCAATTAAAATAAAGTAAATAACTAAAGTAAGGTTTTTGGATTTTCAAACAGTATAAAAAGTGTCTTAGGGTTTAGGTTTCACCTTGGTTTGAACTCTAGAACACAGAACTTATCACTTTCGTGCATCGAACGGTGTTTTTCAAGCGTTTACTTCTCTGTTCGGTTCGAACAAGGATCTGTTCAATCCGAACAGGAGTCTGTTCAATCCGAACAGGACTCTGTTCAATCCGAACAGGAGTCTGTTCGATCCGAACAGATGGTATAAGTGTGCGATTTTGGACTATTATGATAGTTTATGCTTTGTGCTAGGGTTTGTTGGTCAAACCTAGATATTCTAAACCTCAGCTGTCGCTTGTTGGACTAGAAACTGGTTTAATCACAACCTAACCTAATTAACTCGATCGGTTCACAACTTTTGGTATAGAATTCAATCAACTTAAACTTGTTTGTTGGAGTTCATAAGGATATCTAGAAGTCTTTTGGACTTGTCTAAAAGTTACACTTTTGGTGTCAACTAATCTCCCCTTTCGGATCTACGATTTATCCCAAATACTTTATCTAAATTATCTTGATTAACCTAACTTTAGAACTTAACTAAATGTGGCCATTCATCTAGAAGTTAATTAGACTTAACCAAGCAATTTAAACAAGCAATTAACATAATTCTCAACGAAACAAATCAACAGAACATATCATAACATAACGAGTCAAATCACAACATCCAAACCTAAGTTACTACCTTACCCCTAAGACTACATAAATTTAGCCTAACATAGTACTAAAACACACAACAAATAACATAGAAGTAACAAGATACAAGCCCATTGAAAATAGAGAAGAAAACATAAAAGAATAAACCGAATACTCCTTTATGCTTTCGAACTATGATCTCTAGGCAGTGGTGTGTTGCAAGATGGTCATCAAACTCGTCTCCTTGCTGCCGTCGCTTCAAAGAACCAAGCTTTGATGATCTCCAATGGTGGAAGAGAGAGAAACGCCTATGGAAAGAGGAATTTTGTGGTATGAAAGGTTATCCCCTTTCCTTCAAGTCTAGAGGTGTATATATGGATGTCCCAGGTCGCAAGGATGGAAGGCTAGGGCACCAGGGCGCAAGAAATTGCCATTTCCATCAGTTTCTATGTAAAAAATAATGCCTTATGTGATATGGCGACACCCTGGTCAAACCGAACAGATCCTTGTTCGAACCGAACAGGAGAGAGAAAGAACAGCTGCACAAGTCTGCTGTTGTGATGCCCAGTCGGATCGAACAGGCTCCTGGTCGGGTCGACCAGGAGAGAGAAAATGACGCCTGGCTGCCATAGGTGCTGGTCGGATCGAACAGATGATTGTTCGGGTCGACCAGGAGAAAGAAAAGAGCTTCCAATGCTAGGAATGAGTCGTCTAGCGTGCGTGCTACGTCGGGAATCCATCTATATGCTCCAAAATCATCAGAAATCATCAAAGTCCTGTAAAATGAGAGAAGAAACGACGGTAGAGCCAATTCCTTGGAAATCATAGCAATTTATTGAATAATTCAATGGTTTGAGTGTTATTTGAGTGCCAAGTACGGTCCAAATGCCTACAAATAATGACGATATTAAATCCCCCCAAAACTTAAACTTTGCTTGTCCTCAAGCAACACCCTAAGCTTAGAGTTTTGGACTGTACTTAAACCTTAAAAATTGAGTTGTATCTCAAACCAATAAATGTCGTGAAATCAATTGCTATGCCTGAAATTTCTCACACTTTCATCAAATGAGTCAAACAAGAATCAAAATCAAAAACCAAGTTAAGTGTTCACAACTTAATTAATGCAACTCTTGGCCCTAAGTAAAGTATTTTCCCAAAAATTAGAACTCTAGCTTCCCTTTGATATTTCAAAAGCGATCTCAATTTCAATTACCCGTTTCTTTTCACATTCCACAAAAATTTGTAAAGGTCTTTATCAACTTCAGAAATTTTATAATGAACTTTTCTCAAAAACAATTTCAATTTTTCACCAATGTTTTTTTTTCTTTTTTTTTCGTGCAAGTCGAGCCGTGGGGCTTTACACCCTAGAGGATAATGCGGTATCATCGGCCTTGAGTTTGCTACTAGCACATGTCGCGCTAGGGAGGTTAGACGGGTGTTGCTCGACTATGGCCACGGTACACTTGGGCCATAATACTCAACAACTCCTTTACCAATGCTTTCGCACCGGGTCCGGTAGAATTAAGCATGAATTATCCAATTATTTCTTGCTTTCTTTGAGTTGTAATTCCTAACAATTCATGCTTAACCCAATACCCTCCAATTTGTGGCTAAGTTGGTGGAAAAAGGCCTCAGTGCGTCCTCGTTTTCACAACTATTTTATTTAATTTCCCATTAATTTTGCTCGTTGGTGATTCGAGCGATTAAAAAAACAATTTCAACAAGACAAAATTCATTTTTCAATTTTCAAAGTCGATAAATTTCTTTCAAAAATTTGTCAAATACGAATCAGTTCACTCGGCAAAAACTTGTGAGAATCGACTAAGATTGTCATAACAATTCTAAGCATCCCACACTCAAGTTCAAATGGCCAAATTGGTCTCCTTCTCCAAATTGACTAGACTAATGTGGCGTGAATTAGGATTAAATTGACTGGCTTGATTTACTTGTATGTTTGACATGAAATATGGCAGCAAGCCACCTGATATTTTCAAAATTCAAAGTAAAGCTTCGAGGCCAGTGGTTAGGCATATATTAGAATTGTAAAAGCACAAAAAGGTTTATTTGAATAAATGATAACCGGCAACCATGATTTATTTCAAGGACGGACTACAAAGAAGTCATGGCCATGGTAGTTAGAGGCTTAGAGCTGCGTTCGTGTGCAAATGAAGGTATGGCCTGATCGTGCTTAACATGTAAAGCTGAGAGGTAAACAAATTCATGGCAGCACTAGATATAAAGAACTATTAGAATGGATTGAATCTCAAGGCACATGCTCCAGCAATTGGTTCAAATCAAACAACAATGGTGGCTTTACAGGAAATAGCATTTAGTGAAGAGGTTTCCTCCCGATTAAGTTAGAAAGGAAATGGAAATCATGGGAAGAACAATAGTCAGATGGCATGGGAGCATATTTGTCCCTAGTTTTAAAAATTAAATTTTAAAACTTTAAAAGACATTCGAAAATATGAGAAGGGTAAATAAATTTCTATACTAATTGTGATTATAAGGGAATATTTCCAAATTTAAAGTTTGGAGGGGATATTTTCAATTGCATAAGATTAGGAGTAGGGGTGTCAACGGCAACCGTTTCGCCGTTATGCCGTCACGTTAACGGTAAGTGGAACGGTGAGTGGCAGCGAAAATTGTGACGTTTCAATAATGGAACGGCAAACGAAATGGGTAGTGGAACGGAATAGCACATGCCGTTTATTGAAATCGTATATTTTGTACATGCCGTTTAGCGAAATGATAAATGGAATGGCAAACGGAAAGCCGAAATTGTGCCGTTTCATTTGTGGCATGGCAAACGGAACAGCCCTAATTAGGAGGGTGTATGGCTAATTTTCAAATAAATAAAATGATAAATTAATGATTCCACAATAGCAAATGCAGTGCACTATAACATTTTTCATTTAATTAATAGGGTATATATCCCAAATTAGCATGAATTGAGAGATAAATTAGAGATATACTGTCAGGTACAATGGTAGGTACAGATGCAGATAGGCAAGTGGTACAAGGCAAGGCTGGTACAAGAAGTACCGTACAGCTGATGGTTGACTCTTCAGGGAAGTTGCAAACTGAAGAGTTAACAGCCTCACAGCCTGACCGTGTGAAGGGGTCACTGACCCGGGCAGAAGAGAAGAATGAGTATTGAAGCTGTCAGAGGGCCCCACTTTAAATCGCTGACCGTTTTGTTAATAAAGCGCTGGGTATAGAGAGTGGGGTATAGCTTAGTGGTTGAAATGTAATAAATGCGTTTAACTGAATAGTTATTACTGTTAAGTTTGTTACTGTTCAGTTGTTTCTTTGTTTTACTTTGGAGTTTAGTATAAAAGGAAAATGTAATACGGAAAAACATCAGCAATGAGAATTTTGATTCATTTCCAAAATCTTCTTCCTTCTTCATCAAATACTTTCTCAATTCTCTCTATCTTCTCTCTCTCTCTGCTGAATAACTCTCTCTCTTCTCCTAATTCAATCTCTCTTTCTCTCATTTCTCTTCATTTTTTTCCCAAATTCTATCTCACTAAGCTACTCCAACTGTAGCTCGTGACAGATCTGGTATCAGAGCATCGATCGCAAGCTGGTGGTTATCAATTGCTCGATTGCATGTTGATGATTCTCGATTGACAACAGGCACTACACAACAAGTCGATCGTGATCAGATCTGGCAAAGGGGAAGTCAGCAAATCGATTTCACTTCATGACGTCAACAAGAGCTGGATCGGCAGCAATGGAGGAGATGAAATCTCAGATCAATCAACTCCAGGCTGAGCTGGAGAAGGTGGCTAAAGACAATGAGACACGCTCGACCCAATTGAAGGATCAGATCGTTTCAGCAATGAAGGAACAATCTGCTTCCTCCACCAGAAACCTAGATGAACGGATGATCCGCATGGAGATGATGTTTGAACGTTTCTTGAAGGAGAAGGAGCATCCAGCTACTGGTGGGGCCAGTTCTTCCTCCGCTGGAGTACTAGGCCGAGGTCCTCAAGTCGACTTTGACAATCCATTTGCAGATCACAGCTACCATGGTGACTCAGCAAGAAGAAACACTGTACCTTCTATCTCACTTCCAAAAATTGACTTTCCAATCTTTGATGGATCTGAGCCTTATGAGTGGCTATTGAAAGCTGAGTACTATTTTGAGATATATCAAATCGCACATGTGCACAAAACAAGATTGGCAGTCATTTACTTTACTGGAGAAGCAACAGCTTGGTACAGAAATTTCAGATTGAGATTTGAAAACCCCCTATGGGATTTGTTAATTGAAGAACTGTTTGCCAGATTTGCTAGAAATGTAGGTCAAGAATTAATTGGGGAATTCAAAAGAATGCAACAGAGTGGAAAGGTGGTTGATTATATAAGGCAATTTAATGGATGTAAAGCCAGATTAACACATGAAAGGCCTTACATTCCAACTGATTTCTACTTGTCAGCATTCATTGAGGGGCTAAAAGAAGAACTAAGAGCTATGGTCACACTTTTAAAATCCCAATCCCTTAATGAAGCCTACAATTATGCCAATCAGTATGAAAATGTTCAGGAGAGTCAATGGAAACGATTAAGACCACCACAAAGACCTACATATCAAGTATCTTACCCTAGACCTAAGATTGACACTGACAAACAGTTGGTAGTGGCAGATAAAGAGTCAAAGAGTTGGCAAAACACTAATGCTGCTAGAACTGCACAATATGAAACCAGAAAAGCCTTAAACCTATGCCATAGATGCAATGGTAACTGGTTTCCTGGTCACAGATGTGAGCAAAAGGTGGCAAATTTGCTGTTAGGCCCTATTGATGTAGAGGAGACTGAGGATACAGTGTATGACAACTATAATGATGAAGTGGAGCCTGATGGCAATATAGAGGAGGCTGTAGTATCACTTTTCACAACCCAGCAGGCCAAAATAATTAAGCACATGAAATTAAAAGGAGTGGTAGGCACCAAGAGTGTATGTGCCTTAATTGACACTGGCAGTACACACTCCTTTATTAACCCTGATGTTCTACACTCTCAACAGTTTCACATCTCCAAAAACACACCAATGGCTGTTATGGTTGCTAATGGCAATAAGATGGTTACTGACTTAGAGTGTAAGGCAATGAAATTTTCTATCCAAGGGCATGATTTTCAAAAAGATATGAGAGTTCTGGATGTTAAGGGGTATGATGTAATTTTGGGCCTTGATTGGCTATCTGAGATAGGTCCCATGGTGGTTGATTGGAAGAAGGGGAGCATTGAATTCCAAAAAGGGAATAAAGTGGTGAAATTACAAGTTAATGAGGAAGTGGCAGCTATTCAAATGTGCCACAGTTTATTCAACTTAGAGAAAGAAGCCAAGGAGGGTAGTGATATCATCATTGCACATCTGTATCAGGTGGGAGAATGCACCAAATTGTCACCAAAACCTGCTATTGATGTAGCCAATCTCTTGACTCACTATTCAGATGTATTTGCTGAACCATCCATAATTCCTCCACCAAGGTCAGTTGACCATCAGATTCAACTACTCCCAAATACAGAGCCTATCAGCCAAAGACCATATAGATACTCCTACTTCCAGAAATTGAAAATTGAAAAGATCATAGAGGAGTTACTCAGAAATAAATTCATACAACCCTCTTCCTCACCATTTGCTTCCCCTATTCTCTTGGTTAAAAAGAAGGATGGCACCTGGCGCCTTTGTGTGGACTACAGAAAAGTCAATGCCTGCACTATCAAAGATAAGTATCCTATTCCCATAATTGAGGATTTGTTGGATGAGTTACATGGTGCCAGATTGTTTTCTAAAATAGACCTCAGGTCTGGTTACCACCAAATTAGAATGAATAAAGAAGATGTGGCCAAAACAGCCTTTAGAACTCATGAAGGTCATTATGAGTACACTGTCATGCCATTTGGTATGTCAAATGCTCCAGCCACTTTTCAAAAGCTCATGAACCAAATTTTTAAACCTTTTTTGAGAAAGTTCATCCTTGTATTTTTTGATGATATCTTGATCTACAGCCAGGATGAGCAATCCCATAAGGAACATTTGGCTAAAACATTGGAATTACTAAGGCAACACCAGCTTTATGCAAAGAGGGAGAAATGCCAATTTGGTATGACTGAACTTGAATACTTGGGCCACATCATATCCCACCAAGGGGTAGCCACAGATCCCTCCAAGATTACTGCCATGCTCAATTGGCCAGTCCCAACATCAACAAAAGAATTGAGAGGGTTTCTGGGGCTAACTGGGTACTACAGAAGGTTCATTAAAGATTATGGAGTCATTAGTCGACCATTAACTGATCAGCTCAAGAAGAATGCCTTCTATTGGAATCAACAAGCTGACATTGCATTTGCCAAGCTTAAAACAGCTATGACTAGTGCTCCTGTCTTAGCAATGCCAAATTTTTCTAAACCTTTTGTTATTGAGGCAGATGCAAGTGATAAAGGCATAGGTGCAGTTTTGATGCAGGACAAGAGGCCAATTGCATTCATTAGTAAGAGTATTGGGGTCAAAGCACAAGGCCTTTCCACTTATGAAAAAGAATTCCTAGCATTACTCACTGCAGTTCAGAGATGGAGACACTACTTAGTGGGTGGACGATTTGTTATACGCACTGATCAGATCAGTCTTAAGCATCTCTTGGAACAGAAGTTGACACATGCCATGCAGCATAAAGGGCTGTGTAAGCTTTTGGGGTTGGATTATGTCATTGAGTATAAAAAAGGCAGTGAAAATAGAGTGGCTGATGCCTTATCTAGAAGGAAGGATGATGAATTGACTCACTTCATGGCTGTCAGTGAACTAGTACCTGAGTGGATTGCAGACATAAAGCAAAGCTATGACTCTAACCAGTGGGCCACTGCATTATTCCAAAGGATCCAAGATGCAACAAGCCCTACACCCAATTATTCTGTTCATCAAGGAGTATTGAGATACAAGAATAGAATTTGTGTGGGTAATGCCCACCATTGGAGAGAGAAATTATTGAAGGAAATGCATGATTCTAATTTGGGAGGCCATTCTGGTATATTGGGGACTTATCAGAGACTAAAAAGCTTATTCTATTGGCCAAGATTGAAAGAGGCAGTTCATGACTATGTCATGCAATGTCAAATCTGTCAGATGGCAAAGGTTGATCATACTTCTCCTCCTGGGCTCTTACAACCTCTACCTATTCCTGAAGAAGCTTGGACCAGTATATCAATGGATTTCATTACTGGATTACCAAAGTCAGAAGGCAAAGAGGTCATATTAGTAGTGGTTGACAGACTCACTAAATATGCTCATTTTCTCTCTCTCTCTCTCACCCCTTCAAAGCAAGTGATGCTGCACAATCTTTTCTCCAGCATATCTACAAATTACATGGCATGCCTACCACAATCATCTCAGATCGAGATGCCATCTTCACCAGCAAATTTTGGAAGGAATTAATGAGTAAAATTGGCATCCAATTGAACATGAGCACTGCTTACCACCCCCAATCAGATGGTCAAACAGAAAGGGTTAATCAATGCCTAGAAGGGTACCTCAGATGCATGGTCCATAACCAACAGAAGAATTGGCATAAGTGGTTAGCTTTGTCTGAGTGGTGGTATAATACCAATTTTCATTCATCTTTGAAAACAACACCATTTCAGGCCCTTTATGGCTATCTTCCCCCACAATTACCCATGGGTAGCCCTCCTAAGAGTAGGGTAGAAGCAGTCAATGTGGTGCTTAGAGAGAGGCATCAGGTGATGCAAGAGTTAAAACAACAGTTGCAAAAGTCTCAGGACAGAATGAAAAAATTTGCTGATGCAAAGAGAACTGAAAAAGAATTTGTAGTGGGGACTTGGGTTTATTTGAAAATACAACCTTACAGGCAATTGTCTGTTGCAGGAGTTAATGGAAAGAAGTTGGGTCTTAAATACTATGGGCCATTTGAAATAATACAAAGAGTGGGCATGGTTGCATACAAACTACAACTTCCTGCTGGGTCCCACATCCACCCAGTTTTTCATGTCAGCCAGCTTAAGGCCAAGATAGGAAATGGTGCCACTATTCTTCCAACATTGCCACTAGTCAATCCTGCGGGTACATGGACAGAATTTCCTGAGAAAATCATAGCAAGGACGATTTACAAAAAAGAAAATTCTGCAGGGGTCAAATTGCTTATTAAATGGAAGGGCAGTTCTGAGGAGAATGCTACTTGGGAAGATTACAACTCTATGGAGCAACGTTTTCCCCAATTCATCCTTGAGGACAAGGAGGCTCTCAAGGGGGGAGGAATGTCAGGTACAATGGTAGGTACAGATGCAGATAGGCAAGTGGTACAAGGCAAGGCTGGTACAAGAAGTACCGTACAGCTGATGGTTGACTCTTCAGGGAAGTTGCAAACTGAAGAGTTAACAGCCTCACAGCCTGACCGTGTGAAGGGGTCACTGACCCGGGCAGAAGAGAAGAATGAGTATTGAAGCTGTCAGAGGGCCCCACTTTAAATCGCTGACCGTTTTGTTAATAAAGCGCTGGGTATAGAGAGTGGGGTATAGCTTAGTGGTTGAAATGTAATAAATGCGTTTAACTGAATAGTTATTACTGTTAAGTTTGTTACTGTTCAGTTGTTTCTTTGTTTTACTTTGGAGTTTAGTATAAAAGGGAAATGTAATACGGAAAAACATCAGCAATGAGAATTTTGATTCATTTCCAAAATCTTCTTCCTTCTTCATCAAATACTTTCTCAATTCTCTCTATCTTCTCTCTCTCTCTGCTGAATAACTCTCTCTCTTCTCCTAATTCAATCTCTCTTTCTCTCATTTCTCTTCATTTTTTTTCCAAATTCTATCTCTCTAAGCTACTCCAACTGTAGCTCGTGACATATACGTAGCTGAGTTTATCAAATTAGGAAAGGTCCACATGGTAACTGTGTGATTCTTCAGGTTAGATACTTAGATTTGGGTACGGATGGCCTTAGAAATCCAGATCTATATACATATTATTGTTGTTATTGTTACCTTATTAATACGTGAAGTAGATGGGTTCTGGCAAAGAGCTTCCCGGGAAAGGGTCTCGTATTCGAAGTCATCGAGCGCGTCTATTGCTTCGTATGCTATGGCCCGCAGTTCCTTGAGCCACTCTCGCACATGGGGCTCGTTGCTGCGGCCTTCTGCGCTTTCAATGACTGCCTGAACAGCAAGGAGCTGACGGTGAAGCTTCTTGTGGTTCTTTTTCATACCATGCGTCCGGCAGAACTTCTCAATCAGCGCGTCTCCAGCCTTGTTGACAGCAAAGGAGATCAAGGGCGTCAGGAGAGAAGCCATTTTGGGAACTCAAGAGGGAAGCGATCGAGGGAAGTCAACTTAATTACAACTTACAACATAGCTACAGAGAAGTGGATATTTACAATTACAACTAATGAGGTCCAGTTTTTGAGATGTTATTTTTTGGTTCGTTCCTCGTTTGATTTAATCTAAGTAAATCAATAAAATAATGGGCCTCGGTTGCAAAGATCTCTAGGCTTGCACTATTGCTGTTGCACATTGTTCAAGGCTAGGGGTGAGGACGGTAGTCGTTTCAATCATTATTTCGTTTTATTTCGTCCAAAGCAGAATGGTAACAGTCAAGGATTTCAATTTTGCTTATGGAACGAAACGGTTAACGCAAATATAAACTCAATTTCGTTCGAGAACAGAACAGTTAATGAAACAGAATTATTTTGTGATCGTTCATATCGTTTGTTTCGTTTATAATTTTACGGTATTGTTATTAATTTTATTTTAGAGTAAAACGACGGAGAAAACGAGAAAAACACTAAAGTCTAACTTCTCCTCTCTTGCGCCGCTCACTCCCTCTTCTCTCTCTCACTCACCTAGTCACCTCAGCCAAACCCAGTACCCCTCTTCTCTCTCATTCTCGCTCTCGTCGGTTTTCTCACGTACACAAATCGTAACAGACAGCGCATTAAATTCTTCTTGAACGCAACAAAACACGCAAGAGGACAAAAATTTTCGTCTCAACATGCAAGAAAAATCTCTATTTCGTGATCGTTTTAGAGGTTATGCAGCCCTATTCAAGACCCCACTCGCGAAGAATTTTCGAGTCTCCCACTCCCACGGTCCCATCGCCAGCACATGGGAGTCGAGTTCAAGTCGGGCTCGGTTGTAACATAGACAAATGGCAACACAATTCTAAGCACACGAGGAGATGCAGAAATAATTACTAGTTACTTATTTCTTTACTATTATGTCACCACTCGAAATTATTTTATATAAAAATTCAAGACGCAAAAAATTTAATAATCAAAATTTTTTAATATAAACAATTTAATAATCAAAATGTTTAAATAGAACTATTAATTTTTTTAAAAGAAAAATAGAACCATGATGTTGCATTATTATTATAAAATTGTTATAATTTTGAAATCCGGAAAAAAAATTAAAGGAAAGAGATAAAAAAAAAAAGGTGTAACTTTTTGTATAGTCTAAATTAGGAAAATTAATTATCTTTAAAATTTTCAACCGGCCTTAATTTGTGATCCTAAACAATAATCTAAGAATAAAATAAATGTTCTCCTACTTTTCCTCCTCATTCTCTCTCCCAGTAACACACTCCAAAAGCCAAAATTCCAAGATCAAAATCAAAGAACCACATCTCTCCTCCAAAATCTCAAACTTCAAAATGGGAGCGATCTCTCTTCTCTTGGACACCGTCGTCTTCATCTTCTCTCTCGTGATCGCCATCGCCACACCTCTCTTGGACTCGCAATCGTGCCTTCCGTCTCACATCTTCCCTGCGCCTCTCGTGGATCTGAAGAAATGGTACGCCCATCTCTACGGAGATTACCTGGTCACAGAGAAGCCCCATTTCTTTGTTGGGTTGATCTGGGTCGAGATCTTCTTCCTCTGGCCTGTGTGTGTGGCGAATCTGTATGGGATTGTGAAAGGACGAGGTTGGTCTAGGACCACCTCTCTCATGGCTGGAGTTTGCGCTGGCACTTCCATGGTAAAGATCCTTATTTATAATCTATTTATTTTCCTTTAGGATTTTTGTTAATTAACTGCATTGTTGGCCAACATTTCTCATTTTTTTAATTGTATTGGGCAGTTTTAATTGTTTGCAAACTCATTGAATCTGGATAATTAAATTGATCTATGGCTGTGTAATTATCCATTAATTTGAAAGGCGTTATGGCATCATTGAGAGTTACGTTGTCATGCACATTTTATTTTTCTGCATAACAGTCAAAACTGGTCTAGCATTGCTTATTGTGTTATGAATGCACTGTATTTGTTACCCATCTGGTCTATGTCCTGATTGACCTGTTCTTCAATTAGATTCAGAGATCCAATGAAACTTAATAACAAGAAAATATGTCTAATTTTTCAATATCTGCTTTATTTTGGTTGTCTTTTCTGCAATGACATTCACCGTTTTGCAAATCTGACACAATACCTAAGGTGTCTCTTCTGTTGGATATAACACACTTGTTTGCTAATAATGTTGGTTGTTTCCAGATAAAATTCATCAAAGTATGCAAATGTCTAGCTAAAAACTTAACTTTCTCACTTAAACCTATGGATAGGCAGATAGCAAGCTCGTATTTTACCAGAACTTTCGAGCAAATTTCTATTATTTTATTATATGGTAATGGCACTGCAATCTGTTAATTCGAAAAACTTTTAGCCTTTCTTTTGTAACAACAAAATGAGAGGTAAGTAGTAATGAACATGCATTGAGCATACCAGTAAAACTGGAATAACTTTGTAAGTTATGACTGGTACAGCACTATCAGTATTATGTTCTTGTGGTTGTACTATACCAGTGCTCCTGGCTTATGTACTGATAGGTCAGGAGTTAACAAGGTACAGCAAAATGAAAGTGAGTACTGATAGGTCAGGAGTTAACCAGATATCATATTTATTTGGAGTTAACCAGGTACAGCAAAATGAAAGTGAGTGAAAAGAAGAATAACATAAACAGGTCTAACATCTAACTCCAAATAAATATGATATCTGAAGTACTATGAAAATGAAGTTAACAATCTTTTGAGGAACTTGTTTTATACATGTTCCATTATGAGAATGATTTTTCTTATTCCCAGTTACTTAAAATTATAATCACAGAAAAGAAATAAAATCAAATACAATTAACAGTCGTGTAGTTTATACTGAAAATTTTGTTGTTCTCTTCATATATTTTCAGGCTGCTATAATGGCAGAAGTGCTACGCTCTGGCCGGGCTTCTGAGAAGCTAATACAGATGTATTCTCCATTTGGGGCTTTTGCGGTTTGTGCGATTTTACGCGGTCTCCTTCCACGTCCAAGAAAGACTTCTTTGCCCTCTGCCTCCCATGGCTACTCCGCTCGCAAGAAAAGAGCTTAATTGGTTTATGTAATGCATTACATCAGCTAGGAATGATTTAGTTCCTGAAGTTTATGTTTTGCATCTTCTTTGGTTTTTGCATATTTGAGTATTTGAGTTTACCTTATCTGCCAACTTGCTAATTCAACCGTACTGGGTTTCCAGGGACCCACAATTGGGAACAGACGTGCCAACCCGGTGATCCTGTTCTGGAAACATTTAAAAATTTTGTAACTAGAACTATTGCAAATTTTGTTATTCAAAATGATAAATTCATTTATGAACAATTTTGGTATATGTAGTTACACTTTCTTTATATAATTTTTGGAATGACGGCACTCAGTTCAGATTTCAGAAAAAGGAACATCATTTCGCTGCTCATGTGATTTGCCATATTCTGAAGGGTTAATTGCGTCTATTTGATATGAAGAGCCATTTGTTGGGCTTAACTTATTCAGAGGCTAGTGCTATAACTTGCTGCATTTAAGGCCAATTCTCCAACTCTGGGTACTAACTACTAACAGAAAATCTTGCTAATATGATACAGTGTTCTTCCTAAACATGCAATCAATTTGAAATGTGCACTGAGGTAATTGAGTAACTTTAGTCGCCTTATAATTTGACTACGATAAGATGGTGAAACCCACAAGTATCTTTTGACTAACTGTTGACAATATGAGAGCTACAACCACCAAGGATTTAGACATTTAATTCTGAACAAAGCTCTGGATTTAACCTATGCATTTTGCACAATTAGTACCATAAATTACAGTTACAGATTTATAATTTTGTTTACATTATCTGTCCAAAATATTTTTGCATTTTCATAGGAGCAAGTACAAAGGTTGAACTGACTTTCAAGAAGTCATACCAGTGCCTTATTTATTTAATTAATTAATTAAGACATAATTGTTTTTCAGTTTTAATTATATTATCAGAATAACTGCTGTAGGCCCAACTGCTGATAATTTTGAACCCTTCATCATTCAAAGAATTAACTTGTCCACCATTACGTACCCTGTTGGAAATTTTAAAGCCTCTTAATATCTTTATGATCTAGATACGACACACACGTAAGTGGAACTGAATTACAACCACATTGACAATTACATAGTTCCAACCTTAAACTTTGATAGTCCAACACAATACTTTAAATTAATATTATCAGGTCAGCACTCGTACGCTAATGCTCCTAATAAGCAAGCGACATGTGAGCAAACAATACACAAATGATAGTTAGCAATCTCATTATTTGTAGATGTCAACAACTTCCTAGTAGTTTCGCCTTATGGGATCAAAATTCTATGCATATGATAAAGACTCAGGTAGTTACTAAATCAAAATTAGCAGATCCAGTTCCCACTCGTTGCATAGAAGCGATGATAATAAAGTGCAACGGCTTGTCATCAATGCACATGAGACTGTACAATTAAAATCTGACGGTTCAGATCAATATAACAATCACTCTTAGTTCGCTATAGAAAGGAACACATTGTCTGAATGACTGAATCTAAAAGGACAGAATACAAAGCCTATTTCATAGTTTAGGCCCATTTGAGTCCAACAAGAATGGGTTTCACAATTTTATACAAATCAAACCAATTTAAACATTATTTAATATTTGAAAATTTAAGAATATCTTTTCGATGTTTATCATTTCTAACCGCTTGAATCTTTGGTGAACTTTGAAATATACAAAATTTAACATGGAAACACAGCAATCAATGTATGTAGAGCTTAAGCTCACTCTGCTTTTATGCGCATTAGGCTACTAGAAAATAATTTTTCTATTAATTAAGCTTCATTTATACATAGATCAGTTTAAACGGTTTGAATACGTCATTTAAAGCCAATTTGATGGATTCTTAAATTAAGCTCACAACTAACTTTAATAAGCTTTAACTGAAGTTAGCTTTATGTATATTAAATTAAAAAAATATTATATTATGAAAACAGTCCACATCTGCTATAATCACGAACTCAAATAATTTATTCTATCTTCCAAATCTGAACGCGTCCGATCTAAAATGAATAAAATTAATGATTTTTTATGATATCATCAAATCGATCAGTACGTTTATATTCCGATCAGATGATTCGAGCTAAAAAAGAAAATTTTGTGATCCCGAGTTCGGAATAACAGGGAAAACAAAGTTTATGAATTACAGACTGCAGAGTTCGTACAAATAAAATGAAAAATACATGCTAAATTTATCACGTTAGAAAAATATTGGTACGACATGAAAAATAACCGAATATAATAAAAAGACCGTACTTGGATTCCTGAGATGCCAAGCTGTAGAAACAATTGGGAAAAGAGTTCGATCTAATCTAAAATTATTTATCATTTATCAATGTGGATCAAGATTAACAACTAAAAAGGAAGATTAATTTCATAAATAAAGGCCCCACAAAGGGAACCTGTCGGTGATCTCCACAGAGAAGTAACCAATGAGAAGATACTAAGTGTGGTTAAAAGGATTATAAAACCAACCGACCCTCATTAAAGTACAGATTCACTTAAAAGGTAAAAAAAAAATAATAATATTTTTTTTAATTAGCTGCAGTATTGCAGTGCAGGCCCTCAAAATAGTGTCACAATCCCTTGTGAATATTCTTTTGTAGCTATCTGTATAACGGGTTTTTATTGTGAAGTGAAAAACATTCACTGCATGTTTTAATCTCAGTATCACATAGTTTTTTTATAGTAAATAATTTTTATCTCCACATTGACTAGAAAATAATGTTTCACACTAAAATAATACAACTACAAGATTGGACTGGATAGATCCATTTATGCAGTCATAATTATCTTTTGCGCATTACTGTACTCGACAATATGGTGTTAAAATTCTTTTGCGTCGCATATTTTTAAACACGATGGTTGTTTGAGATTCCAATTCTATTCATATATAAACCTAGAAACATCTATGTAGATTTGATTGCAATAGTTTGAGTGAAGCAAGCAGCAAAGTTTTCTATGAAATTGTCCACCAAATAAGTCAATATTCTAGGTGAATGATTTCCGAACAGCTGGTTGGTTTTAAGTGCACAGAGACAAATTTTTTTGTTTTCTTTTACCTTATCAAGGTTGAGATCAACCAAGATCATTATTGATGGAATCAATCAAGCTATTTAATGAGACACTTGTAGCTCTTAACCACGTAGATGTCTGTCAAATTAAATCTAACTTTGCTTTCCAATAATCAAGATAAGATTAAGAGAAAATATCTTGACCTCTAATTTCAAAAGGAGAAATATAATTTAAACCTAACTATCTTTCTCTTTATTTACAATTAACGATTAATTTGTTGAATATATCGCAGAAAATTTAAAATTTCTTTTGATATTTACGTTACTCTAATAAGCATCAATATCTTGTATTTTGCACTTACCATTTCTACATTACCCATTACCCATTGAATTTAATTATCATCATGAAATGCTTGATAGCTCATATCGGTTTCTGATTTTTCATTTATTATTTGTCCGTTAATTATTTTATGACACGATTTATTCATATCATTTATATCATGATCTAATCCATTAAATCAGAATTTATTTTCTAACAACCTGTTGGTTCATTTGTGCTATATAAGTGCAACCGATTTCATTGGATAGAAAGACTCAATTTTGAAATAAATTAAATAGAACTATATCCATTGTATCATGTGTTGATATCTATCAAATTCTATTCCAAATTCCATATACTATTCTCAAATACACCTCAAATGTACTAAATATTCTGCTGGATATTTTTAGAGGCTTTCATCAATCACCTTCATGGTCGTGCCCTAAAAGGTGACAACCCCGTCTTATCTTGGTTGAGGTTCCTGTCGCACGTTGAGACGGAATACGCTTAAGGACAGCGCCTAGCGCGATTCGGGTAACTTTGTTCCTTTTATTTTTTTATTCCTTTTACAATTTTCATATTATCCGATTTGACATTTAACTTTGCACCAACATAATTTCACCCAAAATAAGCCTGCCGTGGAAGAAGGGACTTTATGCTCTTGTTTTTCTTTTTCTATGGATCTTAATCCAATATAATAACTCTGCACACGAGTCTCTTATTTATATCTCGTTCAATATTAATAATACAGTTAGTACGTCCTAATTATAATTAAAGTACCTCTCTGTAGATTGGTAAGTTAGTTGATCACATATCAAGATTCAAATATTAGTATATCATTAAGGCTAGCGGCTAGTGTTGCTTAACAGGATTAGCTGTTACCTCTCCAGTTCACATATAAAATCCTACTACTATTTTTTTTTCGATTTAAGAGGATCAGTGGATTATTCATTACACATTGAGGCACCGTTTGGATGCGTTGAGAAAAAAGTAGAGAAGAAAGAAGGGAAGAAATGTATTATAAACAATTCAAATTTTTCACAAAATTACACACTTCTCAATACTTCTTTTCACTTTTTTTTTTTCTTCCCTTCTTTTCACAACTCATCCAAACGGAGCCTGAAAGATTAAGGGACATCTCCTGTTTTCATTCAAAAAGGAGCGCCAATAAATATTTTAGGAATATATGCTCATTTAGTTGGGTCCTTGATTGCAACAACCTTCAACTTTTGCTAGCTTTTGTTGGTTCGGTGTATTGACCCTACACAAATCACAAGAGACTTGTGCTTAATGATTTGGATTTGATTAATCAATCAATTAGTTTTCCAAATTTCAACATTACAAGTTCTAAGCCAACCAGTGAAAGAGATGCCTCCCCTTGAGCTAAATGAAAAGTTGATTGGCAATTAACTAGTACAGCACCCATTGTAGGCTCTAATATTATACATTAATTTGATCTAATAGAATATAGGTTATTTTATAAGGAATGGAGGTTATCTTAACTAAAGTTTAGTTGCATACGGTTGGGACTTTATTCCATGGAAATGTGATTAATAAATGAACTCTCAGAGGCACATAAGGGAACAATGCACCGGTACATCAGTTTCTCTAGTACAAGTTGGTAATTATAAGCGGCTCGGCGTGTTTCCATTTATTAATTTGGGGCCTATATAGTAGAGCAAGGATCAATTTATAAATCTAAATCATATTTAACTATCAAGGGTGTGTTTGGCAGCTCACGCGAACAGCTAGTTCGCGAACATCGCCAGTTCGCGGGTACCAAACAAAGCACGAATAGGAAGATCTGTGAACTACTCCCCGTGTTTCTTGTTTCTAGATTTTGGCGAACTACTCATTTGCCTTGGCTGTTCGTGGGCCTGTTCGTGGGCCGCCTGTTCATCCCTTGTTCGCGTTTGTTCCCCCTGTTCCTTGTTAAGATGTTCAGCTTCACTGGTCCATGTACCTGTAGCAGAGGTCCCACTGTAAATCAATCGCGTATTATATTAATCGCAGCTGCAGATTTTTTGTGGAATAATTATATTAAGTAAGTAGATTCGCAGTTGAAAAATTTTGTGGGATAATTATATTTGTTTCCAATTCAATGCCAGGTGAATTTTATCACGCTCAATTTTTTTTTTCCAAATTAGCAGATGTTTGTGAATCTTTCATCAGCAATTTTCATATTACAGAAGATGAGCTGTTGAGTAGTTGACACAGATGAATAACTTTTTTTCATATTGGCTACATATTAATTTTTATAGTTTTGTAATTTAAAGCATCATAATTTTCTCTATTTATAAACTTTTTGTAAACAAAAAATTGGTTAGTATTTAACGCACGGATGTTTTTTTATTAAAATCAACGGATATTTCTCATATTACTTAGATACGTCCGCTGAAGCATCTCTAGATATGTAAGTTTTTATGGGGCAGATAGACAATTAATATTTAGTTTGTTTCCTAAATTTAATAATCTCTTCAACGATGCTTTTCCAACTTTCAAGTTTCAACCGTTTGTATCAAAATAAAGAAAATTTCAGAACCCGAGGATGGAAACTCGATATAAACAATTTTTTGGTCTTTTAGGCAATTAACTAGTGTATTTCTATTTCTTAACTAGGGTCTAGGACCCAGAAAGTAGGCCCATAAATAAATTAATGACGCATCTCAAAAAGACAAAATTTGAAAATTAATTCATCCCAATAAGGCAAAATTGACTATGAAGAACTGCATTTGAGTCTTTGAAATTGAAAATCAACGGGTCTAGAGAATCTTAAAATATAGAAAGTTAACAAAAGGTTCGAACAATTAATTCGAACTATACTTATCAATCAAGAACGAAAGAATTGACTAAGTGAGCTCATAACGTTTGCATTTTTTATCATGAATCATTAAGGCTGTCTAACAAAGGACGAAAAAAATGAAAGCTGATTTTTACATGGATTAAAATACATATCACTTGACAGTATAAATTGTTTTGTAGTTGATTTTGACAATATTTTGGAATAAATAGAAACAAAGTTTATTATGAAATTTTTAAGTTTATGTTGTGTTTTTGGAAAAAAATTATAGTCTCTCAGTTAAGTCTCATACTCATCTTTCAGTATTACACCCAGAACAAATAAGTTTAATTTTGAAATTTTTAAATCATTTCATGACAATAAGAAATTTGAAAATAATTTGTTCTTTTTTTGTGATTCGAACAAGGACCGCTTGGTTAACGGAATAGAGCCAAACCACTAAACTAAACAATTCAGCTTATTGTTTTTTAGAGTTAGGATATATACACTTTATAAATAAAAAAATTAGTTTTAAATGTTAAATAAAAACTTTTAAATTATTAATGGGTTGTCAATTTTTTTCAAAATAATTCGTTGTCAATTGATTTCTTTCTGACAATATAAGCTGGCAATAGGTCAAGAAGAAATTGCATTACAAAACATGGAATGCATCTGAAGTACAAAAGAAACTTAACAGTTAACACATATTTGCGAAATTCTTTTTCAGCCTAAAAACAAGCCACACATTTTTCCTTTTTAGTGTGACAAACTTTGTACGCATGTCCCATTTTGAAGCGTTTCAATCCAAGGAGATGATAAAATTGGGTACTTGATATAATCTGTTTGTCACTTGATAAGTTCCTATCACTTGATTTGACCGACCAACCTACTTGAACAAACTTCTTTGTTTTTATTGTGTTATTTGAGTAAAGTTTTAGATTTCCCACCCCTATAGAAGCCACAACAGCTCTAGGCAGCTTCAGGCTACCTATTTGGTTGGTGGTGATGACAAATATCAACAAAATAAAATAGCTCTGTATCCAAGTCAAATATGCACTTCAAGTTCAAAGAAATGAGATTTTTTTATGGACGTCTAAATACTCGTTTGTCAAGATTGTAAAATTTATTTTTCTTATAGTTGAGGATTTTCTAAAAAAAAGAAAGTTATTTTTATATTGGGAAACAACAGAGTTCTTTCCACCCTGTTTCTTCGAAAAAGAAAATAATAGACGTTTGAAGACGAAATTTAATTGTCTGTCACTTTTTTTTTTTGCTGCAAATCTACACTGAAGATAAACCTTATCTAAGATAATTTCCGAAACTATACCTAGAGCACAATTGCAACACAAATAATTCATGGAAATTGCAATTTGGAAGCACAGAGAAGATGAGCATTTGCTTGGAATATTTCAATCAAGGCATAAGTTTAAGTTGGAATATTTTTCATTTAGGAATTAATTGGGTCCATTCTGGGGATTCTGATAATTGCTGCATAGTATACACTTACTGTTGACTCTGACTGTCAAAACTTACAAAAAAAAAAAAAAAATGCGGGAAGAACAAGGAATCCTAGAAGTCGGCAAATTAATTGCCCCTCAGAAAATGTGACCTCTAGCGAGCTTTTAGTTTAGAGCGAGACCATCGATTTAAATACTTCAAATTCGAGTCACTAATTTGATTAAAATTAGATGTACATTTTTTTCTTTTTTTCTTGTCAGAAAAATATCTAAAAATTCGTGATCGTCAAATAAAAATATATTTCTTCGTTGTCGAAAAACCTAGTAGTAAAAATCATAAAAAGAACAATAGTAATATTAAGTATCTACAAGTTTTTAATATGTAGATCCAATTCAACCGCTCAGATAAACTATTTGTAAATTTACTAATATTAAATTTGGAAGCTTATTATTATTTTTTTGTGAACTTTTTAGAAAGTTAGTAAGCTTTGTCACGTACGTGCCACATATGCTTTACAGAGTTTTATTATTTTCTTCTCTTTAGAGTTACTATAAAAAATTATACACAAACTAATTAAATTATTTCGTTTTTATTTAAGAAAGGGAAAAAATGATAAGATTATTACTCACACCAATGTCGTTCGCACTGAAAACTTTATTAAATGTACTTACCGAATTTATTATAGTAACATAACATTCAGCGTTACAGAAAAAATGCTGATGTCAATTTACAAGCATTAAAGTTGATTAAAATGTCAAGTGTTGACCATAAAACCTATTTAAATATTCGCCTAGGCAGTAGGGCTGTCAATGGGTACGGTACGGTACGGTAGAAGGTATTTTCATTACCGTATCCGTTAAAATTTTCTTTACCCGTACCCTACCCGTACCCGTTAAAAATAGCTTTACCCGTACCCATTAAGAATTAACGGTACGGGTACGGTAACGGTAAAAAATGAATATAATAATAATAAAATTTGTACACTCTATATAAATAAATTATATCAATAAGTAATTAAGTATATTAATAAAGTGCAACAATGGTGGCGAATATTAAATAGGTTTATGTTTTTTCATTTTTTCGTACACTGAATGGAAAGAATTGTAAATCTTAAATAAAATCTAACAATATTTTTTTTACCAATCATGCAATATAAGATGCCATATGTATCATGTAATTGTATCTTTTTAATTGTGGCAATTACCCATTATGAAAACGGTACGAAATAACTTTTACCCGTACCCGTACCCGTTAAATTAACGAAAAAATTTCCTTACCCGTACCCGTACCCGTTAACTTAACGAAAATAAAACTTTATCCATACCCGTCTTATACGGTACGGTACGGATTGGGTAAACGGATAAATGGGTTTCATTGACAGCCCTACTAGGCAGTGTTTGGATTGGAGTGGGAAGAATATAATAAGGAAAGAAGGGTCCAAATTTATTATTAAACAATCCAAACTCTTCACAAAGTTATACACTTCCCAATACTTCTTCCCACCTCTTCCCTTCTTACCTTCTTCCCACACCTATCCAAACGGAGCCCTAGATATGTAATTAAAGCATATGATTTAGATGTCTATCTTGAATAAATAAATATGCTCAAACAATAATTTGAAAATATTTATCGACCATTTAACTATAATTAAGTCGCAACCTAAAAAAATTGTGTGTGTCAACTAAACTTTTTTTTTATTAAACTCTGTGCATGCATATGAGTAAAAAGGAACAAGTAATGAAACGGAATTTATTTTGTCGATATATGCTTTTTATGAAGGGTTAAATGCAATCAGACCAAAACGTTCTCTATTCTTAATTTTGACAAAAAAATAAAAAATGTAATGGTTCTTAAGAGTTCAGCTTTCGTAGTGGTAGACTAGTTTAGAGCGCCTTCCGTCGTCCTTAACTAACTAAACAATGCCAATGTCAATAACTCATAATCATTTCGGAAAATAAACAAAATTACATTGTTTTTTTTTTGAACAAAACAAAATTAATGTAACAAAATTACATTGTTACTCGAAAAAAAGGAGAAAAATGGGGCCAGTCCAGAACTAAACATACAAAATTTACTTTAATAATTAGTTAATTAATGTATGACGTTTAGAAAACATTAATATTAACCTTTCTATAAAAGTTAATACCTACTATGGTAGAACGTTAATTAATTGGCTAGGTGTAACGCCAATTAACAAGAAATCCTGTACTATAGATCGTAGTTAACTAGTATGAATGAATTCTGAGTATGGACTGTGAGTACGTGTAGTACTGCTACATTTATCTGCAAGAAAAGAAACGACACGTGTACTGCTTAACTAATACACTATCTAACCTGTGGGAGTATCATTCGTTAAATTAACATAAGAAATTGACAGGCACCAACAGTAAATGCTTGTATATGTTAATTATAATATATATCAAAATGAACCACTCGCACAACAGATGTCTGTAGAATTGGACTTGAATGCATTCGATAGATATTTTTTTTGTTGAATATAAACATCAAATAATTCAAAATTTAATAATATAAAATTAATTTTAAATAGTTTGACAAATATCGATTTTGACAATATAAACACAAACTTCGAGAGAATAAAAACACCACCAACGAATTTTATAACATTAAATAATTGGAGTTTAAACTTTTAACTATATAAAAAAATGATTTCAATTATGTACATATCTAATTGTAGTATATATTGCACTTAACTACCAGCACATTGTATTTGTAAGTATAAAAACCCTTCTTTATACAAGTGAATGCTCTAGAAATAAGAAAAAAAAAACTATAGGTATAACAATTAGAATAATATATATAATCACTTAATAATAGTGATATGAATAAATATAAATATCATATACGGAGTTAGGGCCGAGCCAATTATAAAACTTCGTATTATTATTTGTTGAAAAAAATTTGTATTAGCACCATCCAATTATTGTGTATGTTATTAGAATGTGATGAACTACTGAACGTGCAAAACAGGGTAGAAAAGCACCAAGTGGGTTCAGAACAACAGGAAGAAGAGCCCAATTACTTCCTTTAAATTTCAGATAAATACCAAACATTGCCAAAAAAAAAAAAAAACATAGAAAGAGGAAAAATAAGTATCTAATAAGGGTGTATAGATAAAGTTGCAATAATTTTATTTCTTTTATTTTTTGTCAGGCGTAGAGAAGTGATGTGTTATTTGAACCGCACAAATGCCACCGAGAACTTGAGAGAAGAAGCCGGCGAAATTGACTGACGCATGCAAAAATCACTATCAAATTTTACTGCGACTTCATCATGTAATTTATTATGTAACGAATTCATAAGATTACAAAATTGCTACCCGCAGCACAATACCTGCAGTGGAATAGAGATACAAGCAGCCTAATATCGTAAGTGACTTAAATAACGGGTCAACTACTACTACTGTCTTATGTTTTCTCTGCCACTTGACAGGTAGCAAACCGTGTAATCTATGTGCCTGATATATGCAAAACAATGTAACGCCATCCTAAAAAAAAAAAATGTAACGCTAGATAACTGATGGAAATTTATATCTCAAATTTTGAGAAAATTTATTTATTATTATTATTTAATATCATTGGTACTTGGTGTCTCATAAAATTGTGTCACAAGGCCTTCTGTTGTAAATGTCATGATGCAAGTTACATATAGGATTGCATGAAAGGAAACAAGAAATATAGCCATAGGAGATCTCACCCCAGTCTATGCGCAGTCTCAATCTCGTCACCGTCCGGTCGTTACCACCCATGTTTCAACAAACGATGGGGATAGACTCGTTGGAACTGCAAAAAGAATTGTCACTCAGAAATTTAATTCAATTATTATTTATATTAAAAGAACTTTAAGTTACTAATAAAGCTCTTTATATTGGCCTTTATATGTTTTCATTTTACAAATCCATTACCACCTACTGTAACTCCAAAATTACCTTACTGCTTTTTGAATAAACAAATTTATTACACTCTTGAGGAGCATTATGAAAAAATATTATGAACAAATTAGAAACAGTTGATAACTCACATGCATTATAGTGTCAAATATATATTCTTTGACCAGATAAACAAAGTTGATGATTGCTCACCATATATTTACTGTTCTTGTGGTCGTACTCACATTAATTGAGGTGGCCTTATTATGAGTGAAGCACAAATTAATTGCTCCATAGAAGGAATTGAAGTGTAATTGGCTATCTGTTGATAAATTTAACTTTTACAAGTAACATAATAACATAGTATTATCTCCTTTCTTGACGGAGTAAAACAACATTACTTGCCACACTCCTTTCTTGACGAAACCGTATATCTTGGCTCCGTTTGGATGTGTTGAGAATAAGGTAGGAAGAAGGAAGAAGGAAAGAAATTTATTGGGAATGAGTAAATTTATTGGGAAGTGTGTAACTTTTGTGAAGAATTTAGATAATTAGAAATAAATTTATTGAAAAAAATTCCTTATTCCTTCTTCCCACTTCCCACCGTCCAAACACAGCCTTGGACTTGAAAGGGGCAAGCCGCAAGTGTTAAATTTCTAGATTAAAAAAAGGAAAGTATACCATCAAAAACAAAGTACAAAACCAATAACAACTTGTTCCACATTGTTCCCTCTCCCCCCTCTCCTCTCTAAAACCCATATGAGAAAACCATGCAATAACTTCATCATCTCCCCTCCATACTCGAGACTAATCCATAATCAAGATGAACCACCAACTAATAGGCCAAGAGCCTTTGCGAATACAGATTCTCCGGTGGGCTCGGCACGTCAGCCTCTCCATCTACAAGCGGTTTTTCTGGGTTCTCTGGAGCCGTATCTTTGCATGTTCCTGTGGTGCAAAGTACAGAAGGCTGCTGGTTGAGGTGTCAGATCCCCGAGCTTTGGGCATCTCATCAGCTAATTTGCATACTCACATCAATGCACTTCCTGGTTGCACGGGTACCGATGAATCGAGTGATGATATGGTCTCCTTGAAAGTTAGCCTTCTTGGTGATTGCCATGTTGGGAAGACAAGCTTCATGGTATGTTCGATCTAGGATGCCGGTACCTGTTATTGGTAGAGTACTGGTACATACTACATACTAGTTGGGAATAGTTGCATGCCAGTTTTGTCTAATTTTTTTCTTTAATTTATATGTATCTGTCTTTCTGACGGTTCTATTTTGATATTGTGTCTATATGTTGGTCCTTTTTGAACCTTTCTAGTCTTTGGTTAGCTTTAAAGTAAAAATTGCATGTCAATACCATTCTGGAGATTCCCGGTACAGGTCATACTATGCCAGTATTGATTAAATTTAGTCGCATGCTCTCATGGTGTTCATAAATAAATTTCTTTACAGCTGGTTGATCAGATACATTATTAAGGAAATTTATAAGAGTTTAGTAATCAGTTGGATAATATGCATTTTGGTTTTGCAGCAGGCAAAGCACTGGTGGCATGCCTCGCCATTTTATGATTTTAGTTAATCATGACCAATTTTATGTTACTTAGACTAATATGTTGTGAAAAATGCAGATAAAGTATGTGGGAGAAGAAGAAGAGAAGAAAGGGATGGAGATGAGTGGGCTTAATTTGATGGATAAGATTTTAATGGTCAGAGACGCAAGGATTGCTCTCACCATTTGGGATATTGGAGGTATCTTTGTTTCACTTTCATGACTTTGTTTCAATTTTCTTCCCAAATTTTGCTTGGAAGACTATTTTAATGTTTGCCCCTAGAATAATATTTAAATATCTTCAGTGCCCCTGCACAATGCAAGGTAAGTCTTGCATGCATCCAACTGAAGTAGTTATTCTCCTATTTTTTCTTTTAAATTGGCTTAATTAATCATATTTTCTTCCTCATTTCGTACCATTGTGGTAATATGTGACATCTCTTAGTTTGTATCAGTACATGTCATATTTTGGTATTTTGCAGGGCCATATGCTTTAGTATTACAGTAGAAGTTTACAGAGACAGAAGGAAAGTCCCAAAACATAAACTGTAGATTTCCAAAACACGACTAAATAAGATATTCCCCACAATACAGAGAAACTAGTCCCCTTTATCAGCCTCCACTTATATTTTGTAGATTTAATGATTTATACATCGGATTCTTTTTTTTTTTGGCTCCTATCATGAAAATTTTCTGGTTATTCTTATTCCTCTCTTAATTTAATAGCTTTTTGTGGTTTATGAAGGTGATAGAGATTGCCTTGACCATGTACCTCTAGCATGCAAGGATGCAGCGGCCATTTTATTCATGTTTGATCTAACCAGTCGTTGCACCTTAAGCAAGTATGAAATGTCTTAATTCAGTTTAACTATATATTTATTTATTTATTTTTATGAGACTTAACCTTTTAATTTATTTTTTCTATTTTTGTACATTGGAAAATCTGAAAATTTTACTAATTACAATAATTCTGCAGTTTCTGAATATAAATTTTAATTTAATGTTTCTCTTTTCCTTTCAATTTTTTTTCTCATGCAGTGTCAAAAACTGGTACCTTAGAGCAAGAAAATGGAACAAGGTACTTCTACTTCTTTTTTTTTTAATTATTTAATAAGTCACACTTGTGACTTGTGAGGCGCGTAATAGAACAAGTTATGCTAATTTTATGTAATTTTATTTGTTTTCTCACTTTCAGACGGCTATTCCAATCTTAATTGGACTAAAATTTGACGATTTTTCCCGGCTTCCTCTTGATATGCAATGGACCATTATAACGGAGGTAACTAGAGTGTCGGTTTTTTATTTTTCTGTCAATCGTTGGTACTAATTTATTTGATTTTTACCAAAATTAAGAAATAAATTATCCAAAACCCATCAGAATTTTGTTGTTTGTGCTCGACCAACTGTTTCAATACATACTATCCAGCCATCCCATAAAAGGTACCAGTTGTCAACTGTCAAGATACTGGTACATTTTTAACATACTATCCACCCACACATATGCAAATATGACTACTAAGGTTATTTTTTTAACATACAATTTTTTTGGGATTAATTTTGTCAAACTAGCAGTGTAGTAGATTTTCTTTTACTGAAAATAGTATAAAACTACCTACACTAATTTATTCCATACTTACTGATGGAACGTCTAATGCAAAATAACGCTGAAAACTTAGGGTCTAAATGCTCTTTATACAGATGAGCTCAGCAGACAAAAGTTTAAAAAGCTTTTAAAATAAGCAAGTGTAAGTCTAGTTGTCATCTATTAATGTGGATCTCTTTGAGATCAAGACTCCCACTAGTTGCCATTAAGCCTCCCATTATAAAAATAAAATAGTGATCTAAAAGTCTGGTGGATCCCTGATGCAATAAATAACAATCCATTAATACGCTTTAGAGGAGGAGGTGCTGTTTGTCAATATTTGCGTATGTGTCCAGTTCAATCAAACAAGTGTTTCATTCTCTACATTACACAGACCAATTTGTTTAGATGGGAAAAGTAAAAAATAAAATAAAACAACAAAAGTAAAGGATAGAAATTGCTGTTTTTATTTTTCTCAAAATCACTTCTTGCTGTCTTCTTTGCAATTTTTTTTATTTTTCTTATATATGCCAGTACAGTAAATATTAAAACACAAGCCCTCTGTTGTCTATTTACCTTTTCAAAGCAAGAGTTTTGGGAGGTTTTGTTTTCCTAGGAGGTTTTCTTTTAGAGGGGTCCATGTTAGTAATGGTTCAATTTATACGTTGTTTGTTTTCTAATGATTAAGTTAACTTTTCCACGCTTCAACTTTATGCTAGATTCCATAACTAAAACCACCCTATGTAGATATTCCTGAATAAGGTTCATTAGTGGTTGCTCTTGATAACAAAATATTTACAAATAATTAGTGGAAGTTGGAAAGCACAATCAATGTTGTTCAAAGTAGTGGAACTCAAACTCCTACAAGAATATAGCATGCTTTCTAGAATAACAATTATAACACACTTCATGATTTTATCATTAGAGAGAAATGAATCTATATTGTTCTATAATTCCGTTTTGCATTACTCATTTTTGGGATTTGTTTTATTTGTTGACAGGCCAGAACATATGCAAGAGCGATGAAAGCGGCTTTATTTTTTTCTAGCGCAACACACAATATAAATGTGAACAAGATATTTAAGTTCATTATGGCCAAGTCTTTCAACTTGCCATCAACCGTAAAGAGAAACTTGAATGTTGGGGAGCCTATTATTGACTTCTAGGCCCTTTTTTTTTTCTCTTTCTTTTTCTTACTCTTCTCATTTTTCCCCCCTTTTGTTGGTGTTTGTTCATAAGATGAGCTCCTCTCTTGTAATGCATTGTTGTAAATATTAATTTCAGTCATCATCCCATGCATTCCAATTCTCCTAAGTGATAGAGAAAACTTAATATTACTATATGGGTGATCCAAATAGAGGTGGAATAAATTGTAGGTTATGCAAACGGGAGAAAATGAAAAGAGTAAAAAAAAATACATTTTCTAATATTTGTATTTAAATTTGTACGTATTAAGCTTGAACCAAGAAAAAGTTTTTTTTTTAAAAAAAATGTACACTTTATATGTTCGTAATATAAATTCTGTATAACTTCAAGTGCTAAGGCGTTCAGAATTCATATTTGTGATTATTTCGTATATCATAATTCAAACCGTACAATAAAAAACTGCGATGACATGCCTTAAATAATTAGATTAAGAATATAATTTCACTTATGCTGATGTTAGCGATTTGTATCCTCATAGCTATACCAAGACTCGCTACTAAAATTATTTTTTTACAACAGCTTTTTGAATAAAATAGCGACGGTTTGTGAGGGACGTTAACAGGGGAAAGGGTCCCTATTCTATATTAAAATTAATTGTTAGTATCCGGTTTTTTAACTAAAATTTAGGATTTCACGGTGGCTATTTAAAAAATAACTTCCGGTTAAGGATCAGATGTCTCAATTTTATTAAAAATTAGGATCAGAATTTCATGATTTGAAAAATTGTCAACAAGCTGTTAAATACAATGTTTTCAAAACCGTATCGGATACCGGAAATTTTCGGTAATACCGGGAACCGGAATGGTGACCGAAACGGCGGTATCCGGTATTGTGAGAGGAAAAACCGGAAAATTTCGGAAAATACTAGGAAATACTGGATTTCCATCATCTGCCCGGTAAGAATGCCGGTACGGTTTTGAAAACATTGGTTAAAAATTACCAGGACGGATTCATTACACGAGTTAAATTGAATCAGTTGATCTGTTAAAAATTGGGATAATGGCCCAACAAGCTGCTCTCAATCTCATAGCCCATAGGCCAGAAACTTGGAGAGATCTGGCCCTGTAGGAATGGGAATTGTATTCTTTGATTTCATTCCTGATACGAAATTTCATCTGAATTTTAGTTCGTAATTGTTTCTTGAGAAATGCTACAGTCCAATATATAGGACGGATGGACTCCGTTTAATACGTTCGTTTTATATTTTTAAATTTTAAATAACCGATCCGAACCGTTCATTATGTTCTCCTTAATAAAAACTTGTAATAAACCAATTTTTACATTTTTTCAATTTTTTTTTGCATTTTATATCATGAATTTTTTAAAAATACCGAAAGAATAGTAAAAAAAATCGAAAAAATGTAAAAATTGGTTTCTTTTAACTTTTCAATACGAAGAACATATTGAACGGTTTGAATCGGTCATTTGAAATTTAAAAACGTTAAAACGACCATATTGGACGAACTCATCCGTCCTATATATAGGACACTAGTATTTCTCTTGTTTCTTTGCTAAGGCTCCGTTTGGATGCGTTGAGAATAAGGTAGGAAGAAGGAAGAAGGGAAGAAATTTATTGGAAAATGTGTAACTTTTGTGAAGAGTTTAGATGGTTAGAAATAAATTTATTGGTAAAAAGTGATTATTCTTTATTCCTTATTCCGGGAAGAAGCCATCCAAACGGAGCCTAAGTAAATTTTGAAATTTGAACCAAGGTAAATTTATATACGTGTCACTTTTTGTCTTTAAAAAAGCGAACTAATAGGGTGTGTTTGGATGCAACGGAATAAACCAGGAATAAGGAATAGGAATAAGAAATTTCGATTTGCGTGTTTATTCTTATTCCTTATTCTTATACCATGATTTTATTAGTATAGGAATAAGGGCCTATATTCTTTATTCTTATGTTGTTTGGATTGCACAAGAATAAGAATAAGCACGCAAATCGAATTCCTTATTCCTATTCCCTATTCATCCAAACACACCCTATAAGCATCGGATGAAATTGAGTCGAAAATCCCAAGATGTAAATAACCTAAAATTTTGAGCATAGCGCATAGTTAGCTATCAATGTGAACTCTGGTATCATGCACAGACCTGGGAACATCAATTTATCGTGTACGAGATATGATTAGCCACCAAATGAGACGGATTTTTCACCTGTAAGGCTACTATGACTGATCGATTTGAATTTGTAATGCATCAAAAATTGATATCAACTTTTAAATGTTATTTTCTATAAATCGATTCATACCATTCCACTCCTTCGTTACCGAGGTACGGAACCTGATTTGCATAAAACAAATAGATAAACCAATGATGAAACAGCTTGGGACAAATCAGATGCCAAATTTGATGGACAATAATTCCAGGTAGGTCAAAAAGGAAATATAACTGAACAAAGTTGTCTTTAAAGATTCAACTTCAGTAACACAAAAATAACCAAAAATCTCTAACAACATTCAAAGTACTTCTTAGATAAAAACCTAGCACGAAAGGCAAAGATTTTCCAAAGTACAAAAAAACAGAACACAAATTTAGAAAAGGGATGTTCCCTTGCCCTTCTTGTCTCCTCCGATTTCAAAGTGCTTGCATCTCTGCACCAATGTACAGAAGGAAATTATGTCAATACAAGATGGGGCTTGGAAATGGAAATTCATGATCAACCCCTCAAAAGTTACTCAAAGCAATGAGTTCACTGATAGAACTAACTTGCCTGAATTTATTAAATTCAAAAGACTACCCATAAACATAATCAAGCAATGTGTTTACAGATCAACTACAGTTATTCTCTACAGTGTATCTCATTGTACCATGTCGCAGGATACCAACATTTGAATATAAAAGTATAATGAAATTACCTTAATTGGGTGCTGTGAGTAATGTTTGCAGCTCTGGCACTGCAACTTCAGCACAATCTTCTTGGTGGTTTTTGCCTAATAATATTAAAAAAAAATTGTTATTACAATCTAGTAGAAGGAGAATGAGGTTGTGGTATAGCACACAAATAGAACATTTCCATGCAAACACTAGCTCAATTTGCAAATAGATAACTTGCAAAAGGACGAAGAAAAAACAATTTTATTTATCTAATGATGTTGCTTCAGATAAACATCTCAAATAAGTACCCAACACTTATAGCAACAATTTCAAATGGTTATACTCCCATACATTAACCAGTGTCAGATAAAACAATATGCAAAAACATGACCCCTAGTAAATTTCTGAATGGTTAGGAGCAATCATTGCAGATAGACAGAACTGACAGGATTTATTACATTTTAATCTCAGATAAAAATGACAAATTCCACTAGAAACAACAACAACTAAGCTTTTGTCCCAAGCAAGTTGGGGTAGGCTAGAAAATCTCAAAATATTATATCAGCTCATGAAAGTAATATAGAAGTTATTTTACATGATTCACATAAAGGTAAAATATTCTGTGATATACAAAAAGCAGAAAAAACCAATTTCATGTAGAGCAATAGAAGATGATCAGTAACTCAACAAATAGGACATATCAATTCAACTTAGGCTAGACAACATCCAATATTGGTAGTACGACACTCATCAGCCCTTAATAATTATAGCATAAGACATGATATACAACACTTGAATAAACAAGGGTGTAAGATAGTACAGAATTCCAGAAATTTGGAGCCAAATGCAAATGCAATAAACCCAAACACTTTATCTATAAAAAACAACAAAACAAGGTAAGAGGGGGAAGCAGGAAACCTTCTTGTGGAAGACGGGTTTGGTCTGACCACCATATCCAGATTGTTTGCGGTCATAACGACGCTTTCCTTGGGCTGAGAGACTGTCCTTGCCCTTCTTGTACTGGGTCACCTTGTGGAGTGTGTGCTTGCGGCACTCCTTGTTCTTGCAGTAGGTCTTCTTTGTTTTCGGTACATTCACCTACACATCATATGACATATTATTTAATAATAAGCCATCAGACTGAATTTTATTTCCTTAAAAAACTCTTATCAAATAAAACTAAAAGCAGAAATCCTATCAGTTTGAGCCTCATTTTCTTTTTATTTTCTGCATTTTAATTTTAGTTCATTTCTTAATGCTGTATAAGTATACTTGTTTACACTGTATTGAACCACACAAACTGGATAATCATTGAAAACATTTTGAACTCAATTCCAGCTCAGGTTAGATTATCTCAGTTAGGAAAACCATTTTGTCGACCTTACCGAACTCGAACTAAAACCCTTAGTACACAAACCAAGAAATGAAACAAAATGCCTTACAATTTGGTGATTTTCAGTAAATATAAAAAATTTCATATTTCATATGCAACTGTAAGGACGAGTATATCTTGTATAACAAACCATACAAATACTATCAGACAATTACAACATACAATCAGACAGCTAAAATCAACGCATTTGCTCATAAATCAGATCGACCAACAAATTATACAACCAAATTAACCATAGAGAACACAACTAAACCACTAGTTCAGATAAAAGCACACGCAATCTAGCAAAATCAGTGGATTTACAACGTACCATTGTTGCGGCTTTAGTTAGATCTTCGAAGCTTCTCTGCCTCTATTCTTTTTTCTGAGCCGCCGGAGAAACCCTAGTTATGATAAATCCCTTTCTATATATATATGAGCAAATAAGACCGGGTTAGGGTTCGGCGGAAATTATAACGAGTTTTTCCAATTTTACCCCTTGGCCCAGTGGTAGTTCGTCTGACTTCTGATTGGGCTTATAGCTTTCTGGGCTTGGTCTGCTGCTTTTATTAAGCCCTTTTAGTTTTAAGTTTACAAGCTTGATCCGCCTTCTATTAGAGAGCACATTTCTACCGAAAAAATTAAAAATAATATTATAATATTAAGAATATTGTAATATTTTTTTTAATTTAAGAAATTTTTTTTGGATCAAATGACGATAAATATAGAGCTGATTTCAGTGGCGTTCTATAAATATGCTTGTTATACTATCATCACAATCTTTTTTCCTTCTCTTTTCCGAGTACATACTTCGGAACAAATCATTTTTCCATGAACTGCTTCTGACCTGTTGTATCTTTGGTTATATAATTAGAATTTTTCCTTTTACTCATTTCTTGCGTTCAAGCGACAAAATTTACATCATCAGCACCTCGTTTATGATAATTTACTGAAAATTTTCACTAAATTATGGGTGCTCAGACATATTTTGGCTTCGTTTGGATGAGATATGGGAATAAAAGAATAAGGAAATAAGAGAATAAATTTATTACAAATAATCCAAACTCTTTATAAAATTACACACTTCCCAATATTTCTTCCCACTTCTTCCCTTATTCCTCTTATTCCCACACCATCCAAACGGAGCCTTTAAGGTGCCACTGGGGCATCTCACTACGCCATATTTTATTATTAACACCGGTTAAATTATGGTCTTTAGCACCGGATAGGAAGTGGTGCTAAAGATGAGTGGTGTTAAAAATATATAAAAAACCGGTGTTAAAGGGGCGGTGCTAAAAAAAAAGCTAGAAATTGGAGCGGAAATGTTACGCATTATTAAGACCGATTTTTAACTAAAAAACCGGTGTTAACATGTTATTATTTAGACCGGTTATTAAGCTAAAAACCGGTCTTATAATTATGATTATTTTAGTATTTTATTTTTTTGGAATATTATTTAGACCGGTTATTAAGCTAAAAACCGGTCTTACTAGAATCTTTAAGACCGGTTTTTAGCTTAATAACCGGTCTTAATTTTTAATTAAAAAAAATAAATTTTTTTATTTTTTGGCTAGCCCCATTTTTGCTAGCCAGAAACCAGATAATATCATTCAATTTACATTGAATGATAGAAAGCAATAATCATTCACATAATCAAAACATCACATAATCATCAAAATAGAAAGCAATAATCGAAACATCACATAATCATCAAAACATCACATTACCATCCTAGCCCGCTCTTTGGATACTCTTGTCTCATTAGCGAGCGTACGTTAGATCTATGCAATTTATTGCCTGAGAAAAATTCGGCAGCATTTCTCCTTATGTTCCCTGAATACGCTATCACACGATTGCTCGTGCGTACGTATCCATGGGAAACATAAGGAGAAATGCCGTCGAATTTTTCTCAGTCAACAAATTGCATCGATCTAACGTACAACTCGCTATCCTAAATGAGACAAGATAGTATCCAAAGAGCAATACTCCCGACCGGAAGTACTATCTGAGATTAATCCCTAATGTATTAATCTCGGACGGGCACGACCTAAAATAGTACAAATTCCGGCAATTTGGTCCTATATGACAATACAACTAATATATGCAAATTAATGCCAAATTATGTATCTATATATGCACAAAAAAATTGAAATTAAAGAGCGTTAAAATAGAAAATTACCGAAATTGTCTTCTCGATCTTCCACTACGATAGAATAATCTTATCGATCTTCCTAACTCTTCCTTTTCCTCTTCCTTTTTATATTCATTATCAAATGAAAAAAAACTCAATAATAAACTAAAATTGCAAAATTAATTAACCATAAATAAAGTTCAGAAAAAATATAGAATACACCTATGAATTTTTTTTAAATCCTCTGTGATCTCCTTTGCTTTCTCTCTTGATTTTTCAATTTTTCAAAAATTTTTTGGAATTTTTAACTAATTTTTTGTGGAGGTTTTAGAGAAAGAAAAAGTTTCGGTTTTTAGAGATCAGAATAAATGCATATATGGCGGCTATGAACAGTGAGAGAGAGAGAGAGAGAGAGCGGAAGTCTTTATTAAATATGGTTATAATTTTTAAGACCGATTTTTTATAAAAAACAGGTCTTAAAAAGATAACGGAAAAAAATAAAAATTCAGATTCTTTTAGCACCGGTTTTTATAAAAAACCGATCTTAAAGACTTTTAAATTAACACCGATTTTTTATAAAAAACCGGTTTTAAAAAAGTTAACGGAAATAAAAAATCTGTTTCTTAGTAGCACCGATTTTTATAAAAAACCGGTCTTAAATTTTACTATATTAAGATTGGTTTTTTATAAAAACCGGTGCTACTAAGAAACTGATTTTCAGGTTTATTTTTTGGAACTTAATAGGACCGGTTTTTTATAAAAATCGGTCTTAATCAAAATTCTGACAATTACAAAAATGCCACGGGATATTTTTTCAACTAGATTTAAAAAAAACCGGTGTTATTGTGGCGGTGCTAAAAATCAATTCTGGCGTAGTGTCTCTAGTTTTTAATTCATCGAGTTCTGACGGTTACTGTAAGTAATAATTATATTATGTAGGCAATATGCAAGAAGTAGTAAAATAATTAACTCGATACTTTACCAAGTAGAAAATTTTGATGAGTATATAAAATTTTTGTTTCTAATTAAGAGTACTTATTAAGATTGTACGTGTTATATAAGAACTAATTAATATTTTTACCGCAATTATTTTTCATTCGTAAGGATTAAATTAAACTCAGAAACTAAATCGGTTATGAAAACTCATGCATTTGTTTTACACAAGGTCGTTAAAATTATGATGGCTACATATAGTAAAAATAAGAACGATAAAGACGCTCAAGCAATCTGACAAGTTTATCGCGACATCACGAAATTAATGATACAAGAATATTTTGGACTTTAATAGGATCATGCTTAATGACAAATTGAGGTCAGGTCAAAAGTACAATAGACTGATGTTGAAAACATAGCTAAAATTAGAACAATCCAGATTGGATGTTTATTATTATGGCAATGTATCGCATGACCGTCAATCAAGACTTGGATAACAACAGAATATCGTTGTATTAAGGAGTTGGTTGCTGGAGGTGGTGGCCATAGACAACAATCCCGTACCTATCTCATTAAGATATTCCAAACTAATAGAGCAAATAGTAAACATATAAAATTGCATATATAGAAATTTATTCAGACGTTCAAAATGTGGTATATAATATATGATGAAGGCCATGAAGCTACCATGAGTTCTTAATTATAGTCTTTCTAAGAACAAGCATGCAGCTCATAGGATCAGATCTTATATTGTGGGGAACTAGGGATCGTTTAGGAATAAGAAAAATTTTCTATTTCTAAACATAAAGTATTAAGAAAGTGTGTAATTTTGTAAAGAGTTTGGATTGTTTATAATAAATTTATGTCTAGAAATAGAAAATTTCTTCTATTCCCAGAGCATCCAAACAGGCCCCTAATTACTATATTCTTAATGGCTCCGTTTGGATGCAAGAAGAAGGAGGAAGAAGGAAGAAGACAAAAAAAAAATTATATACTATCCAAACTCTTCACAAAGTTACACACTTCCCAATACTTCTTTCCACTTCTTTCTTTTTTCCCAAACCTATCCAAATGGAGCCAATATTATTACAACTTTTCAAGTGATCAGATCTTATATTGTGGGGATAGGGTGAACATTATCAGCTCATAGATTAATTGCTTCTGAGAATTTGGTAGTTATTTCTGGGTTTCTCCCTTATAAATAATTCCATAATCATCCCTGATTTATTTAAACGTAGGAAGATGAAATATGCTTAATGAATTAAACTGGCAGAAGATCCACATAAACCACATTACCTTATAGTACTTTTTTGCATATCGGTCATTGCTTAATTCAAATTTCAAAAACACAATATCTGCTCTATATTTCAGGATATATATACTGTCATTTTTACATCGGTCATTCTAGGTTAATTACACAAAAAATTATTGCGAACTAGATTTCTATGCGTCTCTATAATTTGGATTAAGTGTAATATTATTAAGACTCTTCGTACATGAGAACAAAAAAAGGTTTTCCTCATTTTGTTTTTGAAGGTTAGTTGGCGATGGTTTTCCTCATTTCAATTAATAGTGGTGGTTGTTTCAGTAGCAAATATATACACGGTCCACATTATAGTGAAAAAAGATAGTAATGTTTATGATTATGATACTCTTTTTAGCAGATCTGGCTACTCTCCAACTGCCACATCATGATTATATATATGTTTGTGATAATTTGTTCATGATGATGAAAAACATTGTACTCTGTCGTCTACTAGATGCATTTGAGCGTAATTCTAATTGTATGTTAGTTTCATTAATATTATACAATTCATGCTGGTTATTTTTGCTTTTAACTACTTACCCATGCATTAATATTATACAGTTCATGCTGATCATTAATACAATAATACTCCAATTGAAGGTTAGTTTGAACGCTATAAGACTTTATAAATTATCAAGAATTGAGATAAGTAATATTGGATTGGAGGGACTTATACAGTTCATGCTGATCATTAATACTCCAATTGAAGGTTAGTTTGAACGCTATAAGACTTTATAAATTATCAAGAATTGAGATAAGTAATACTGGATTGAATGTCCCTCCCAATGCGAAGTTTACTAATTGAAATAAAATGCATAAACCATAAGCTGTAGAATCTGACAATTAACTGAAACAATTATAAAATATAATGTGGAATATAAGAAATATACAAGTACTATTTATTTAGGAAGACCCGGATCAGCCAGCCATCACAAATAACTCATGGATAGATCTCAATAATTGACATGAATCCAATTGTGCGGATGATCTTGTAAGATCTAAATCCTGCTTCTGTGAAAATTTTGCTCCACTCCTGCTCTTCCCGCTCTGCTCCTTTAGTTCCAGTCATCATCACCAGATCAAACAATAGCTGAGGTTCCTTCGATATCATGGAAGAAGTCAATCCAACAACTGCTTCCATAATTAATACTTTTCCACCATTTTCTCTTGAAGATATTGCCTCTTTACACCTTCGTAATATTTTGATGCAGTCGTCATCAGACCAACAGTGCAAAATCCACTAGAATTACAGGTGGCAAAATATATATATGAATACTGAAAATTATAGAATATTGATCAATTGAAATAAGGACAAGATGTGGGGAAATTCTCATACCTTTAGTAGAACCACATCTGCCGCAGGGATGTACTTAAACATGTCACTGGCAACGAACTTCACATTAGGATCATTCAGAAAATCACCTTCCACATGAGGAAGATCTAAAACAGTGCACTTGATATGGGGGAAATTCTCCGCAATCACTTTTGCAATTGCACCTGTACCACCTCCTACATCAACTAATGACTCAATTCCCTTGAAAATATCACCGCCTTCTTTAACAATAACATCGGTGAACAAACAACTGCTGCTTACCATAGCATCATTAAAAAGTTTGCTGATCTTAGGATTTTGGCTGGACATTTCCCATAAATTGACACCATGGGCCAATTCAAACGGCATCTCTTTTTCCTCTTGCATGAACCAATCACCCATGCAAAGATATGCTTTGAGCACAACATCGTCAACGTGAAATCGTGCGAATGGCAACAAGTTGAATGATTCCACCTGAGTTGACGTCACCAGGCGTGAAAGAGGCGTTAAGTCATAAACTGCCTCCGAGCTAGTGCCTTGCTCAAGAATGAATCCGAAATGGGTCAATAGACGCATAAGGCGGAACAAAGATGGCTTCCTTGAGGGAGGAAGGGTTAAAGCAGAGTGAAGTTGGCTGAGGGTCATAGGCTGACCGTGGTTGCAGATTGCATCAGGGATGCCTAGGTCCAAAGCACATTTGAGAGACATGGTTTTATGAAAACCAAATATTAGTTTCCATAGCTCGGCAATGGCTTGGAACTCGTTGTTATTCATTCTGCTTGGTTTTGGTGTTTGTGTGCTTTTCGTCACACCTCCTCTTCCCGTTCTTATAGAAGAAGGGGGAGGGCACAACGTGTATAATAATTAAGTTACGGACGTCGAAGTTACAGGGAAATCACTCCAGCTGCTGTAAACGAAAAATGAAATTGGATGAAATAGCAAGTCCCGATATGTATATCTTCATGCATTAAAGTAGACTTATTCGACATGGACATACAACGAACCAATTAATTAAAGAGTTAGAATTGTAATTTGTATATGTGACTTTACTTTACTATTCCAATCTATCGTCAAATTTAAGATTTGTCCAGTTTAAAATACGGGACTGATAAGGATTATTTTCGATTCCTATCATCTTTATCATTCTCAAAACGCGTTTTCTATTTTTAGAAAACGCGTCACAAAGGAGAAGGAGGAAGCGACACAGAGAGAAAGAGAACATATCACAGAGGAGAGGAAGGCGGCAACACAGAAGGGAGGGAGCGACACAGAAGAAATGACAGGAAGCATAAGCGTTAACAAGAACAGTTATATATATTAACTAGAACTATTAGATATAACTGTTCTAGTTAAAATCGTAACCATTCTAGTTATATTATATATATATATTAATTAGAACAGTTAATATATATAACTAGAACAGTTATATATATTAACTAGAACAATTAATATATATAACTAGAACAGTTATATATATTTTCTAGAACAGTTATCTTTACTACTTATAAAAGCACCAGTTTAAAGGTCTATCCAATTTTGAGTCGAAAGGAGCAAACAAATGTTTACCCAATGCAATATGGACCGTAGATTTTTATGATCTGATTAGATTAATGCTCTGAATTTAATAATGAGTTAAATGGTTTAGATCTTTGGCATAGACTTGTTAACTTTTTTTCGCTGGAGCGGTGGTATTGCGCTGGGATTATTAGATCTCGGAAGGTCGAGCGTTCGATTCTCGGTGGAGCGTTATTGCGCTAGAATTTTTTTTTTGTTACGTTTCATTAAGGGTTTGATCGGAATGAAAATTTAGCAGCTCAAACGTCAAATGGATTTCGCGAGAAATTAAATTTTCTGATCGGAACCGACGTTCAGCGGTGAGTTCAATTCATTTTCAGCGATTTAGACGGAAATTTTAAGGTAGCCGAAATCGCGAGAAAAAGGTCGAAATTTGCCGCGATTTGGCTTGCTGCAGAGAGCGTCGAAAATTTCAGACTCATATACCCCTGCCGCGCTCTCTCTCTCTCTGAAAACCGAACCCTTGTTTTACTTGTCGTCTTCTCGCTTTAGCGCATTCAACAGGGGAGCACCAAACACCTCCCCCTCTTCTACCCTTTCGTAAGTTATCTATTTTTCAACCTGTCTTTAGCTTTCAGGTTGGTGATTTCCAAATTGTTTCTGAACTATTTCTAAGACCCTTAACTTTCTTTATTGCAAAATCGTTAATTAAATTAGTTATTAAATCAATATAAAATTAGAGGATGTGATTTAATTAGGACTTTATAAAGTTTGTTCGTGTCATGTGGCATCATAAATTTAGAGCAAAATGTTGAATCTTTTACTATCACTTCTCATATAACTTTATTTACCAGAAATCTTGTGTTTGATACCAGTATCGCTCTTAATTTGTTAATGTTACTTCTTTTTAAGTCCCATATGTACAATTAACTAAAATCGATTTTGTAGTGTTTGTGCTTATTGGTGGTCCTGGGTGATTGTGCTTTAACAAAAATAGTTCAGAATGATATTATTATTACCAACTGATTTTATGAGTTCTGTTCATTCGTGACCCAATAATCTGATGCCAGACATGATTAGAATGATAGTACCAACTGATTTGGCACTGAATATTTCATGTTATATATTAATATCAGTTTTGGTGGTTGTGATTTAGAACTAAATATTTCGTTAAATATAAATGTCAGTTTTGGTGGTTGTATTTGTAATAGCGTAAATGCAAATATTCAAAGAGGTTAATGAGGGCAAAACTGTCAAATTTGAAGGAATAAAATCATTTCTTTTCTATTTTTATCTGACTTCCAATCACAAATTTCAATTCTCTTCAATTCTTTTTTCTATTTGTTCCGATCGCCGGATTTCATTTGAAAATCATTTCTATTGAACTCTATTCTATTGAAATGAATTGAATTCTTTTAAAAAATCATTCCGATCAGACCCTAAAGCTCTCTCTTTTTTTTTTTTTGCAAAAATAACCGTGTGAAATCGTTCTTCCCTAACCCTTTCCTTTTTTCCCTCAAATTGACAGCTTATTTAACGATTTAGCCGTGATATCAAGCATTCCTTTCCATCTTTTTCCTTTGTCTATAAATTTCATTGATTTCGCCAACACCTAAGCCGCCGCCTCTAATTCTTTTATCCTATCTTGCGTCCATCATTCGTGAATAGCTTGTCGCACTGGTTTTCTTGGTTTTAGGTACGAAATCATTTTTTGTTAAATTTTGTTTTTGATTTTATATGATTCGAGCTTACCATTTTTCTTTTCTACAAATTACAAAACACTATTTTGCGAGATTTTAAACAGTGTGTTTGAACTAAGATAGTCGTTGAATTTAGGACAATCAAAGGATTTTTTTTCTCAACCTTTGGTGTTCAAATCTACTCTTCAAATTGATGGTACCATACTTAATAAAGGCGCCTCTTGGTGTTTGTGTCATTTATTTTCATTCTTTGTTTTTCCTAAGTAGTTCTCACTTCAGGCATTGTAGTGCCATTTTTGTGCAATTTCTCATTAGTTATGTATGCGTACAAGGTGTTTGATTAATTGCTCCTGAGAAACCCTGTTCTTTAATATCAAGAGGTAGATGGGTAACATTTGCAATTTTGAGGTTGTGGGTAACGGAGCTGATGGAACAATTCTTTTAACAGAACGCAGAATAATTCTTTAAAAGAGTGGATTATATCTAACTTTGAAGATTAGAGCGGGTTATATCTAAATTAAGAAGATTTGAGGGGTTATATCCAATTTTACTTTTAAGTGAAACTTTTTATTGAAAAACATTTATTTTCATCGAATTATTTTTTGAGTTATTCACATGTCTATACTTTTATTGATTCTATTTGCTTAATCCGGTGATATTGTTGTTACCTTTAGAGTTGACAAGACAATGTTGATCTTAAATATTGAAAATAGACAACATATTTATGTCAAATAATATTTTCACATATTAAACCGCCCACACATTGGGTGGGCGTTGCTGCTAGTATATATAAATAGAACAGTTACTAGATCAGTTATATCTAACTGTTCCATGGGCGAGTTTAAATGAAATGAATGGGGTGAAATGTCACCCATTATTTTTTTCCAATCAAATATTATTTTATATAGTTTTATTGTTATATTGTTCATTTTCTTATGAAAATCTCTATTTGAACCCAGTAAAATTGCAAACGTAATTTCATTGATGACCCCATGATTAAAAATTCATTTTTTTTACCTGACAATTTTATCAAAATTGATAAATAATAATTATATAATCTTTATTAATTTCAGTGAACTCCATTTAAAAATTTTTTGGCCTCGCGACTGAACTGTTATAGTTAATATATATAACTGTTCTAGTTAAATATATAACTAGAACAATCTCTTTCTTCCCCTCTCCCTTCCCCTCCCCATGCCTCTGATTCAGTCTCTTTCCTTCCCTCCCCATGCCTTTGATTCGCTCTATGAAATCTTCCTCTATCCCTCTCTGCTATCATTCTCCTCTCTTCCGTCATCCCATCATCCTCTTCTATTTTTAGAAAATGTGTTTTCTAAAAATGAAAGGGGATGATGGGGTGACGGAAGAGAGGAGGATGCGCGTTTTCTAAAAATGAAAGAGAATGATGGAATGACGGAAGAGAAAAAGATGACGAAAAACAATTCCGATTAATATTATTGCTTTTTCTATAACTGGTAATTTAATCGACCACCCATTTTTACAAACTGACAAATAAAATATCAATTTAGTCGATAAAGAAAAAGTTGGGCTCAAGCTTTTCAATTTAATATCCACAAATGACAAATCTGTCGCAAGAGGCTGCTATGCATAAGAGGCATAAGAGGCCGCTACGTACAGTGCATAAGATGCTGCTAAATACAGTGCATAAGAGGCTGCTAAGTGCTAGCTGCTATACACATCATCATAAATTGATTGTGGCATAAGAGGTTGCTGCTATACACGTCATCATAAAATTGATGGTTGTGGCATAAGAGCCTCCTACAGTGCATACTACACAACAACATTAATTGATTGTGGCTAGTGTTTACCAAAAATCCGCCGGGTCGAACCCGCCCCGTCCCAAACCCGCCCCATGGACCGGACCGCCCCGGACCGTCCATGAACCGCGATGGACCGAAGGGTTAGAACGGGGCGGGTCTTCGACGGGTTTGGGCCGCCCTTTCTAAAACTACCCGTGTTAACCCGCCCCGTCTTAACCCGTGGACCAAACCGCCCCGCCCCGTCAACCCGTCCAAAATCCGTGCTAATCCCGAAAAAAAGGAGGGTAACTTTATATAATTATATTCAAATTTTTCATCTAATAAAAAAATTACTTATAAAACAAAAAAAAAAGAAAAGATAAGTAAAAAAATAAAAAAAACATAAAAGTAAAAAATAAAAGTAATTAACGAAAAATAAAAGACAGAAAAAAATATTGAAAAAACAAAAAAAGTATTGAAAAAATAACACACAAAAAAAAACAGCAAAAAAAAACGTTATAGTGATTATATATGTAGTTTAATACTAAAGAAAAATAAAAAAATAGTAATAATAAAATAAATAAGAACCCGCGGACCGGACCGGACCGGACCGCCATAACCCGTGCGGGTTACATGGGGCGGGTTTAAGAAGGGTTAGGGCCAAGATTTCTAAAATGGACTGTCTTAACCCGTGAACCGTCCTAACCCGCCCCGTCCTAACCCGTGGACCGCCGCGGGTTTGACCGCCCCGCCCCGCCCCGCCCCGTTTGGTAAACACTAATTGTGGCATAAGAGGCTGCTGCATGACCCATAAATTGATTGTGGCACAAAGAGAATGTCTGTGAAATGCTATTTTTGTTACAACTGTATATATATAAACTAGATAAATTATGGCTCCGTTTGGATGGCTTCTTCCCGGAATAAGGAATAAGGAATAACCACTTTTTACCAATAAATTTATTTCTAACCATCCAAATTCTTCACAAAAGTTACATACTTCCCAATAAATTTCTTCCCTTCTTCCTTCTTCCTACCTTATTCTCAACGCATCCAAATGGAGCCTATATGGATGTTAGCGGTAAATTTGTTTAACATACATAATATTATTCTTAAATTATACACAAGTAACTTGTGGATTAATCAATTATTAAATCATTTTAAAAATTATGTCCGAAAAAGATTTTATGCCTGGATTACTTTAAAAAAAAATTATTGGAAAAAATTTATTCATGAAGATGTAATATAATAAACAGAGAGATGGGTGCAATAAAGATTAACTAAAAGTACGCGCGCTCTAAAAATGCAGACGACAACAAAGGAGTTCAACAGCTAATTTTATATTTTTGTATTTTGTTAACGGACGCATGCAACTATATGTTGTGTAATGCAAAATAGGAATTTTTACTGGTTTGAAGTTCAGGACATCCTCTCTGTATATATCAAATTTTAGGACTTCTTTTTCTTCTTGAATATTTCTTGCAAAATATCAGTCTTTTAGCTCCAAACAACAAGTTTCTATTTTCACCATGTTTGAGTATTACTTCGCAAAAATATTTTAGGTAGGTTAGTATCAATTCGAACACTTAAACAAGTTTTTTTTATAGCTAGATCATCGAGTGATATTGATCGATTGTGAGCATCATTCTCTAGTTTATGTGAGTTTACTAGTGTCATTTAGAGATTATGTCAATCCACCTCGAGTGTCATTATAACCAGACGACTTGTTTCGAAGTTATAGTTCCGTTCATAGTTGAATAGAACGGAATGTTTATTTTCGTGCTTGCGAAATTTCTGAAGACGTACAACTCACTACGCCATTTAATGACATTAGTACCGGTTTTTTTTTTTGTTCTTAGTACTGGTTTTGTACCGGTACTAATAATAGGGGTACTAAAAACAATAAAAAACCGGTACTAATAAGCCGGTACTAGAAGGTGGTAGAAAGTGGCGGCAAACAAAATTAGTACCGGTTTTTAACTAAAAACCGGTACTAAAAATATTACATTTAGTACCGGTTTTTTATAAAAAATCGGTACTAAATTGATTAAAAAAAATACAAAATTTTTTTAATTAATTTAGTACCGGTTTTTAACTAAAAACCGGTACTAAATTAATTAAAAAAATTAAAAAATTATTTAGTACCGGTTTTTAGTTAAAAACCGGTACTAAATTATTTTTTTTTAAAAAAAAAATCTATTTCTGGAAAATTTTACATCGTCTTGAAAATTATATTATTAACAAATTACTAATGTCAATTTGAATATTTTGGAAACAAGTGATATAAAACAGATAGAATACTGACCCTCTTAGGAATTTTCCATTTTCCAATTCAAACTTTGCTCATCCTTTTATTTTTTTTGTAATTAATTGTTTAAATACTTGAGTTGCTTCACTGGCTTGCTAAATGGGTTTTAAGTACGGACGATCCAATTTAAGCATGAAACGTGCTCAGATGTATTTTGTCTGATATAAAACAGATAGAATACTGACCCTGTTACAAAGTTGTCTGAGCACGATCTACAATATGTTTATTCAGCCTTATTACAAAGTTAAACTTCTTCAGTTCATGACTAGTAAAAATTAAATCCAAAATTCAAGTCTAGAATTCTCTTAATTAAAGAAACGCTGATTAAATGGAAATCAATAAAATGAAAATGTAATTATGCATTGCAAAGCCCTTTTGAGAAAGAGAATGAAGGGAAACAAAATTGATAGAGGAGAAGAAAATATATGACCTGCTTGATTTCTGCATGAAGAGTATGATAGAGGTGCTATGCTTCGAATACGGTAACCTCTAGTATTCCATGGAGAAGATTTGAAGCCTCCATCTCCTCTTCCATTCATTTCTCTTTGCCTCTCTCTCTCTCTCTAACTCTCTCTTTCTTTTTGCAAGGCTTTGAGTCTATATATCCTTTAAGATACGTAATAATCGACTGAAAAATAATAAAAAAATCGTTTTTAATTTAGTACCGGTTTTTTTATAAAAAACCGGTACTAAATATCAATATATTAGTGAAGGAAGACATATAGTTCGACTAAAAAATATCTGCCTATTTTTAGTACCAGTTTTTTATAAAAAACCGGTACTAAAAATATAAAGGTTTTTTATTATTCTTTAAATATTTAGTACCGGTTTTTTATAAAAAACCGGTACTAATTAATTGATCTTTAGTACCGGTTTTTTATAAAAAACCGGTACTAATATTAAACTGTTTTTTTTAATAAATTCAAACCTTTATACTGGTTTTTTATAAAAAACCGGTACTAAAAATCAATTAATTAGTACCGGCTTTTTATAAAAAACCAGTACTAAATTAAAAACGTTTTTTTTCAGACGATTTTTAGTACCGGTTTTTTAAAAAAACCGGTACTAAATAATATATCTGACAATTACGAAAATGCCATGATTTATTATTAGTACCGGTTTTTTTAAAAACCGGTACTAATAATCTTTTTTGTTGTAGTGACTAAGACTTGTAATTTTCTCTTGGGTCTGTGATCAAGTTTGTGTGTCTCTTTTCTTTTTCTTTTTACATGCATGATTATTTGATTGTTTGTGTGAATTGTTTTAATTTTCATAAAATTATCCAAGCCGATTTGTAACTTGAATATTATTTGTGCCTGTTCATTCCCCGTAGCCCCGTAGTTAGGAAAAGATATTTATTGGTATCAACTTCTTGCGTGAATATTTCTACACAATCGATCTGATTTGTGTGTAACATTGGATTTTGTGAAGGCGAATACCGTAGAAAATTAAAATAGATGCTGATGGTAAATATCTTTTTGTTTTATGTAAACATTGTTTATATTATTAATCATTAAATTTTTTGAGGATATGTTATTCATTGAGAGCTAAGTAACTTGGTGTAGCTAACAAAAAGTTTCGTGCTTATATTTACTATATATACTTATTTGGTTCTTCAAATCTGATACCTTTAATTAATCGATCGCAATTACATCCAATTTGGTATCTTTATAGATTCCCAATATGGTAATGTTTATTTTGTATTACACAGCTTTTGACTTGAATCAACCCTTTGTCCTAGCTATATCATTACCCATAATTGTTCTAATTAATATTGTCCATAATCTGTCAATTTGGTATCCTTAATAGTTTTAATTAATGATAAAACACCTCAATAATTGCAAATACCTGGCTGCTTTGTTAAATATTGCTATTACATATTATTGACTTTATGCTGTTCATCACTTTATTGATTTAACATTCGTAGGAAGTTACATAGCTAGCGAACGAAGATTAAGCATACATATCTTCTCTTTATCCACGCATGTAACAAAATTATTTGATGGGACAGTGTAGCAACAAGTAAACAACTCATTATTAATTACATGATTGAAAACTTGTAATTAATGTAAGAAGCGTCTGCTTACATAAATCGCCAGCAGAAATTGTAATTAATATAAGAAACATCTGCTTACGTAAACCCACGTCATAGAAATTGCAATTGGAAGCCGCCAGCCCAGCATTTTGCCTCCATATAAACCTTTCACGGATTTCAATCGAGACATTGATATGGCACAAGACCTAACTATCCGAGGCAGAACCTTTCACCTCTCCCACACTGGACACTTCCAGCGCCAAAAACATGCCTTTACATACATTGGGGATAGACTTTGGGCAAAATCTTCACAACCAAATATGAATCTCAAATTAATTTTAACTGTCCGCTCTGCATCAGGAATCTCTAGAACTGGAGAGGATACAGATCGCCGAGCGCAGGCCACGGTCCTTGCAGTCGGCACTGCTGTTCCGCAAAACTACATCTATCAGTCAGACTATCCTGACTATTATTTTCGTGTTACTAACAGTCGGCACCTTGGAGATCTCAAGGAGAAATTTACACGAATATGTACTCATCAACCATCATATATACAAATATACAATTGTTGTTCCATTTGACACTTCTTATAATATTCTGGTAGTTCCAGAATATATAACATTCTTCTTATTATTTGGCAGGTAAGGCAACGGAGATCCGCAAACGTTACTTTCACTTGACAGATGAAATGATCCAGGATCACCCCAACATAGCTGGTCACAATGAGAATTCCTTGGATGCCCGCAACAACTTACTTCGTGCCAATATTCCTGAGCTTGGCAAGGAGGCAGCTGATAAGGCACTGCAAGAGTGGGGCCAGTCCAGGTCAAAAATCACACATTTAATTTTCCATACTGGCACTGGATGTATCGAATTGCCTGGTCCGGACAGCCAACTTGTCAGTTTGTTAGGACTTAGTCCTACAGTCAACCGCACCATGCTGTACCACAATGGTTGCTATGCCGGTGGTACCGCCCTCCGTCTTGCAAAAGACATTGCTGAGAACAATCACAGAGCTCGTGTGCTTGTGGTCTGTTCAGAGATCACTGCTAGCTTTTTCCGTGGCCCATCGAAAAGCTCTATTGGTAATCTTGTTGGTCAAGCTTTGTTTAGTGATGGTGCTGCAGCTGTTATTGTTGGTTCAGAACCTGAATTTTCTGTAGAGGAGCCACATTTTGAAATTGTCTCTGCAAAGCAGACCCTGATCCCTGGTACAGCTGATGCTATTTCAGGCTGTGTAACTGAAGTAGGCCTATATGGATCTCTGTCCCCTGATGTACCGAGACACATCGCAAATGGCATTGGAAAGTGTATCTCTGATGCTTTTGCTCCACTTGAGATCACCGACTGGAATTCTTTGTTTTGGATTGTGCATCCTGGTGGGAGGAAGATTCTCGATGAAGTAGAAGGTGCGCTCAAGCTAGAGAAGGATAAATTTCTTGTGAGCAGGCATGTGTTGGCTGAATATGGTAATGTTGCAAGTGCCAGTGTGTTTTTCGTCATGGATGAGATGAGGAGGCGTTCTAAGAAAGAAGGGAAGGCTACTACTGGTGAAGGAAAAGGACTGGGGGTTCTCTTAGGGATAGGCCCAGGTCTCACTATTGAGACTGTTGTCCTTCGTGCCTTCGCAGTCCCCAACTGATGTGAACCGTTTTGCAAACATCATTTAGTCTTCATTACTTGTGTGTTAGTCAATAAATCATGTTTTGTGGAGTGTTTCATTTTATTCTATAATACAATAAAATAATGTTAATTAATTTGTAAATTGTAATTTTGAGGAATTAAAGTCTTAGAATTGCTTGACCCCCAATTTACTTAAAAAAAAAAAACAAAGTCTTAGAATTATTCATGCTGTGGCATGTTTTGTTACAACGAAAAGGAAAGGTACTTGTGATTGTACCAACACATATTGGTCAAGCTTACTTTTCAAACACTAGTTCCTTCTTTTCTTGCAATTGGAGGATTCTTTCCTCAACGCTGTACGTTCTTCATCCACAAATTTATGCTACTGAATGATAATATCATTCTATCCTTACTCCCTACCCTCAAAAAAAAGATAATATCATTCTTGTGAATTATAAAATAAAGCTTAGAATAATGGGGAAAATATCTTACAACAAGTGTAAACGAATAGGCAATGTTGTGTTTTTATCTTTTTTTCTTTATCTTTTTTTGAGGGCCAGGTGGCCGACAGATTCTATTGATAAATAAAGATATTTGAAAAATAAGTTGCAGTAAAAGAATGTTGTGCTTTTATCACTAACGAGTAATGATGTACATAAACATGTTTGTTTCTCGGCCTAAAACCTAAAAACTAGGCCCCGTACCCGGTTGATACCCAAACCCAATTCATATTCCGTTGCTGCTTGGGCCCATTTAAGCTCTGCCTTGGATCTTTTTTCCCTAAACAATTGTCTCAAAATAAATTTTGTTCTATTTCTAACATAAATTGGGAAATCAGGCCCCTTCTAATGTCCGTCCAAAAACTCATAACTGCTGGTTATTATTATTATTTTTTAAAAATAAATGGGTCTGCCAACTTATTTTTAAATTAAATGTTTATAAAAAAAATTTCTAATTAGGTTTCGAAGACCTTTCACTCAAAATGATAAGATACATTATTTTTTTGTCACTAGACTGAGAGCTAATTCTTAACTACTGGTCATTTGAGAAACAACATTTCGAGTTTTATTATTAAAAAATTTGGGTAAACGAACAATAATTTATCAGAAGGAAAACATGAGTTATCGGAACGTGCAAATACGAGAAGAACGAGAAACAATCGGAAAAAAAGGGCATTTATCGCGATTAAACACAAAATATCGGATCTTATTGAACAATTTAATCTGGTGTGAAGCCGGAGAAATTTTGTTTTGAAAGGCACGTAGCACAACGAAGTTCACATGAAACACAATATGTTTAATTATCCAATATATTTAAATAAACATATTATCAAGGTCAAAAATCACAATAAATTGTTTTGAAAGGCACGTAGCACAAAAGTTAACACAAAATTGTTCATATATGAGTGGAGGCACATGGTTCGTGGGTCCATGCGCAACTTGTTATAATACTTTTTCGAATTTTTTTTTTCCGAAATGTTAGAATCTGATATATCAGACGGATAGAATATGTCCGGTACGATCATTTTCATGTTTTTGAATTTTAAATAACTATTTTGAATCATTCAATATGTTTTTCATATTGAAAACTTATAAGAAATCAATTTTTTCCCGAAGTTATTTAGTATTTTTTTGATATTTTAGAAAATCATTGTTATTGACCGATCTATAATTTTTAAATCATAAATTTTCTAAAATACCAAAAAAATAGTAAATTTTTTTTTAAAAAAAACAAAAAATTCATTTCTTATAAGTTTTCAATATGGAAAACATATTGAACGGATTGAATTAGTCATTTGGTTGGGACTGTTTTTAACTCCGGATTAAAAAGATGATCCAAATATCCTAGAAATAAAAATTTAATTCGTATGTTGTACCACTTAAAAATAACGCTATAAATTCTAAAAAAAACTTATTCTTAATCGTTTAGGATTAATATTTTTTTACTCCGACTAACTAATCTTAATTTTATTCTTAGATGATCAAAACTACCCTGAATAGAAATAAATTTTGAACTTGTATTGTGCATCTTTCATTATCATTTATGGTGTCTACTATTTTTTTTCATTTTAAATATTAGCCCCTCTCTAGCAGTCAATTTTGTTGTCATCTTAATATGTAAATGATAAAGAAAACCCTGATACTTTTAGAAAACATAAAAATATATATTGCAAACTCTACGAATAATTTTGTCGTATATAATATAATTTATGAATTGATGAGTTATTCAGTTACCGGGTTGAATATAATTTGATTTAGAAACAGTGAAACATTGCTATATTTGTGCCATACCCAGAACTAACAAATTGGGGCCTTAAAAGTTGGGCTGGATGCCCCAGTTATCGGTGTAAACTTCAAAAACTAATTAAATCAACAAGCCCAATAGGAATGAGAATTACTATTTACTGATCAAATAAAATCCAAATTTGAACATTAGTATCAACAGATCATTGATGTACGAAAATTCTGTTAAGAATCAACTAAATAGTATTGTTAAGCTTTTCTTAATTATTTGTTCCTTTTCCTTGGATCAATCATATACTAAAACCTGCACTCAGATTCATTTCCTATCCTATCTCTTTGTAAGTTGCTTGCCATGGCTGGTAATGAGGTGAGGTCAAAATATGAGGATGTCAGCGCAGATTATGACTGGACTTCTCGTAAGTAATTTTATGTACACATTACTGAAATCCCTACTATGTGTTAAGTCAAATACTTCATGTTTCTATTGGTTGACGTTTAAACTTTAAACAAAACTATGCTCCAATATTAACTTGAAATGACAGGAAGTTGCCTAATTCGAGGTAAACTTGTAGAATTCGATGTGTTGTTGATCAAAAGTTTGACCCGATAAGAAGTCAGATGTAACTTTAGGGCTTAACCTTAAAGAGTTACAATATTGTTGACACTTTGTGCCATGAATCTTCAATCGACCTAACTCCACTTATATTCCCTGTTGTTCCAAATTTAGCACCGACTAATATTAAAATTAATGAGCACTAAGTCTCTAACTAATTGGGTATGAATCTTGCAAAAAATAAAATAGACGTTTTGTTCCACTCATTATTCATGTTTTATTATCACATAACATAAAATAAAATGAAAAGACAACATAGCATTACAGTTACATTCCACTACGTACGCGTCATTTGCATGACATGATAATTAAATTAGCTAGCAAATAAACCACAAAAAAGAAACCAATATTTAGAAACATGCTTATATCAACTGTTAATTAGCTGCCCAGCTGAAAATTCTTATATTAGATGCAAACTAGAAAATTGATAGCGGGCATCAATTAGGGATTGCGATGGCACGGAGAACAGTTGTCTCAATGGTTAGACCTGGCCCAAATCCTAAGAGCACTCCGAATTGTGCACCTTCGCCGGTGGTGGCCTTTCCTTTTGATCTCTTCCTCATCTCATCCATGACAAAAATCACACTGCCACTCCCAATGTTACCATACTCTGCTAACACACGTCTGGTTGCAAGCAGTTTCTCTTTATCTAACTTGAGCTCATTCAATAGTTCATCTAGAATTTTCTTTCCACCAGGGTGCACGATCCAAAATAGAGAATTCCAGTCTGTTATCCCTAGCGGTGTGAATGCCTTGGAGAGGCTCTTTCTGATATTATTTTTGATATGTATTGGTACAGAAGGTTTCAAATACATGACTACACCCGCCTCCTCCACACGACCACCGACAGCATCTTCTGTCCCAGGTACGATGCATTGGCTTGCAGAGAGAATATTATATAGAGGTCTCTCAACAGATAGGTCTGGGTCAGACCCGACAATGATGGCCCCAGCACCATCACCGAACAAAGCCTGACCAACAAGAGTATCTATATATGGCGCCTTCAGCAGGGCCACGAAAGAAGCCAAGACTAATCTCGGAGCAGATAGCAAGGACACGGGCACCAGGGTTGTTCTCAGCTAGGTCTTTTGCTAGGCGAAATAAAGTAGCACCAGCATAGCAACCATTGTAGAAAAGCATGTAGCGGTTCACTGTTGGTTCAAGGCCTAGAAGGTTGATTAGCTGGTAGTCAGGACCAGGCAAGTCAACACTACCAGTGGCAGTATGGAAGATGAGGTGGGTAATTTTAGACCTCGGTTGCCCCCAATCTTTCAACGCCTCTTCAGCTGCCTGCTTGCTTAGGTTTGTCACCCCCGGTGCAAGCAATTTGTTCCGATTGTCTAATGTCGGATTCTTGAAAGTGGCAAGGTTAGGATGATCCTTCAGCATCTCATCTGTAAGATAAAAATGACGCTTTTCAATCATCGTCCCAGTACCTGTGAACAACAAAAGAGCGTCATTTCGAATTTCAAAATTTCCGAAGATCAAAAAATTATGGGAAAAAAATGTTGTAGTAAAAGAATAATATCTAAACCATCAATATTGATTACATATTCTAGTAAGCTTTTGATTGAGTTCGGTACGGTGCTCGCTCTTGGTAGCATTGATGTAGTAGTCAGGGTAATCTGACTGATAGATGATGTTGGGTGGAACAGCTGTCCCAACTGCAAGAACCGTTGCCTTGCCTTGAATTGCCATGTTCATGTCTTGGCCGGGCATCTCTATTAATTCCTTAACCAATAAAAGTTATCAGAGTAACTCAGGAAGACTCTTTAGTTCTTATGGTGGAAATTCGAATGAAGGTTTGAGGAGGCATGCAAGAAATGGGTTACGTTCCGCTATTTATAGAGCAAATTCGATACAAAAATATTATAATATCTTCCGAAACTGTCTCTATCAAACTAACATATATTGAACATTCAAACAACTGCATTTGAGCCGAATAAAACGTGTAGGTGTAGTAAATTCGGTGGCGCTCCCACCTTTTTGCAAAAAAAAATAAATAATAAATAGAGGGCTTTTGGATTCTTTCCTATGTTTTTGGGCTTAAAAAAATTGTAGTTCATAGGGGCCAGACTGCATAAACCAAAACTATATGCTTTTGCTGGCCGCCAGTTTACTTATATAAAACACTAAAGTCAGAGTCATTCTTACTTTTTATTTTCAATCATATCCTGCCTAAATTAACTATGAGGAAAATTGACTTCAGCCATGGTTGCAAAAACAAACAAGTCACGGCTATGGTCCTATGGATGCGTTGCAAAAGATTGCTAAATCATCGGAAAAAACCATTACAATGGAAGCGTCGTAAAAATGAGAGGGAACAAATTTATTGACGGTTTTTACATAAATATGTCGCCATGTTTCTATTAGTTTTTCTATGAAAATAATCACTAAATATATTAATAAATTTTGTTGTTCATGTGGCCCGTACCATTTGTTCAAAATTATTTTATTTTCATACATTTTGAGTTTTAAATTTGATGTTTCTGAATATGAAAACTTAAAATTGGTCAAGCTTTTTATATAAATGTCTGTTGTCTGACCCCAACCTAAGAAGCTTGCCTATGTGATCTACAGGGCGTAAAGGTAAAGGCTGCTTTCGAGGCCAAACACGCCGTCTAAAACTCCAAAATTCACTTTGTAATTTTTTGAATCCCAAAATTAAAAAAAAACTATGATAATCGATTTTTAATTAGCACGAATTAATCATTAGATAAGAGGAGAGATTAGGAATATAGAAATGATTAATAAAAGTCGGAAAATTTGAAATTAGTTTGAACTTTTATATCTACTGATCGAAGAAGTGATCAATGAGAACGAGTGAAAGAGAGTAATTGGAAAGAGGAGAGCAAACAGGTTAGTTTATCAAAAGATGAGGTCGAGAGGAGGCAGAGGGACTTAGAAAATTTTGTTCAGATCTAGACTAGACGGGTGCGTTTGGATCGTTGGAAGAAAGAAGAAGAAGAAGGAAAAAGAAGAAAAAAAATTATAAACAATCCAAACTCTTCACAAAGTTACACATTTCTCAATACTTCTTCCCACTTCTTCCCATCTTCCCTTCTTCCCACACCTATCCAAACGCACCCGACAATAAAAAGGAGAGAGCACGATTGAAATTCATTCGAATTTTCATTAGCAATGATTATTATGTAATAGCCACTGTTTAAGATATTAGCAGTGATTTTTATCTTAAACCCATTACGAATTTCTTAGACAGTTTTTATAGAAAAAACATTACGAAAGAGTTTCTCCTTTCTCGATTTCTTTTAACTTACTTTTTAGTAACTGTTTTTATATATAAATCGTTAATTGCTACATAGTTCAACAAAATTTCTAGAATGACACTGCTTTTTTTAACAATTGTTCTTACAAAATCTGTTGCATAATAGGGGTTGCAAAAGCCTCTTTCTATAGCAATGTATATTTAAGTAAAAGAAACTTTTGTGATAATTGATGGAATGCTTTTGAAGTGCAGAAAATAATTGTTAAATAAGAAATAATTCCTATGAATGTCGGTTTAGTATTAAAAAACAATATGTTATATATGCTGCTAATAAGCTGCTATATACATTAATTACTTTTGTAACTTAAAAGAGTGATATATCTTGCACAGTTCAAACAGGGGTAGAAGTAGGAATAATTTTTTTGGGAGGGCAAATTTGTAATTTTTGTTTTTGGGGTACAAATTGATTAATTTACACAATTTTATTCAAAAAAAAAATAATATAATTGTAGTAATATTCAAATCACAGGGTACAAAAGTCCTCCCTTTAAGCCTCTGTGGCAAGAAAATCATACAAGAAAGGATAACAAGACGAAGACGACAAGACACCAGTTGTCCAAACACATAACAGATAGCAAATATATTTGTACCAAGAAAATAAATTATTTTAAAACATCATTTATATATATTAGACAAATATATGCTAAGTTTATAAATAGCAGCCAATGTAAGTGCAACCATGAAGGAACTTGAAGAGATTTACATTAAACTAGAGCTTTTATCGCACTCTAAGATATTTTTTTTTATTATTTTTGTTTATTTTTCAGAAAATAATACTGAAATTAAAATTACAAAAAATAAAAAATATTTCTGGTATTCGAAATGAATCACACAAAATTGAATTTGCGAATAACATTTGTAGATTTAGATGTGCATTTGTTTATTTTTAATTTTTTTTTTAAATTAGAGGTATCATTTGATCATATTTTTAATCTACACTAAGCAAATGCAAAAAAAAAAGAAGTTAATTAGATAGTTTTACTCGACGTTTTTTTATTTTTCATTATTTTGAGGTATTTGTTTATATTGATTGTTAATAACATAAATGATTTTTATGATAGTTTTTTTACAAATATGTTATTATTAATACTTTAGTCTTTGTAATTGTAGAGATATCTATTATGATACGATTAATATACCATCACAAAAAAAATTATATTGGTATACTGCAGCTATAATTATTAATATTCGTATCAAACAGTATTTATAGCACTAATTTGTCTCTGGAACGAAGATTTATTTCGTAGTATATTGGCAAAAAATAGTATTTATAATATATTAATATTAGATTCTTAATACATATATTTTTACAACATTTGATTGCTAACTATACCTCTATTATTGTACTTTTTTTGCATTATTAAATTTATATTATCGTATTAAATAAGGGTTGTTTCTAATAAATAGAGCTATAATTGATATCATCATATTTATATGAACAATTTTTTTCTCTCTAAAATAAAATTAAATATTCAGTAGGTATGCTGTAATAACGTTAAAATGTTGGCAACCAAGTAGAAATTATATGTGTAGATCAAAATTCAAAGTTTCCATAATGCATATGTGAACAAAAATATTATAGTTATCACTGATTGATCATTGTTTGATTAAATTAATTCACTATGTGTAATAATACAAATCTGTAGGCGTCTAATAAAGGGATAATCTCACATTCTCTCTCCTCGCGTAGCGCGTCAGGAGAATCGATTTCTTTTTATTTTATTATTTATTTATTATTATTATTATTATTTTTTGTCAGTTGAGAAACGGTTTCCGTTACTTTTTTAGCACTTAAATCTTCTGTGGCAACTGGCAATACTTGCATAATAGGGGAGAGAGAGAGAGGGCGCTCTTGAAATCAGTCTTAACTCGTAAGCTCATAGCCTTTTTTCCATTTTTGTGATTGTAAGAAGAAAATTTGAGAGAGGCCTCTTCTCTTAGAATCAGTCAAAGCTTCCTTTCGCATTATTTTTGTCTGCGCACATCTAAATTGAAGGCCAGACACTTTAAACTTTAACTTTATAAACTTGTAAAAAGGCACTTAGTTTTTAATTACTCAAAGTTTTTTTTTGAGAAAAAATAGAGGTCAAGCTCCTATCTTATATATTGATAAAATAAAATAAAATAATACAAATGTTTTAGCGAGGTGCTAAAAGGTAATTGAAAATAAAAAAAATAAAACAAATAAATAAAACCTAACCAAGATTAAAAAGAAGAAAAAGAAAAACAAAACAGAAAGGGATATGCCTGGACAATTGCCTAATTTGCCCTTCTAATATGTTTGGAAGTTGTGTGGAATAAGAACAAGAACAAGAACAAATTTATTTTTGTTCTTGTTTTAGTTCTATATTTTTGTTAGAACAAGAATAAAATTTATTTTGTTCTTATTCTTCTTGTTTTAAATGGTGCCAAATAAAAAATAACTTGTTCTTAATCTCTTGTTCTTATTCTATGTACTTCCAAACATACTTGTATTACATGATCATAACTTTCCTTTTGGGAAACCTTCTGCAACTTTCCTGGGCAGACTACAAGTTGGTAAGTCAAAAGTTAATTAGGCTAGGAAAATGAGAAATGTAGACACCATCATGACGACACGCACCAAACAAGAAAATGTATTCCTATAAATTTTTCTTATATCCATTCCCATTTGTTTTTAGTAATTGGGGCCATGCAAACACTGAAGGATATTAGATTTTCTTTAAGCCTGGGCACAATAAAGTATATATTAAATTAAATAGAAAAAATAATAAAAAATAATATTTAAATAGAAAAAATATATATTGAAATCTAATCACTAGTAACGTTACAAAATGATGATTATTGGTTGAAATATCAAGCAAGAAGCTGGGTTCCTATGTTGGAGGAGAAATTAAATATTTTGTGTACATTGGAAATTTTCCTTCAATAATGCCTAAAACGATATATATATATATATATATATATATTTTTATAATTGCCCGTAGACCCACTCACACACACTCTCAACCAGCAAATGCTGGAATTCGAACCCTCGTCTCCATGGAATCAGGCAAGTGTCTTAGCCAGCTGCTCTAGCAGCGCTAGACCTAAAAAAATATATTCGTTGCATTTTGTTTGGTGGAGTTCGATCTGGATATTTCTCATCTGTCGTAGAGGAAAAAAAAATGTCCCGATTAATCAATCATCAATCAACTCAATAAAAATATACAACTATATTGAGCAATAGTTGTACAAATGATCTTAAAATGAACTAAAAGACAAATTGAAAATTCAATTTTCTTCTTGCGGCATCCAAACATACAAAATTAATAATAAACAATCTCATATGTAAAAGATAAAGTTATATTAGTACAAATTAAATAATAAAATTAACTTACAAAATAAAACCACAAATTTCTTACTACCAATAAATGATAATTCACTTTTTGTTTCACTGCACATCGGGTTGCACATGCAAATTTCTAAGAGTCAATTTATTCCTTTTGAATTATCCAACCTAAAATAGTCTAAAGTTACCGACTGCCACTTATTATTCAGGAATACACCAAAAGAAACTTGTCTATTAATTGTTCTTTTTAACTCACTAGATTGATAAAGTGATGTGGGATGGGTTAGAAAAAGGCCAGTTTTCCACTAAAATCTTGCATACATTGTTAGATAAGATTGAGGGCCACAGAGAATTTTTTGTACAGAGATGTGGAATTTGAAAATTCCATTAAATATAAAAGTATTTTAATGATTGGTTAATTAATCGAAGGAAGTTATGACTAGGATACGCTTTCTAAAAATGAGTGGGTTGGCGATAAATGTTGTGTCTTTTGATCAAATAATATATATACTTTAGATCATCTTTTGTGAGGTCTAAACATATTAGACATTACGAATATGGTTCCTCTCTAATTGTTAGACACAATCACACCCCATATGGCTGGAAGATGTTTTTCAAGCATAGTATTCTTTGGAAATCAGGGGCAGAGCTAGGAATAAACTTTTTGAGGGAGGATTTCAATTTTCTATGTTTGAGGGGGCAAAATGCTTAATTTGTATAAATATTATCAAAATTATAACATTATAAATTGATGTAAGATTGGAATCACGGGCAACCCTGTGCCTCCGACCCTATTAACCATGATAGCATCTCCAAATTAGCTTTCAAGATATATACATATATATTTTTTAAGGTAGCGTGGCGAGTACCAAACCTACAAAATTTCATTAAAAAGACCAAAATAAAGTCCAATTACAAAGCAAAGGAGGGCTCAAGCTCTACAATAAAATTACATTAAATCTTTTAAGATGTGCAGTTTTCTTTTGATCCATGTGGCTTTACAGGAATGAGATTTGTTTCTCTAATGGAAGAGACAATATATTAGAACACTGGAACTAAAGATACAATCTCCTAGTATAGATTGGACACGTTTATTTTCAGAGAAGTTGAAGATTCAAATTCTAAAAAGTGTTTCAAAGCTCTACCATTGCATCCGCAAGGGAATATGTTACTTGGCTGCTTTTTTCAGGAGATGTTAACTGTCTAACTGATAAGAGCTTCTATATGGAGATTGCTTTTTTAATTTGATAATGTTCTATTTTGAATTGTAACAAAAAACTTGATGCTTCTGTCTGCGTACGCACTTTTATTTCTGATGTAATAAGAATATATAAGTGAGTGATGCGATGAGATAGTTGCAGCCTTGCAGGTGGGGGAAGTATGAGTTTGGTAAGAAGGGTATTGGTACCAGAGGACGGTACCAGATGAATATTCTTAACTGTATCTGTTTTATGATAATCGATTAACTATACATTTCAATAGCCTACGGGCCTTTACAAAAAATTTTAAAAAAAAAAATTGCAGCTGGGCTCCACCGTTTCTACATAAGACCTACCTGATAAATTAATTATACTCTATAAATCCGTTATATTATATGGAAGCGATTAGCATTGGTTTTACAGGTTTCTTTACTTTTTTTGTTTAAAATATTTTGTATTCAGGTTCTTTTTCTTGTTTTTTTTTCACTTTTTAGTTTTTATTGTTTGTTTTTCTCTGCTTTTCATTAAATACTCTGTAATTGTTATTTTTTTTTCCATGTTCAATGAAATTTACTGGTGTGCCAAGGCAACAAATAAATCCGGCACAAATAAACCCGGTGACAGTTGAAAACAAGAGAAATTACTCTTTGTTGTGACGATATTAAGAGAAATTACTTACAGCTGTCACCGGGTGAAGTATTAAAGGAAACATAAATTCATGACCTTCCTTAAACTGTTTGTAGTAGGTCTTCAATTTTGTCAAATAATTTTAAATAAAATGGAAAGTTGTTTTTTTTGGTTAATGGTTTTCACTGGGTACTCCAAAAAACTGTTTGTTTCTGATCAAATGGTTGATGGTTCAGATTAAATTAGCTGGAACTCCTTTCCATTACTGTAACTTAAGCTTGTCTATTGGTAAGTTTAATCTAGATCATCTAATTCAATATGAACAATTTAGATCTGTCTGCTGAATTGCTGATGCTTCTAGAAAACGGTGGGTGCTTCAAGTAAAACAACGATCAATTCTTCCCATAAGATCTGTATATAGTGCGCGGTTTAGTTGAACAGTATATGCCTCCGCTGCTCAGTTCAGCTGGATAAGCACAGAGCCTCCTACACGAGTCGCTCAGGTTCGAATCCTACATTTGATGGTGATGGTGATGATGATGATGTATGTGTGAGTGTGACCCTATGGAGATAAAAAAAAAGTTGAGGTTATATCATTTTAAAAACACTCTGGAATTAAGATTAAAATCCTGAAAGACCTTTTAGTTTCTTTTTCTTTTTTAAAAAAAAACTTTTGTTCTCTTGGTATTTTGATGTCAATTAATAGAATGAAAGAACTTTAAATTATTAGTTGGAAATGACTTTAACAATATGAAATAATGTCGAGCTAATGTTTGGAAATTAAGTACACGCAACTGTTAGTAATTGTGGCAGAGCAGCAACTAGAGGTTGCAATTTGAAAAATAAGTTTCAACAAAACAAATTAACAAAAGTGAAAGGTAATGAAAATTTAAGATTGGGAATTCTCTCAACTATTTTTCAATTCAACATAATATATATATATATATATATATATATATATATATATATATATATATATATATATATATATATATATATATACATATATATATGGAGGATTGCTAAAATGCTATGCATAGCACGGATGACTTTCGTGCTACGGATTCGTTTTTGCATTTCATGCTTCAAACAACCGATCCAAACCGTTCATTATCTTCTACATATTGAAATCTCATTAGAAACCAAATTTTACATTTTTTTTAATTTTTTTACTATTTTTCTCAGATTTTTTAAAATACTTAATCTAATAAATTCTAGACCCTTCAATAACAATGATTTTCAAAAATCTGATAAAAATAGTAAAAAAAATAAAAAAAATGTAAAATTTGGTTTTTAATGAGATTTCAATATGTAGAAGATAATGAACGGTTTTGATCGGTTGTTTGAAGCATGAAATGCAAGAACGAATCCGTAGCACGAAGGTCATCTGTGCTATGCATAGCATTTTTAGCAATCCTCTATATATATGTGTGTGTGTGTTTTGGGGACAAAATCGTATTTATTTTAAATCCAACAATCAATATTATGAATATATAATTGTTTTTCCCCAATTTCAATCACAATCAAAACTCAAAAGGACTCGTAGCTCGTAGGGCGTAGGCCGTTCTAAGGGAAAACGCATTACACTTACACATCTCAAAAAAGAAGGCAATTAGCCCATTTCTATTGTATTTGGGCCTTAAAATGTAGTGGGCTTTTTGTTGCTGTGGAAATCTTTTAATACATGATAAAAGGCTTAAAAAAATGTTCAGCTCACTGCTGTGAAAATCTTATTTTATAACTGTTATGTGTGTAGGGGTGGGCGCGGAATGCCGTGAAATTGTGGAACCGTTTCGTTCCGTCCATGTGGAACGTGTAACGGAACAAAATTTCATTTCGTTTCGCAAACAAAATGGAAAACAGAATGCATTTCGTAATTCATTTGTATGAAATACAGTGCAAATATGGCCGTTCCGTCACGTGTTTGACGGAACGAATAACTAATCAGTTTGGTACATATTGTTACTCAAACTGAACGGAATACAGAACAGGCCATTATGTTTCCGTTATCAACGTTACCCACCCCTATATGTGTGCCATGCATGAAGCGGGATCCTCTCTATGCATGCGTACCTACTGTTTTGTATTTTGTGTAAGTGTATATTGGTACCACAATTCCTGTTGCCTATGTAAACAGGTACCCCAATATTTTTGTGCCTGGCAAACATAACAATATTGAGATATATTATTATCCAAGTCTATCTGAGTACAGAAAAATCATAAAGCAATAAAGACATGGCAACATCACAAGCTAGTATTAGATATATAACCAAGTTGATATGATCCAACCTCACGTGATAAGGCCTAACAATTACCAATGCCTCCTTTCAGGCATTATGCAGGTAACAAGAATGTCAAGCCAAATTCTGATCAGGGCACAGTTATATATGTAAGAAACAGAATTGTTAGCCTGATACCACGTCTCCATTTTCTGTTATCCATGCATTGGTCAGAAAACAGAATTCAGATTCGGGTTAGTGGATTTACAGGTCCATTATATGCAAATCCACTCTTGACTAATGAATATCAGATTCTATCGGATGAGTATGATGATCAGATTAGCTTGCACCATTGGATTAGATCAGGATAACCAGCTTTAATTTAAAGTAGGCCTTATTTTAATATTTGATTTAAAGTGGGTCTGACTAAAAAAGCCAGAACCAGGACATCTGGTTCCCACAGAAGGCAACATGGCACCCAAGTACGCTCTCCACTCGACTTTTCTTATTAGCTATGTTTCTTTGTTATTTTATATGTTTCTTTCAGAAAAGAATAAAGGGGAATTCGAGAGACGACTATGAATTACAGTTTCAAAAACATTGGAGAGTGTAAAACAACAAGGGCTTACACTGGAATTCTTCTCACCCCAAAAAAATAAAAAAACAAAAATTAAAATACACCGATATAATATGCCAAGACATCGTTTACACGTGCCTCTTACAGCCTTTGCTTTCGCCTTTAAATTGCCATACAGTGACACAGTCTCTTTTCCTTTCTTCTTGCTCGAACCCAGCGCGCAACAGTGACATGCAAATGCAATCCTCTTGCTCTCTTCCTAGACCCAAAAGCCCACCTATGGCGCGCTCAAGTATCATACCTTCTTCTTTGAGCGATGGCCTTGTCTTCACTGCTGGTGCATTCCTTGCTCTTTTAATTTTCCTCGGCCTCTATTCCTTCCTCTCTCCAACACCTATCCCGAACCGCCTTTTCTCCTTCTCTCCCTCCTTCTCATCCACTTCTTCTCACATTGATGACACATATGACCCACCTGATGAGACCTTCTATGACGACCCTACTCTCACTTACACCATTGACAAATCGATATCTAACTGGGACGAGAAACGCCGTCACTGGCTTAAACTGCACCCATCATTCTCTGGTGGAAGAGAGCGCATACTCATGGTATCTGGTTCACAGCCATATCCATGCCGGAGCTACCATGGCGACCACCTTCTCCTTCGTTCGTTTAAAAACAAGGCTGACTACTGCCGTCTCCACGGCATCGAACTCTTTTACAACACGGCATTGCTCAACCCGTCCATGAATTTTTTCTGGGCTAAGATCCCTGTTATCCGTGCTGCCATGCTGGCCCACCCAGAGGCAGATTGGATTTGGTGGGTTGACTCGGATGCAATATTCACTGACATGGAGTTCTCTTTGCCACTCGACCGGTACCGGGCCCACAATTTGGTGCTGCATGGTTGGCCAGAGCTGGTTTACAAGAAGAAATCCTGGTGTAGCCTCAATGCAGGTGTGTTTCTGATCAGAAACTGTCAGTGGTCCTTTGACTTCATGGATGAGTGGGCCTCCATGGGTCCACAGTCGCCAGATTACGAGAAGTGGGGCAAATTACAAACTTCAACATTCAAAGACAAGATGTTTCCCAACTCCGACGACCAGTCAGGGCTCGTGTACCTGATCCTCACAGGAAAGGGGGGTTGGAGGGACAAAATATATCTAGAAAATGAATACTACTTCCAGGGCTATTTTGCTGAGATCGTGAGCCGGCTAGAGGATATTACGGAACGGTACATTGAAGAGGAACAGAAAGGCCCGGCAGTGCTACGGCGAAGGCATGCAGAAGGAGTGTTTCTTTCCTATGCAAAAGAAAGGAACGCTGAGCTTGGGAAACAGAAGGGGGCTGACACTGGGCCCACGGGGTGGCGGAGACCATTCGTGACACATTACACCGGATGTCAGCCGTGTAGTGGTGACCGAAACAAGGTTTATTCTGCAGATAATTGTACTCTGGGAATGTACAAGGCATTGAACTTTGCAGATGATCAGGTTTTGCGTATCTATGGTTTTCGACATGCCAGTTCGGTTAGTGCGGATGTGCAACCTCTGCCGTTTGATTATCCCCGTTCTGAGGAGTGAATGTGCTGGATTCTGATTTGACGTTTACTTTGTTGAAAGTATATAATTATTTCAGAACGAGTTAGGGAGAGTGCACCATCAAATCGCCTATCTTTTTGCATGAATTGCTCGAAGCATGTAATTGTTTATGTTTTGAATGAATTGTCCAGTTCATATGTTTGATGTAATAAAATAAGAGGCTCTTTTGATGCAAATCTTTCTTTGGAATTTACTTCCTGCCTACCCACATCAATTTAGTAATTTCTGACAAATTAACCAAGTATCAATTTGAGATATCCTGCTTATAGCAATTAGAGAATAAATACTAAGTCAGTTGTTGCCAAATCACAAAATTTGTATGTAGGGGTGAAAACGGTCACCGTTTCGACCGTCCTTTCATTTCGTTTCATTCAAAACGAAACAAAACGGTTAAACGATTTTGGTTGCGTTTCAAAAACGAAACGGTTAACGAAAGCTTGAAATGATTTCGTCCATGTGTATTTTCGTGATTTCGACTGTTTCATCCAAAACGAAACGGTTAACGCAAATAGATAGTCATTTTCGTTTTCAAAACAGAACACCTAACGAAAATGACCATTTTCATGGTCGTTTTAGACATTATACAGCCGTACTTGTATGATGTATCTCACGGAATGGGCTTCAAATCTAACATCAATTGAACCTCTGACTTTCTTGCCCCGACTGGTCGTTGTATGCAATTTTTATCATAATTATACAGGTTTTTTAATTGTCGCATTTCTAAACATAAAATGAAAATAAATAAAATATACTAAAAAATTACTAAAAAAGGTAAGAACAATTGTAAAGTGGTTTAGTTGCAACGAGAAATAGCCAAAACACCCACTTAAGGAGAAAAAAGAATTAAAAAAAGATGCTGATCGATCTCTTTCAAGATAAACATGCCTTCAACTGAACTTATCCCGAAAGATCTAGCAGAAAGAGTGGTCCTCTTGGTGGTACAGAAAGAGCTCACAAAACCAAATTACCAAACACAAGCCATCTTAGCCATCGAGCTCCATCTTAAATTCTATATAAAAGGGGTAGAGAGAAAAAAAAAATGAGTACTGCAACATTATGTCCCATTTAGTATAAAAAAAGCTGAGAAATCAATCTCAAAAGTGACGACACGTAAGTACAAATATCACATATAAGCAGCATATACAGTACATGATTTTAACTGTAGCATTTCCTAGATGTTTGCATTGAGCTAAAAAAATTCATAAATTAGATATGATTTATGCTAGTCTTTCGCCATTACTGTTGGCAAAACATTTTCTGCACATTTGCTAAATGGACATGCCATCTTGTAATTTTTGAGTTGTTAGTAGTTATGATGATATTCTAGCTGTTATGTAAACAAAAAGGTCATAAAATGTTTTCAGTATTTGCTATTATTTCACCGTCATTGATTGCGAAACATTTTTCTTTGATTGCTAAATAAGTATACTGGCGTGTAACTTTCAAGATCGTTAATAGCTAAAGCCCACATTATTCGCGATCGTCTACAATTCTATATCCACATGGCAATTTGTCACACTTCTGCGACTAGAAACAATAATAGACATACTGTATAAAATACTCTAAAAGAGTATTATTTACACTTTGCTGCTACTAACAACAAAATATCATGCAAGAGAAGATGGAAAGTGACAAATTGCATATCACATTACATATGACCAAACTGATAAGGAATTAATGGCAACAAAAGGAACATGCAAAGACATGACAACTTTCCTTAATGAAATGAGTGAAGTAGTTACGACTTACGAGAGAGTCATCAACAGCCCACAATTTCAGCCCTTCAACGAGAGAGTCATCAACAGCCCACAATTTCAGCCCTTCAACTATGATCACCAAGGAAATGAGAATCAATAGTCATAAAATTGAAAGGCACACATAGTAGATGCCATGGATTGATCTTTCTTTTATCCCCCTTTTAGACATGATATTTCAAAAGGCAAAAGCAAGAAAGGAGATTATCAGATCTTCAACCAAAATGACAATTCAACATTTACACTTTCTATAGGTTTCCCATATTTAGGGAACTGGGAACCTTGTAAATTTTAATTAAAGACATTACAAACAAGAAACTTAGATTTTTCTGTACTTACCGACCAAGTCGAAGTTGAGCCCTGTAGTAGCCACCAACCAGAAAACAACCCACAATTATTGGTACAAGGGAGAGGTAAAACCAGGGTACAGAACCTTTCCCATGGCATAAACCTTGATACAAGCACACTGAAAGCTGGCTCACTCCTCCTTATTATGTGCAAAAGAGATGACCACCTTGGACATGCTCACAGAGGCATCCACATCTCCAACAGTGTATGCAATGTTAACCTATCCATGAGTGAAGAACATAGTCAAATTTTGCCCAGAAAACTGTAGTGTTCTAGCAGAAATACAAAGTTAAGCAGAACTATATCATTAAACTAAGTTACTACAGGACCAGCACCCAAATAACTCGAAAATACTAAAATCCGGAAACATATTGGCTCCGTTTGGATGCGTTGAGAATAAGGTAGGAAGAAGGAAGAAGGGAAGAAATTTATTGGGAAGGGATAAATTTATTGGGAAGTGTGTAACTTTTGTGAAGAGTTTGGATGGTTAGAAATAAATTTATTGGTAAAAAGTGGTTATTCCTTATTCCTTATTCCGGAAAGAAGCCATCCAAACGGAGCCATTATCATATCTTATCTGGTCACAACTGTGTCGTTCTCAAAGTTAACCAAAACACATCAGACAACTAAAAACTACTAAGCAAAAAGCCCAAAATTCTGGTGCAAATTCCCAAAACTAAAAGAAGTAAAGAACAGTAGAATTTTAATCTAAAATAAATCTCATGTAATTCAAACATACCGGTACAAGTGCCAGCAGAAACTTTAAATTCACATTTGGGGCTTCACATGTGGAGTTATATTAGTTATTTGTGGTATTTATGTTATTTATGTTATTTGTAGAAGTCTAGGGTCCTATTTGTAAAAGTACGATTCTGGATTAATATAAAAAGGGAGCCTCTGTACAGAGGCCATAATCCCTACTTTTTAACCTAATTCTTGTCTAAATACAATATGGTATCAAGAGCCGGTTGACGGCTGCGCATCTGTGCTTATCTCTTCTCCGTGCTCAATCTCTCTCTTCTCTTCTGCATTAATTCTCTCGCATCGTCTTCGCGCATCACCCCTGGCTCACACGCGGTGCACAAGCTCTCTGTTGCACTGGTTTCTTCTGTGGACCGCGTCAACACCGAGCGTCTCTGTGCTGTGGACCGCGACAACACCGTTGCTCCTCTCTCTGTGGACCGCGACAACACCGCTCCATCGTCTCTGTGCTGTGGACCGCGACAACACCACCAAGCTCTGCTCCTCTCTCTGTGGACCGCGACAACACCACACCACACCTTCTGGCTCACACGCAGCAGCATGCATCTCTCTCAGGTCGTCTCTGATTTTTCTTTTTACAACTCCGCAGTTCTGTTCTGGTAAATGTTAAAGAAACCGTGATCGTGTGCGTCCGCACGGTTTGTGTTTAAAGTTGTTGATTCTCGTCCTCTAGTTGTGTTGGTGTTTGAGATATAGATCTAATTGTGAAAATGGGTGAATTTGTGACTAATAAAGAGTTGCAGGCCGTTATGGAAGGAATGGCCAAATTATTAAATGTGAAGTTTGAAGAGTCTGGTAAGAAGATTGGATCTGTGTCAGAGTCACAGATGATACAAAAAATAGAGTTGTTGCCTAATGATATCAAACTCGAGGGGACGAGAAATTATCTGAGTTGGTCTCGGAGGGCGTTGCTAAACCTTCACATGAAAGGACTCGAAGGATATGTGAAAGGAGAGTGTATCGAACCTATTGACAAATCAGGTGCTGAGTGGACGAGATGGAGTCACATGAATTCTTTGGTGGTTTCTTGGTTGTTGACATCTGTGTCTCCGGCCATAGCTGGGATGGTGGAATCGATTAGAAGTGCAACAGATATCTGGAATACTCTGGCTAAGATGTACTCAGGAGCTGGGAGTGTGATGATGATGCTTGATGTGGAAGAAAGGATCGATGCCACTGTCCAAGGAGAGAAATCAGTTCTCGAGTATGCAGCAGAGTTGCGCAGTTTGTGGGCTGATTTGGATCACTATGACCCCTTGTCACTGAAAGATCCAACAGATGTTCTTTGTGGGATGCAGTATCTTGAACGGAGGCGTGTGGCTCGCTTCCTGAAAGGTCTGAACTCGAAATTTGAGACAAGACGAGCGGCAATATGTCATTTGCCGTCACTTCCATCATTGAATGAGGTTATTGCTTCGATGGAGGAAGAAGAGGTCAGACAGAAGGTGATGACATCTCAAGCCGTGCCCGTTGTTCGCTCAGCAATGGCGGTGCCTGGAACCCAAGTCAGGGATGACAGGGACTGCTTTAATTGTGGACTGAAAGGTCATCTCAGCTTCAATTGTCCTGCGCCTCGCAAGTCTATCGGTGGCCGAGGGGGTGGAGGACAGAGAGGTGGATATGGTGGTCGTGGGCGTGGTAATGGATATAGAGGGCGAGGAACCCGAGGACGTGGAGGTCGAGGTGTTGCTCATTTTGCCGCGACAGAGGAACCCCAGGCTGCAACAGAAACAACTGGCGGAGAACTGACAGAGCTGGAAGAACTGAGACTTTTCAAAGCCCAAGTTGAGAGCTCTAGAGGCAAGGGAAAGGTCTCGGAGGAATGTGATGATAGTGCTTACTTCGGTAATGTTGGTTATTATGCTCATGTGACTAAAGGTATTCAGGCACAGGCTTTTGCATCCACTAAATCTCATGTAGATTGGATTATAGATTCAGGTGCATCTAGTCATATAACAGGATCATCTAATGAATTTCTGGAATATTGTCCTAGTCAACAAATCCAACCAGATACAGTCCAAACTGCTGATGGTACATCTCAACCTGTCAAGGGTATTGGTTCAGTCAATTGTAATTCTTATATTACTCTACCATCAGTGTTGCATGTTCCTTCTTTTCCTGTTAATTTACTCTCTGTTAGCTCACTGATTGATCAATTGAATTGCACTGTTCTTTTTGATCAAAATACATGTTTGATTCAGGAAAAGGAAATGGGGAGGAGACTTGGGAATGGCAACAGGCGTGATGGACTTTGGTATCTGGATAAGGAAGCTGCTATGCTCGTTGCTGCTATGGAAAAAGGAGCGGAAGCAGAGGCTATGTTGCAACATAATAGATTAGGGCACTTATCTTTTGATAGTCTGAATAAATTGGATCCTGATTTGATGAATAAAGTAAATAGGGATAAATTATTTTGTGATGCTTGTGAACTTGGAAAACATACTCGTTCTAGTTATAAAATGATTGGTTTAAGAAGTTTGGAGCCTTTTGCACTTGTTCATTCTGATGTTTGGGGACCATGTCCTATTACTTCTGTTAGTGGATTTAGATGGTTTGTTACCTTTATTGATTGTTACTCACGCATGACTTGGGTATACATGATGAAACAGAAATCTGAAGTTCTCAAATGCTTTAAAGATTTCTGTGCTTGTGTAAAAACTCAATTTGGAATACAGGTGAAGGTCCTTCGAACAGATAATGGAACTGAGTATGTCAACAAAGAATTTGCCAATTTTGTGTCTGAGCAAGGGGTCCTCCATCAAACTACTTGTCCAGATACTCCAGCACAAAATGGAGTAGCTGAGCGCAAGAACAGACATCTATTGGAGGTGACACGTTCATTAATGCTGAGAATGAACGTACCGAAGTTTCTGTGGAGTGAGGCAGTTTTGACAGCAACCTATCTGATCAATAGGATGCCATCAAGAGTGTTAGGAATGAAAACACCACGTGAGGTACTATTTGGATCTAATGATTTTGTTGTTCCACCCAGGGTGTTTGGATGTGTGTGCTATGTGAGAGATCACAGATTGACAGTAGGAAAGCTAGACCCGAGGGCAGTTAAATGCATCTTTATAGGTTATCCCTCAAATCAGAAAGGATACAGGTGTTGGAGTCCTATTGAAAGAAAGATCTTTGTTAGTATGGATGTGACTTTCCGAGAATCTGAACCATACTATGGAGAAAAGACAGAGTTAGACTTATTGTTTGAAGATGACTCTACCAGTGCTGGTAGAGAGGGGGAGAAGGAGAATGAAGTTATAATTGGTGATTATCCATGTCCTTTGTCGGGACTGAGTGGTGATAGTAATCTAAGTAATGATAGAAATGGTGATGATCTAAGTGGTAAAAATGAGAAACAGGGGGAGCTAATGGTGTATAAGAGGAGGCCAAAACAGCATGAGCAACCTGAGCAGCATGAGCATGAGCAACCTGAGCAGCATGAGCAGCCTGTTCCTTTAAATGTCAATGTCCCAAGTAGCTCCTCCCCAAGTCCTTCCCCAAGTGCTCCATCAGATTCTCACTCAGAGTTGATAGGTAACAATTCTCCTCAAATTTCCCTTCGTAGAACATCTAGGGTTAATGCTGGGAAACCTCCTGTTAAGTATGGTAATTGGGGAAATGATATTGCAAATTACGTTTCATATGCATCTGTTCCACCTGCATATAAGTCCTTCCTTGCATCTTTAGATTCTGTGCCTGTACCTAACACATGGCAGGTAGCTAAGCAAGATCCTAGATGGTTTGGTGCCATGCAGGAAGAACTTCAGGCGTTGAAGAAGAATGACACATGGGAGTTGGTACCTTTACCAGCTGGAAAACGTGCTGTTGGATGCAAATGGGTGTACACTGTCAAGCAAACTCCAGAAGGCAAGGTTGATAGGTACAAAGCCCGACTGGTTGCAAAAGGATACAGTCAGACTTATGGTATTGACTATGATGAGACCTTTGCCCCTGTTGCAAAAATGAGCACTGTGAGAATGTTGGTGTCGTGTGCTGCCAATTTCAATTGGCCATTACACCAGTTGGATGTCAAGAATGCTTTCTTGCATGGAGATCTCCAAGAAGAGGTCTACATGGAGATTCCACCAGGATTTGCTACTCCACAATCAGCTGGGAAGGTATGCAAACTCAAGAAGTCATTGTATGGGCTGAAACAGTCTCCGAGAGCATGGTTTGATAGGTTCAGACTCGCAGTCTGTGGCATGGGATACAAGCAGTGCAATGGAGATCATACTGTATTCTACAGACATCTGAAAGGTCGTATCACTATCCTGGCTGTTTATGTTGATGATATTGTGATTACTGGAGACGATGTTGAGGAGATCAGGCGGCTAAAGGAAAATCTTGGAAAGGAATTTGAGGTCAAGGATTTGGGATATTTGAAGTATTTTCTGGGAATTGAAATTGCCAGATCAAAAACTGGTATAGTGCTTTCTCAGCGAAAGTATGCACTAGATCTTCTTTCAGAAACAGGGATGCTAGGTTGTAGGGTTGCCCCTACTCCTATTGAGCCGAATCAGAAGCTGTGTGCTGAGGGAGGTGACTCAGTGGACAAGGAGCAGTACCAAAGGCTAGTTGGTAAGCTCATTTATCTATGCCATACTAGACCTGATATTTCTCATGCAGTGAGTGTGGTGAGTAGATACATGCATGATCCTAGAGAGCAACACTTGGATGCTGTTCACAGGATCCTTAGATATATCAAAGGAAGTCCTGGAAAAGGACTGTGGTTCAGAAGCCATGGGCATCTGAGAGTTGAAGGCTATTGTGATGCTGACTGGGCAGGTTGTGTGGATGATCGTAGATCCACCACAGGATATTGTGTGTTTGTTGGAGGCAATCTTGTGTCTTGGCGGAGCAAGAAACAAGATGTGGTGGCCAGATCTACAGCTGAGGCTGAGTATAGGGCTATGGCACTTAGCCTATGTGAGTTGATGTGGGTGAGGAATCTCCTGTCTGAGTTGCGCGTGTTTCGACGAGAACCTTTACAACTTCGATGTGATAACAAGTCAGCAATCAACATTGCAAACAATCCAGTTCAGCATGATCGTACCAAACATGTGGAGATTGACCGTTTCTTCATCAAAGAACAATTGAATAATGGAGTGTTGGTGTTGAACTATGTGAAATCAGAGGACCAGTTGGCTGATTGTCTAACTAAGGGTTTGGGTTGTAAACAGTTTGAGAGTTCTTGTAACAAGATGGGGATGATTGATATCTATCGCCCATCTTGAGGGGGAGTGTGGAGTTATATTAGTTATTTGTGGTATTTATGTTATTTATGTTATTTGTAGAAGTCTAGGGTCCTATTTGTAAAAGTACGATTCTGGATTAATATAAAAAGGGAGCCTCTGTACAGAGGCCATAATCCCTACTTTTTAACCTAATTCTTGTCTAAATACAATAGTTCAACAACAAAGCATGATACCAGACCCTGCATCCAGTGCAAGCGATGCAGAGAGCCACAAATATGGGAAGACATTCGGCACCAATTTGTTGTAAATATTAAACACAATATTTAGTGCCCGCCAGGTGGAAATATACAAACAAATTTTTCCAACCTGGTTCGATTCCTAATGGGCTTTCACTCGCTTCATAGGGGATCGTTGCTTGTTGGTGCATGGATGGTGAACTGTCAATTGGAGATGGTCAGCGAAAGGGCCCTCATGCGTATAAATCCTGTGAGATATTTATTCAACCCATTAGATATACCTGAACTCAGAAAGCTTACAAAAATTAAATGCAAAGACTTGAGGACCATGCTCAATGATTTAATATTAAGTAAAGGATAAATTACGAAAGGATGTGTGCAATATCAAACTATACATCTGTATGAACACAACTAATTCGTCAAATTTGTTTCTGGTTTGTGCTACTGATTCATTGAAACTCATTACAAGGCATATTTTCGAAGAACCTGATTCAGAACTTATTCTGATATGGGTAAAGCCGCATTAATGGCAATTTGTTCACAAGAACACACGAGTCAACCACGTTACAGTGGAACTGGTGTAATTCTTACTCCTTTGTGGATCTGTAGCCAATAGGTTACTGAAGTCTGGCAGTGGTTGGAAACTTGGAATACTACGCAAAATTTCACCAATTTACCTTACTTTATTGCCCCTAAGTCTTTCATCAACCTGTACTGAAACAGGAGTTTACCGGGAGAGATAAAAAGGAGATGGCTTTGCAACTACTGTACATGTTAAAAGATTCAAGTGACAGTGCTTCCCCATTAACATTTGAAATTATTGAGATGTCAAGCACACATCATTTTTTTTACGCAATATCCACCATTGCAGCAATTCAATCTCTATGACCCACATATTTTAATAGGAAACAAAGGTAACAAGTTCAATCGCCATCATTGTTTGCGAAATATTTCCTTCTCAATTGCAACATTCACTATGCAATTTTGCAACTTTTGAGAGATTGTAACAGCATAAAACAAACATTAATTACAAATGTCTATATCCACCACCAGGGTTTGTAATAATTCTTAAACTAAAAATAATCCAGGGGTTTAGATTTTTTGGCTCACTGTTGTACATTTTGAATTATCATAAATATAACGATAGAGTCTACTCTTAATAAGTACCTCTCACTTGTGGCACCAGCTGCGTGAAAGTATTTTCAAGTTAGTCGGTGTAAGCGTCAAATCCAGAGCTCATGTTACGAAAACAGCTGGAAACGCCGCCGATCGGAGTTGACGATGATGATTGGTCTTCTGCCGGAGGGGTTTGAAGGAGAGAGGAAAACCATAAACGGATTTTAATGGTAATTACTGTACAACATCCGGATTTTAGTTGGGCAGGGATTAGACTAAAAAAAGCCCACGTTTCTCTCAACAAAATGTTAAGCCTAATAAAACCCGTTTAAATCAATCCAACCCCATCCTATAAAAATTCGGACCCAGATCGTATCGTCGCCGTCGGCCGTTGGAAACGCTTTGCGGAAAAGAGTTCATTTGTCGCATTTGTAATTGTGAATGAATCAGTACAGTATCAAGCTGATTCGACTCGGAGTCTATCCTCTGGATGGCTTCAAAAAACCATCCAGTGGACGTTTTGTAAACTGAGCCGTCCGATTTATATAAACGGTGAGATCTCAGACTCTTCAATTCTTCCGTTCAAAATAAAAAAAAAAGTGTACACAAGGTATATCGTATACGACTTCTCTTCTCCTCCTGCATCGTATTCGGTATTCCTATCTGATCAGAATCCCACCTGTGAGCTTGGAGAGAAAAAGAGGGAGCGAAGGAGAGAGAAATTAGGCGATCATCGAGGCTCAAAAGCGAAGCAAACTGGAAGCCTCTCTCTGAACGCTTCGTCTCTCTCCCCAACAAAAGAGAAAATCCTTGCTCGTCGAAGAGATCGAGAGATTACGCCTCTCTTAATTTTTGTTTTCAGCTCTGTTTAGTGACACCCGAATTGAATGCACCATTTTCTTCTCTTCCCTTGTGATTTTGATTTGCACTCGATAAAATACTCTCCATCTTCCCTTCTGACCTCATGTGTTTGAGTTACAAAATCCTAATTGAGGCAGCTTATATCTCTGCTATTTTCGTGTCTTTCTTTGCTAGTACTGTCTATATGGTAAAATAAAGGGGGATTAAAATCCAACATCTCAATTTTACAAGTTTGCAGTGGTTACAAGTTTTTGTGTATAGTATAGCTGATTTGAATTTTATGAGATTTGCATTACAGGTTGTGCACGGCCTAAGGGATTTGTATAAGTTATTTGTAGGGGCATTACCTGTTGTGCACGGCCAAATACCTGTTTTGTGTAAGTTATTTGTAGCTCAGATCTTTTACTATAGAATTTATTGTACTTCCCTCTACAAGTGAAGCTCGACTCATGATACATATGTATGTGAGACTGAGAATACAATCTTATCTTCTAAAATTTAGAGGAAACAGTTTGAAGTTGTTGGCAAATCAGTTTCTTTTAAGACATGCATATGCATATGAGCTTCTTTGCAGGTTTTTGTGTCTATCAAAACTTAGATATTTAGATTGTTTCTAAACTTGAACAATATATTTAAACTATGTAATTTGGAAATAATTTGGAAAAATATTTCAAAGGTTGCTTCTGCCTGAAAGCTGAAATGAAATACAATTTGCTGTTGAATCTAGGACACAATATTTAGTGTAATTGTAGTTGTTGAATACACAATCCAGGTTACAAGCCTCTTCTTTCGATTGCATCCAAAACATGCGTCAGACCTGAAACAGATCTGGTGACTGGTCATTCAACATGCCCCTGAGATTCGAAGTGTTTGTCTGTCAAATGTTACTAAATAAGCTACAGACAATTGAGAGAAGGTTCAACATGCCTCTTCTTTTGGCATTTATTGCTGTGACTTTCATTGTTTTATGGAGAGAAGGTTGCAACATTAGTTTCAGGTGTTATGAAAATTCTGCTGATGCACTGGTAATTGAGGTTTTCCTAGAACATTTATCCCAGAGATTATCTAATGAGCTGAGATGACAATGCTGGTATAAATTTTTACCATTAAGAAATGCATGATATCTCACTATACTGTGGTCGCGTGAATTTTCTTTCTTGGTGAATAAAAGAAATCGATAAGTCCAAAAAATTGGCATTCCAGATTTGTAATAGCATTTTATTGTGGACTTTGTGGTATTACCTCTTTGAGATCGTTGGGATGGAAAATTAACAATATATTGCATTATTGGACAGTCATGTGGACGCCACAAGTCAAGGAGCACCCATGATGCCAGAGATGTCGAGGAGTTACAGGGTTGAGATTGGTGGTTATGGCAGGCTTGCGTTGGAGTTTTAATTCAGTAGATCTTCATAGTTATTTTGGACTGTAATTCTTTTATTCTATTTATTTTGTTCGTTTTGAAATTGATGTAATAAATGAATGAATAAACTTAAAGACAAGGGTTACATAGTGCAGATGCACCGGTGTGATGCCGGTGCAGACTAGAAAGTTTAAAGGAGTGTTAGATTAATGTATATTTTGTACATTGATAGAGAAATAGGTGCTATTGTATAAACTTTTTTCAATGTTGAATGGAAATGGTGGCCTGGTGGGAAATTTCTACTTAGTTCTTTTTTTTAATAAAAAAAAATAAAAGAAGGAGAAATCGATAAAATAATATGAATGCAATTAGGTGAAGTTCCTGAGAGTCAATAGGAAGTATTCATTAAATTATGGCGCTTACCATTCACTTCAATTTGTTATAAATGCTTATAAAAAAAATGGTAATAAATAAACGAATGTTGATGGTGCTTAGGTGCACTTACTTTCTGATAGCCAACTACAAAAAACAGCATGCAAAAGAACATCCATACAAGCACTACTGACTTAACCCAACGAACAACTTCAGAATACGCATTGTTCAAAATGGTCTGAATTACAAAAAACGGCATGCAGCTTCATCTTAATCACAATTCATCATAGTCAAATACTGAGATGCATGACACAAATCCACAACTTCACACTCTTCCACTTCTTTCTTTTGCGCTTCTCTTTTGCTTCCTTTAATGAAAATAAAATAACATTTGTAAATAGCAATTTTGATGAGAGGAAATTAAGGATGTAAATAAAACTAGACCAGTATTGGTTAATTTTGAGTTCTTTTTTCTGTCAACTGAAGTTTATTAACATACTAGCACCAGTTTTCAGCAATTTAATCTATGCTTTTAATAGTTTGTAACAAAATAAACCTTTCTATAACCATTCTATACCAAATTGTACTGAAATAAATTGACCTGAAACTGATTTGAGCCAGCCAAATTGAAGTCAACTGTAGCGAGTGAGATTTGGTTTACCTTTTAACGAATATATGATGTCAGGCAAGCATAACTTTTCTCTAAAGCGAATTTGGACAATTAAAGTGACACCGTCTATTAAATGCTTCTTGGTATTATTGGCACACAACAGGTTAATGACTCAGGAGCAATTGAGAAGAAGGAAAATACCTTTGAGGAAAAATGTGTGTTGTGTGGTCAGAGTATTTGGGAGACCACCTCACATTTATTCCTCTCCTGTGTCTTTTCCAATTCCTTGTGGATCAAATTGGGACATACAATTGGCACTAACCTGGTATATCAAGATAGTAATTGCTCTCAAGCCTTGAATGAAATGCTTAAGCTGACAACACCAAAGTCATTCAAAGAGACGGTCATTGCAACTGCATTCTGGAGAATATGGTTAGAACGCAATAACCGTGTTTTCAGACAAGAGAGCAGACCGCTGAATGTCATCCATGACTGGATTGTAGGGGAAACAACTATGTTCAGGAAATATTGTTAAAGGGATTCTCAGCTGCCAGCAGTTCACTGTTGTTTTTTCTTTTTCTTTTTTCTTCTTTTTTTCTTCTTTTTCCTTTTTTCCTTACTTAACTAGATAGCCTCTGTCTAGTCTGTAAAAAAAAAAAATGAATATATGATGTCTCACAATTAGTTCCTTTGCAAGATACTTACTGGTGCTAAATCAAATAAAAGAGAAGAAGCTCTTAAGCATGTATCGTTGCCAGTAAGCATTCAATTTAGAACTTACGTAAAATTCAAACAACCTAAATTGAGAGCTTAGGTAAAAATTCACACAACCTTGTGTAAAAACAATGCAAAATCAAATAAATAGAGAAATACTTAGAATACTTGTCACGGCAGTGAGAAGATTTGAGTTGAGCTGATTTAGGGTTTCCTTCTGTCCAAGGACTGAGATGCGAGAGAAAAGGGGCCGTGCTATCTTTGACGAACCTTTGGTCTTCAAATCGTAAGGAGAAATATTTGCTTCGATTTCGAGCCTCGATGATCGCCTAATTTCTCTCTCCTTCGCTCCCTCTTTTTCTCTCCAAGCTCATAGGTGGGATTCTGATCAGATAGGAATACCGAATACGATGCAGGAAGAGAAGAGATGTCGTATATGATATACGCATATACACCTTTTTTTAATTTTGAACGGAAGAATTAATTAGTCTCAGATCTCATCTTCATATAAATCGCTCATTTTACAAAACGTCCACGTTTTTTTTAAGCTATCGAGAGAATACGACTCCGATTCGACGTAGGCCTGCTAGCGGGTCGAGTCTGTCCATGGGCTAACGAATCGGACAGCTCGTTTTTCGTAAGTGGACCGAGCCTCAGTCTCAACTCGAGCTGAGAGACCGACGCTCCGCCCACTCCGCCTGCTTATGGGCCAGCTAATGGTATTACTGTCACTAATCTTTTCTGGGAGGTGCTTTGGGCACCCAATTTCTCACTCGAACATTCCCCTGAAATTTTTTGGACATATACACCCCTATGATTCTTAGGATAGGTTGTCCTTTCCTTCATGTCATTAATGTTCCTTAATTAAATTAACCTTACACAATAGTAAAGGAATTTCTTAGCTGCCGCTGCCACCTTGAAAACTGAAAAGCCAATTTTTTGGACATAACCTTCACTTCTTGATACCTTCTACCTTCTTTTATCGTCTCCACTTCCAATCTTCCATTCCTTTATCCCTCGAAAACAATCAAATTGCTCTGTTCACGTACCTTGGATAATCGAAGCAAGAGTCGATCTCGACAACCACTAGGCAGCCTCTTATTGATTTGAGGTCGGCAGTTATTGAAAATGAATTAACAAATTCAAAAGAAGTGCTGGGAGTTTTTATTTCTTGGTGTCAAAAAAAAAAGAAAAAAAAGCAAACACCGAAAAACTTTTTAATTGACACGATTTGGCCAATCATTTCAATAATTCTTTTTATTTGGTTATATTTACCGATTAAAGTTATTCAATAGGCCCTAAAGTAATTTACTTTTACTTTTTATTCAATTAAAATATAATTGTCATTGTTGGCTGCTATTTTCTAATTTTAGGATTCATTTATACTTTATTTTCAGTTTTCTAGTTAACAAACAATACTTCACAATCAACAAACACAACAATATTGGCTTAGAAACTGTTACCTTTCAAAGAAGATTGTTGATGAACAAATCTATCTCCACGAGTAAATAAAGTAAAAATTAGTCACAACCATTTTGTAAATTCCAAATTTCGTAGATAAAAAGAAAGAACAACATGGCAAATCCCAGATTTCTTAAAATAATATTAACGGGAGAATACAGTTGTTCTTTAGCGGAAAATCTAGAAGAAAAGGAAAATATAATTAAGGAAGTAAATTAGGGTAAATTTAAGAATCAAAATCTTAATTGATAAAAGGGCAGTTTAGTCATTTGAAAAAACATTATGTTGCAAGCAGCAAAATGTTGTTTGTCAAAAGCAATTCCCAAATACAATACACCCCTTGTATTTTGGAAGTTTTATTTTTTTATAAATCCTAAATTATACCAGCCACAATAAATAACTATCAGTTATATATATATTTTTTTATGAAGATGTTGTTGGGCAATCTCTTAATTTTTATTTTTAGCAAATATTAGTCCGCGGGCAAAGTTGGACACGTGCTTTAGACTCAATACTAGGCACAACCGTGTGATCCATGATGGATATTATGTGAATAATACCAGATCGATAGGCTTAAAAAAATTTAATCGTCTAAATTAGATCAGACGGACTGAAATTGCAATAGCGATTTGCAGCGTTTTTAGTCTGCAGCATAGGATTTTGGGAGTATGAGTTAGGGTCTGGTCGTTTTTAAAAAACATTTAGTGAACGTATTTTGATCTGAGCCGTCTGATTTAATCTCAACGATTCATTTTTCCTAGACCTATCAATTGGTATTATTCACAGAACATCCATTAACCGTTGAGATTTAATCGGACGACTTAGATAAAAAACGGCCCGAGAATCTCTGGTGGTCCAATTAGAGGATCTCGTTCCGTACGAGTTATGGCGTTTCCAAAATGGAACCATAAGTGCTCGGGAAAAATTTGTCATTTTAGAAATATCGGAATGCTTTCGGTGAAAATTTACGTGCTCAAATCATCGGGCGAGTATCTATTCTATCATTCAGTGGACGTCTTTTGATCCGAGCCGTCCCTATCAATTTTGGTATTATGTACGGGACATCTATAGCCGTTGAGATTAAATCAGACGACTGAGATCGAAAAGCATCCGTGATGACCATCCAGAGGAAGTCTCCCATATTGATTTTCTCGTGGAACTGAGATGATCTAACACCAAACTGCGAAAAGCTTCGCAAACTCCAACTAATTAAGATTTCCTTCCTTCGGAATCTCCCATTTCGGTGTGGTTTCTCCTTTAACTTTCTCGGCGGAAAGATGGTATTGTTAGACACTGGGCTCTGGGGGCGTCGCCATGTTGTTTATGCAGTTGCGATGCCTGTAAGAGAGTGGTATCGCTCGGACATTGAGGATTCGGCAGATCTCAATCCTTAGCGTTCTGCTGCCTGATTCCGATTTAAGCAGTTAAGTCCTTCTCATTTTCTAATTTTGTGGATAACTACCTTGTCAGATATCCTGTAACTACAGTCTACAGACTACAGGCCTACATAAATTAAAATGGAATTGTAAACTTAAGAGTTTGTATTATGTAGCTTTAAATTTAAAACTGTATTGAAATGTTAATTACATTTCTCTTTTTCCTTTTTGCTGCTAATGCGACTATCCCAAATAGCAAAACACCTTTATGAAGCTATGCTTAGGTTTTATTTTAATAAATAGAACAGATTTATGGCTTGATTAATCATCTAAATTAAAGCACCATTAATTAAACTTACAATAAAAATTAAAGAGAATAATAAATATAATTACAGGTTCTCATACTTCAACTTTTGCGAGATTTCAATAACACCTGTCATGGAATGTCTTTTTGGGTTATAGTAACAAAAAACAGACATGGATGTTACGTGGTAACAGAAAGACCATGAAAAATTATGTATGCAAAAAGACAAAATACTGTTCTTTACTTCATAGAAATACAAATTCATTGGGTAGTAATTTTACTTTTTCATTCTTGTCAACTCAATTATTTAAAAGGAAATTCAAAGCGACAGATGCACACATCTTCATGCTTCACCTTTAGGATAACATGCTTCCAATCTTTCATACCATGCAAACCAATGTTGCTCTAGTGTTGGTCCATTGGCTCCCCACAACAGAAACATAATGCTCGTACCTGGAATATGAGAGTACAGATTTGTGTTTTTGTGAATTGTTAAAAAGTTCTGAGAAATGAATGATTTTTTGTGTTATAGTTGTTTGGACTGCTTGAATGAGCCTGGTTTTGTGAATTGTTAAAAAGTTCTGAGAAATGAATTATTTTTTGTGTTATAGTTGTTTAGCCTGCTTGATTGAGCCTGGTAGAACTGTACTTCTTGATGTCTAGAGTACTGTCTCATCAATTTGCAAGTGACACAATTAAACCTGACCAGTTAATATAGAACTTTAGATTGTGCAGTTGAACCAACTTATCCTTATATTTGTGCCGTGATTTTTTTTTATTAAACATAACCGGTTTTTTATATTTAATAATAAACATATAAAATAAATAATTTTAACTATAAAATATGGGTTTATGTTTATTTACAAAAAATTACAGCGCTCTGACATGTTTATAGTTATCCTTAATCATTTCGAAAACACATGGAGGGGGGAGAGGGAGACTAAGATTGACATGGGAAGAAACGGTGAAAAGAGACCTTAAAGAATTGAACGTCTCCAAGAAGTTGGCGATCGATAGGAACACTTGGAAGTTAGCAATTTATGTGCCGGAGCCATGACGTAAGAACTTAGGGGTAAGAACGATGCCATAGGTTTATAGGTCCCTCTATTAGGTCACGGTAGAGGTCTAGGTTTCTACTATTACTACTATTATTAGAGGTATTTTTATTAGTATCTTTTTATGTTTTTTTTGTTTTTTCTTGAATGTGTTTCTTCTTGGTTTCTTTCTAGCCTACTCCAACTTGTTTGGGGAAAAAGACTTAGTTGTTGTTGTTGACATGTTTATAGTTAAAATTATTTAATAAACACCTCTGGCGCTCTGACACCTCCGGTGCTCTGACATGTTTTTGGTTAAAAATTTATTTTATATATTTATTATTAAATATAAAAATATGGGTTATGTTTTTTAAAAAAAATTAAGGTTATTTGTGCCACAAGAAGTCATTGTCTGAACATACAGAGACCTAATGGTACGAATCAAACCAGAATTAACCAGCACTAGGACATTACATTTACAAGTATAAATTTATATTTTGAAAATGGTTGTCCAAAGCCACCATAAATGATAGTACTGACTCATTACTTAAGCAGTCGGGAATCATTTTTTAATATCTTATTAGAACTTTAGAAGTATGGTAGTATTCTGGTTTATCTGCCTGACTAGTATCATCTAGAAACACCTTTGACATCAGCATCATATTAATTTATTTTTCCAAATGCTTGCACAGAACCAGGACATACCAAATATACTGGAACAAACTGTAAACATAGGAAATGGTTCGAAATTACATGCCTGTGATCTCCTTCGTCGGTTATGAGTAGGTCTTTCGTACATCTGATTGTCAGAAATTGTATGTTGCATTGAAGACTTTTCCTGTCTAAATCTTTGGAACACGGTATAATATTCCTCAGGTGGTTGATCTTGCCATCTTTCATCCTCCCAATCTCCAAATTTCGGTATTCTTGCTGCCTCCAACTGAAAAAAATAGAAACTGTGAAATCAATTTTGGACTAAAGGATGCTTCATTGCACTCTCAGGATTTTTGGTTAGATCCATTTGGTCAGGCCTCAATGTGCAATTTCAGAACATCAAGGATACCCTCCTCTTAACTACTACTCAATCTCCCCAGTGCAAATCATTATGAACAATACTGTCTGTTAGGTATTATATATGTAACTTCTATTACCTTGTTAAATGGTGCTCGTCTTACTTGGCCCAAAGAAGTTTCTCCAGACGCACTTTGTGGAATGTAATCAACATATGGTTCTTTTAAAACTGCTGCAACTAACCTTTCAGGATCAGCAAGTTGGGACTTGGGACGTGACTGGAGCACTTTAAGCACTTTCTTCCACACAACAAGAAGCCGTTGATTCCGCAATGCAGTTCCAAAGCTAATAATGAGAGCAGCTATACCTGAGCACTCTTGACATACAAGCTGTGCGATCGGCTTAATTTCCGGAGGAATATTTCCTACTTTATCACAAAATAATTCCCACGCTTCTTCAGTCGGTAGAGGATCTATCATAATTTCCACATCAGCTGCCATGCTGCTGCATATCTCTCTTTTTTCAGAGGCCATGAGTATCTTACAACCCTTCTGCTCACTGGGATTAGGAATCCCAATTTCAGTCAAGTTTAATACATCACAAAGGCCATCTAAAATTAATAAAAATTTCCTTTTCTTCAGCTCCTTAAAAATCAACCGGCTTCCTCTTTCTTCATCTTCTTCCTTTGATAAATCCAGAGCTAAGTCTTCAGCAATATCCTTGACCAATCTCATTAAGCCTTCGTTTTTTTTGAATTTCACAAAAATGATTGCATTGTAATCTGATGTGCCTGTGAATACCGAACACGGGTCCAATTTTGAAGTTACTCGAAGGAAAGAAAACAAAATGGTTTACTTTCTGTACTGGAACAATTTAAACCCATTTTGTTTTTCTTTCAGTTTTGTTAAAAGTATGTCGTCTTCTGGTGTAATACGTTGAGCTACGCAATCACCCAAAGAGAAAGGATTTCCTTGCTGGTAATTTTGTTACCATTTATGTATTCCTGATTTTTATAAGCTAATTCAATTTGGTTCTAATAAATAAGAATATTATTATTTCTGTTTTATAAACTAAAAATAGGAAGGTTCAATGTCCATAATTTGAGTGCCCTAAATGCCCAAAAATAATTTTTTGCTTATTTTTTTTTCAAAAAAAAAAATCAGATATCGAATTCGAACCGTTGATCTTATTCAATTTGATTAGCAATGTGTTTTCATATAAGTTTTGTAAATTTTAAAATTTATTTGATACTCTATAATGAGATTAAATGATGAACGAATTTAGTTAAATATGATGATAGATTGATTCTAATATGTTCCTATTTTAGGTTCTTGATTAAGTATCAAATAAACTTCTATAAATTTATAAAACATATGAAAATTTATCGCTAATTATATCAAATAAAATCAATGGTTTTGATGCAAAGTTAGAATTTTATATTTTGAAAAAGTCAATAAAAAGTGAGTTTTAGAGCATTTGGAGCATTTAAATTGCGGACACTAAACCCCTCAATACTAAAATATGCTTTTGCTATAGTAATTATATATGATAGTCGGATTTTCTTCAGTTAAAACCGAGTGTTTGAGGTTAAAAATAAATTGTTAATGAATGTAGTCCATTCTTTCTCTCTGTTTCATCTTAATATAAAGGATGTTTATTTTTTAAAAAAACAAAAGATGTAATTAAACCTTTCAATTTGAGAATCATAGATAGACCCAATCAACTATAAACTCATTAACTTTTTAACAGTCTATATATTTAATCATACAATAATCTAGAATCATAGATACTTTACTTGTACAATCCAAAGTAATACTAGAGCTTTTGAAACAACGAACTGATCTAGAAAACAAAAAAATTATTTACTTACTATCTCGACCATGTGACTAGTTAAATTAAATTTAATTTCCAATAGATATATGGTGTTGTAATCTGTCATGTGACAATATTCCCTCTAATGTAATTTCGATCTCATGTTTTCGTTTCACCGCACAAAAAGATCCATCTACATGACTACTTCGTCCAAATATTTCAGATATATAAACATATCAACATCAAATATCCATCTACTTCTTAATTATAATTTTTTTTATATTCATATTTTGTAAAATATGTATCACGCAATAAAAATTTATATATGCTTAGATATATATTATTGGAAAAATTAAGTTTGTCACTATAAATCTTGTCAATTTGAAAAATGTCATTGTTATAATACAAATTAGATTCACGTCACTATTAAATTATTAAAATTATTTTTATGCCACTGCTTTTTTTTTCCCAAAACACACTAAATCCTAAAAATGCCATCATCAAAATTGCCATTATTTTTTTATAATTCCGAAATAACCCTTGAATACAATCCCTAAAAAACACGGCGGTGAAGAACAAAAACAGAGACGTGCGGCGGGGGGGGGGGGGGGGGGTGGAGTTCAGGGCATCTTCTTACCGTATATGGACTTTTGGAGCAAAAAGGAATGATTTTTGTTAGAAAATGTTAGCATGCACATCTATGATTACTTTTGTGGGAATGAGTCATAATTAATTTGGACCGTTTTAGCGAAATCATAATCTGATCATTAATTAGACTATTCTAGCAAATAATCATATTCTAGTGATCAGATGGATCTTTCTAGTGATATAGAGTAACTTTTACTGTATTGCGATTGACATGAAATTAATTTTTGATGATGTATAATGGCACAAAAAATTTTATTCTTTCATGGTGGCATATTTCAAATTTTAATATTTTATGATGCATAGACAAAAGGGAATAATTGTCATGGCATAAAATTGATTTTTATTATTTTATAGTGCCATAAAATAATTTGTTGTTTAGTGATGACTAGTGATACCAAAAATCCGTGGCCCTTGACCCGTCCTTTGGAAGTCCGTCCTAAATTTGGACCGGACTAGCCCTTCAAAGGGCTTACGACGGACAATGATCTAGAAGGGTCGGATTTTGAAAGGGCCGGATCTAATTTTTTTTAAAGACGGATGTTGAAGGACCGGATTTTGAAGGGTCGGATCCGACCTAGCCATTCAATCGTAGCGACCATTTGATCACGATGACATATTTGAGATTAAAATACTATTAAAAAAATTAAATGTTGGTAAACATTAGACGGACTAGAAGGGCCAAGGACTTCGAAGGGCCGGATTTTCAAAGGACTGGTCTCATATTTCAAAAAATAAACCCGTCTAACCCGGTCCATCTCAATCCTTTTTATCAACCCGGTCCGACCCGCCCTTCTATCAAACCCGTCAAGTCCGGTCCTTTGAAATCCGGCCCGGCCCTTTTGTCTTTCACTAGAGATGACTTATCTCTAATTTTATAAAAAATTGTTGTGGCATAAATCAAAATTACCCTATATACTTTTACCTTTGTATTCTTAACAATATGTCAAAAGGAGAAAGATAAATAGTGTTATAATTTCAGAGTAAAATATATTTATGTGCAAACTAATAAAATTAACACAAACATAATTGATATTGTATCGTTGATTTAAAAGTTGCATCTCCTTATCTGTGCCATATTGAATAAATTATTTGTAACCGAATTCATACAATAGAGATCCGCATATACAGTAATTAAAGAGTTTGGCATCCAGTTATCGAGCTATCGCGTATTTAAGAGTGTTATATAGGTTCATGTTGATTTTCAAGTTTCAGAGTAATGAAACAAGATGATTCTGTTGCTTAAAGATAGGATTTTCGCCAAACTCATTCCATTCATGAAGTAAATTAATTAACATCAAGTTCCAATTAAAAAATGTATAGATGGGAACAGGAGCATATATGGCCGCAGATGGGACATGTTAAATTTCTTTTTTCTCAGTCCTTTGACATTTTCAACCCCAACACAGTTAATGTGGTCGTCCTAGAACAGCCAGATTGGTTTGGTTGTTAGGCCTGTTTAATGTTCGAAACGGCAACGGAATGGGCCATTCCGTTTGCCGTTCCGTTCCAGCAACGGTATATCCACCCCATTTCGTTTTCCGTTCCGTTTCAAAAAATGATATGCCATTTCATTTCGTTATTCGTTCCGTCCAAACGGAACGGAATGGAACAATGTGTTTTTACACTAAAAAATGTACTATTTGTCGAAACGAAAGCAAAATAGACCATTTCGTTTACCGTTCCGTTTCAGCAACGGTATGGCCTCTCATTCCGTTTACCGTTCCGTTTGAAAACGAAATGATATTGTATACCGTTTACCGTTCCATTTGGACGGAACGTCTACGGAAAATAATAAACGATATACCGTCGTCATCCCTATTGGTTGTCAGTTGTCAACACAAATCTTTTCAATATGTACTTAGAACTATACATATTTATTTTTAAACACCAATGAATTTCAGGTGTACTAATCCAATGAAAGCCCTAGGAGAAACAACAGAAACATCTTTGCTTTTGCTCTAAATACGGACTGCTGAGAGATGTTTTTTTTATTTTTTATTTAGCAGTTAGCACTAAGAAAATTATAAATTAAACTGAAATAGTTTATACAAATTTTAATTGAGCATACCTTCAAACTTATTGTAGATATTTTTGAGGATTGTGGACTTGCCAATGCCACGCTTACCCCAAATACCAATCTTTCCAGTTTCACCATCCCGCAAATACCTCAGTATCTTTTCCATTGTAGCTCCAGCAGATGTGTTCTCCTTGATTATCGGGGTCGGAAAAGGAAGCACCTTCTCTCCTAGGGGATCAACAAATATAGGGTTGATTTGTTTGCCAAGGAGTTCATTTGCCAAATCTGTTGTTTCTAATATCTTCTTTCCCAACTGATAGGTGCCGCAACAATGGAGGCACCATATGCTGCAGCAGCCTCCTTGATCCACTTCTTTTATTAACCCAGGAGCAGCATCGATTACCGTTGTAGCGTTCCCCAGCCAACCGATCGCTTCATCAGTAGGAATTTTACGTCTTTCTGCTGCTCTTTGAATCTCTCTCTTCAGATCATTGAGCTTGTGCTCTAGTTCATCAATTTTCCTTCTAAGGGTCTCAGAGTTGTTTTTAATGTCTTTAACATAGGAAATTTGCTTAACCAATGGAAGGTACATAAACTTCAAAACTTCAGCAATTGGTGTGACCAGGAGATTGATAGGAATAGGCATTGCTGCTTTGATCGGGTAACAAGATGAGTTTTTTGAGTTATCTTGAAAGTTAGTTAACAACTACGGGCATTGAATTAATTGAGTAGAACTTTGGCTGGTCAATACTATTCGATAAGGCAGACCAAAATAAAAGAAACATTTAAATGGTGAGACATCACTTTCAATTTGAATTAATTGGTGCATAATTAAAGTTTCGAGTAAATTACGCGTACATATAATATGCACTATAACTTTTAAAAGATTATTTCCAGACTGTAGTATATATGAAAGTTATTGTGTATAAACTACAATTTCTCGGAACGTGCTGTCTAATTATATAGTTTTTAGCCAAAATCAGATATAAACCCCTCTAATCCCTTCAATTCGGATATAAACCCCTCTAATCCTCAAATTCGGATATAAATCCCTCCAATCTTATTTTGGTTAGACATAGACCCTTTTCATTAGTTTTAATCAGATCAGATTTTAAATAAGAAAAATAAAAAAATATTTGGTCTGACTATTATATCCCTACCCTGCGCATATTGAGCGATGTTTCATTTTCTTCATTCTCCCGCATTATGTCTCTCCTCTAGCGATTCGTCTTCCCAAATTAGAGATTTTACCTTATTCATTTCCAAATCGATAGGGAAAGAGTTCTATCTTTCCCTCTCTCTTCTGTCTTTCCTCTGTACGTCACTCCTCCAAATCAATTTTGCTTAAATCACTAGACACTATCTTCTCTCTCTTTCTATCTGTGTCTTTGTCTATCTCTTTTGTTGTCAAATAATGGAGACAAGAGAGTTCAATGATGATTATTTCGCACCCTTGATTATTGAGTAAGTTTCTCAAAGTAATTTTTCATTGGCTGGTGAAGAACCCATCCAAAACTACATCAAAAATTAAAGACAAGAAGAAAGGCAATATAAGATATTCATGAAGGTTCAAGATACGATTTTGCATTAGTCTTTACTTTTCTAGTGTTAATTATAATCATATGTCAGATTAATGTTATAAAAACTATTTTACTGGTAAGATATATCATCGTTACTTGGATCTCAATTTGATACCTTATTCCCTGAAAATAGTATTTTACTGAAACTATTTTATCATTTTTTTAAATTAAAATAGGGGTCGAAAATAATCATTTTTATCATGTTTAAGTACTTTAACTAATATTATAATTTTTCCGTTCAAGGAAGAGGTTGTGTCCACCAAGTATTTTCAGGATTCTTCAAGAAAAAGAAAGAATCTAATATTTTAAGGATTATAATGTCTTAGGTTAACTTTTGTACGTAGGTTTTTTTTCTGAATTTTAAATTAGCTGCAACCTATGAGTCTCATTTGTGAAAATCATGTTTAGTTCTGTTGAATTATTTTGATGAAAACTCAAATTTTGAGTGTTTTATGACTGGTGTTATGGGTGAGAATGCAAGAGTTTGATAAAAGTGCATGTAATTTTGTTGTACTAGTATGATAGCATGGTTGGTTTTCTTTTTATAAAAAAAATAACTCCGCAAGATGATAACTACAAATTGATGAAAGTGCATCCTTCAATTCAATGCAACTTTTGAACAAATAGCCCCATCCTCTATGAGTAGTACAATAATCTGACAAGTTTGTCAGAGTATATTCTAGGTACTAGATTAAACATGGTTCAATTTTAAGCATGCAAAATCTAATTTGTGCTTTTTGGTTCTCTCTCAATAAAAAAATCTATTACTGGTAAAAATTTTTTTGTAAACATGGTTCAATCTGTCACTGGTAAAAAAACTTTTTGCTTAAAAGGAATTCGCACTCCTCTTGCACTATGCTTTTTTTTTTGCTTCTCTCTGATTAATTTGGAAAGATATTTTGCAATAAAGGCAAACAGAGATACAAAAGAAAATGAAAGGACAAAAGAAGAAGGCATCATAATAGGGGTATAATAGTCATACAAATTTTTTTTTCTTATTTAAATCTATTTAAAACTAATGCAAAGAATCTATGTCTAACCAAAATTCGATTGGAGGGGTTTATATCCGATTTTGAAGATTAGAGGGGTTTATATCCGATTTTGCATTTTTTATAAGTAGCAAAATGTAAAAAAAAACAAATTGGATATCTAGCTAAAATTCTAATACGAAACAGTTTATAATTTCAATTGTGTACTCTTACGAAAACACGTTTATATCAGTAAATTATTGTCACGTCCCACACCGACGGGTCGCGGGGCGCGAGCTAAAACGGTATCTTCTGCACCCATTCGACGGCCCGTCAACCTACGTCGCAATAGAAAAACAAACAGAGTCAGATACAAACCTCAGTAACCGGTTATTTAACGACGCAGCTTCTCTACATTTAATTAATATAACAAAGTCCAATCAGACCGGATTAATCCACAACACAAATAATATATTTTACGAAAATAATCGGGTCCAGACAGTCAATCAGTCAGTCACAATGGTCCCTCTCCGATCTCAGGAGGATCAGGACCAGCCCCTCCCCGAACTCAGAAAGATCAGGGCTCAAATTCAAATTCAATTCACATCCAATTCCAAACTTCGATATCTCATAAAATATACCAATCACAAAACGATAAACATATTCCATCAAAATCAAACGATAAATCAAATCAATCAAACAATACGAAATTAAATATAGAGAAGTCTGGTTACCTGATTAAGCAATCCATAAATAACGAACAGATAGGAACAACTATACAATTCGACCGCGACGTAGTCCTTGAATTCCAAACGATTGAACATATCAAACTTTATATCGGTTTTCAAATCAATTATTTGGTTTTGGCATGATTTGGTTTCGGCCATTAAGAATCTATCAGAGGAAAATAGTAAAGAAGAAATTTGTATTTTGCAAGTATGTAGAAACATAAACCAAGTGAGGTACTCGGTGATGAAGGTGGGTTTTAATATAATCATTTCATATGGGAGCTAGACACGTGGAGGTGCAAGGACAGATGGTGTTTTTACATTTTTTCCCATCTCGGTCAACCGATAGTCAAAGGTGGTACATATAAAAGGATATAGATAGAGAAGTGCTATACTTTATTTTATTTCTTTCACTTCGGTCAAGACGTGGTCAAAGTAAGTCAACAAGTAAAAATCTGGTCAAACTTCGATCAAAATTGGTCAACGCTGGTAATATCGGTGGGGTGTCACAATTATATTGTCAATAAAGAATTAAATTACCCTTTAGGGCTCCGTTTGGATGGCTTCTTCCCGAATAAGGATTAAGGAATAATCATTTTTTATCAATAAATTTATTTTTAACCATCCAAACTCTTCACAAAAGTTACACACTTCCCAATAAATTTACCCCTTCCCAATAAATTTCTTCCCTTCTTTCTTCCTACCTTATTCTCAACGCATCCAAACGGAGCCTAGATTAAGATGCAATTCTAGAGCATCTAATTAAATTTCAAGAAAAAAGAGAAAGTTCACCTATTTCCTTTACTTAAGGAGAAAAGAAATAGTTTACATTTAAATATCAGAGATCATCAAGATTTGACATACAAAGATCCCGATTTCCTTCGTTTGGGTGGAATACTGGAATGGCATTATAGCTCTAACTTGTGAGGGCTGTTAATAATTAGTCGTTTCGGATGTTTACGTTCCATTCCGTTAAACGAAAAAGAAAATCAGTTTCGTTTCAAAAATCAAAATGGAAAAAATATTTGAAATTTATAAACATTACTGAAGCAGAACGAAACGGAAAACGAAATTGGGCTTAAATCAATAGGAAATGAAAGACGGAATAAAAAAACTATTTCGTTTGACTAAACAGAATGAAAACGAAAGATATTTCTATTTCGTTAACTGAAACAGAACGAAAATGGAACACGTCTGTTCCATGCCCATTATTCACGTTTGAGAGCACTATTGATTGTTAAAGAAATATGTGGCCCAAAATGGGATAACTTCCGTTCGGCTCAAAGTGGGTTTTAGGTAACAATAACGTGTAAAAGCACGTTAGCCCATAATTCAAAATGGGAAGAGAGAAAGAGAGAGCGATTTCTGAGGCGATTTCAAAAAAGGTACAGACCAAAAGATTTTTCGTCAAAGACAACCATAGCTGGACAACTATAATTAGGAAATCCATCTCTCCACCTCACTGTTCAGGTAAGCGTAAGAGCATTCATTCCTCACCTCACTCCCGTTATCCCTGGCCTCAACCTAAAGGGAAACACGCAAGTAAGCTTGCACTCCTTTTCTCACGCCCACCCCCTTCTCTCAATTTCAAGTCTGGTGAGGAACTACCAGATCTGAGCTGGGTACTCCACTCTCCAAAGATTAACCAACATGAAAAAAAATACCCTCCTTCCCCACTCTCAATAAGCGCCTCCCAACTACTCTTGCCCCTTGTTCTGCTCCGAAGCCGACTTTTCCCAACTACTCTTCCCCTGGCTTCTCACGCCGGCAAAAGAAAGGTGGTCGCGAAGATAATGGCCCCCCAAGACGACCTGCTAATAAGGTTGACTGGAGAGGTAGATGTTTCAAATGTCTAGCTAAAGGACATCATCGTGCCTCTTGCCCAGCAAAGGTACCTGAGTGTGCCAAGTGCTTCAATTTGGACCTATTTTTAAAATGGTGGGACGAAATGGAGGATGGTGATCAAAAGATACTTCAGAAGAAGACTGTTCTCTTCAATGGTCTGGACAGTGATTCAGATACGACCCACTTGACGGAATATGCCAGCCGTAACGTTGTCGATTAAGGTTTTGACCAATCGTTGCCTACACAAAACGTCAAATATCTGTAGTTAGGAGTGCTTGCACCTTCCGAGCAGATAAATCTGACAATAGAGGCCCACGAATTTTGTACCGTTTCATTCATTTGGTAGTTTTTTTAAAGCAAATAACGCTTAGTAGTAGATGTTTTGTGCTTTTGTTCATCTTTTTATGGATTGTAAACCATTAAAGTTGCTGTGTTGGAATGTTCGTGGATTAGGGGACTCAGCTAAGAGATGTGTTGTTAGTGAGACAATTAGGTCTTCTCACTGTGACATTTTATGTCTGCAAGAATCCAAACTTAGTTGTTTATCTCCATCTATTGTATCCACTTTTGTGCCTTCTTTTTTTTTTATTTTAATGTGGTGTGTCTAGATGCAATTGAAACAAGAGGTGGTTGTATCATAGGTTGGAAACGATGTTTCACCCACTTGAATGCTTGGGCCATACATTACTCTTGTTCTCCAACATTGTTGGATACACGATCTGGTGCTCAAGCGATGGACTTCATATGAAATGCAAACTTGTTTGACATACCTTTACTAAATAAGAAGTTCACCTGGACAAATAAGCAACCGATGCCTTTAATGTCCAGACATTATCGTGTCCTTCTTTCTCCGGCCTGGGTATCTTCTTATCCACAAATAACGCTTGAAGCCCTACCTATGGTAGTATCGGACCACTCACCGTTAATTTTGCGTTGCAGAAACTTGCCTAAAAACCGAAGCCATCTAGAATCGAGTTGTTCTGGTTAAAGCATAGTGATTTTCATCACATTGTTGATTACAATTGGGGTCTGCAGCAAGCAGGGACAGATCCTCTTCAGGTTTTTGAGGCCAAGAAAGAGGCAATGCATAGGAATTTGCGATCCTGGCATGCCAATAATTTTGCTGGTTCAAACATCTTCCTCAAAAATACAAGAACTTTTATCATGTTGCTTTGCAACGCAGTTAACGCTATTTGGATGCAGATATTTCTCCCGAAAGCTCTAGCAGAAAGAGTGGTCCTCTTGATGGTACAGAAAGAGCTCACATAACCACATTACCAAACCCAAACCATCTTAGCCATCTTCTTCACTAGTGTTCTGTTTCTCGAGCTCCATCTTAAATTCTATATAAAAGGGGTAGTGAGAGAGAAAAAAAGAGTACTGAAATATTATGCCCCATTTAGTATATAAAAGCTGAGAAATCAATCTCAAAAGTGACGATGCATAATTACAAATAGCACATATAAGCAGCATATACAAATACAGTACATGATTTTAACTGTCTCATTTCCTAGAGGTTCACATTGAGCTACAAAAATTCATAAATTCGATATGATTTATGCTAGTCTTTGGCCAGTACGGTTGGCAAAACATTTTGTGCACATTTGCTAAATGGACATGCCATCTTGTAATTTTTGAGTTGTTGGTAGTTATGATGATATTCTAGGTGTTATTTAAATAAAAAGGTCATAAAATGTTTTCAGTACTTGCTATTATTTCACCGTCACTGATTGCGAAACATTTTCTTTGATTGCTAAATAAGTATACTGGTGTGTAACTTCAAGATTATTCGCAATTGTCTATAACTTTATATCCACATGGCAATTTGTCTATAACTCTATATCCACATGGCAATTTCTCAGACTTCTGCGACTAGCAACAATAACAGACATACTGTATAAAATACTCTAAAGAGTATTCTTTAAACTTTGCTGCCACTAACAACAAAATATCATGCAAGAGAAGATGGAAAGCAACAAATTGCACATCACATTAAATATGACCAAACTGATAAGGAATTAATGGCAACAAAAGTTACATGCAAAGACATGACAACTTTCCTTAATGACTAATAATAAATAAATGATAAATGAAGAAATGAGTGAAGTAGTTACCAGAGAGTCACCAACAGCCAACAATTTCAGCCCTTCAACTATGATCACCTAGGAAATCAGAATCAATAGTCATAAATTTGAAAGGCACACATAGTAGATGCCACGGATTGATCTTTCTTTTATCCCCCTTTTAAATAAGATATTTCAAAAGGCGACAGCAAGAAAGGTGATTATCACTCCCACAAAACCTAAATTACAAAAAACAATGCTTAATTTCCTTTCATGTATTAAGGGTAGTAGTGTAGTACATATATGATATATGATAGAAAATTAACAAGAGCTACTATTGTTATTTTATCAGATCTTCAACCAAAATGATATTCATCCATTCATGCAAATAAAATCTTTGAATGTAATATATGATAATTCAACATTTACACTTTTTTAGGTTTCCCATATTTATGGAACTGTAAACCTTGTAAATTTAATAAACAACATTACAAACCAGAAACCTAATTTTTTCTGTACTTACCGACCAAGTCAAAGTTGAGCCCTGTTGTAGCCACCAACCAGAAACACCCACGATTATTGGTACAAGGGAGAGGTAAAACCAGGGTACATAACCTTTCCCGTGGCATAAACCTCGATACAAGCACGCTGAAAGCTGGCTCACTCCTCTTTGTTATGTGCAAAAGAGATGACCACCTTGGACATGCTGACAGAGGCATCAACATGTCCAATATTGTATGCAATGGCAACCTATCCATGAGTGAAGAACATAGTCAAATTTTGCCTGGAAAACTGTAGTGTTCTAGCAGAAATATAAAATTAAGCAGAACTATATCATCAAACAAAGTAAATACAGGACCAGCATTCAAAGAACTTGAAAATGCTAAAATCCAGAAACATATTATCATATCTTATCTGGTTATAACTGCGTCGTTCTCAAAGTTAACCAAAAAACATCAGACAATTAAAAACTACTAAGTAGAAAGCCCAGAAACCCCTGTGTAAATTCCCAAAACTAAAAGAACAGTAGAATTTTAATCTAAATTCTAAAATCAATCTCATGTAATTTAATTCAAACATACCGGTACAAGTGCCAACTGAAACTTTTAAGTTCACATTTTTTATGCCTTCACAAATTCATGCTCCATAAACAAAGCAAGATAACAGATCCTGCAGCCGGTGCAAGCGATGCAGTGAGCCACAGATATGGGAACACGTTCAGCACCAATTTGTTGTAAATATTAAACACAATTTAGTGCCCACCAGGTGGAAATATACAAACCAATTTTTCCAACCTGGTTTGATTCCTAATGGGCTCTCACTTGGTGCATAGGGGACCATTGCTTGTTAGTGCATGGGTGGTGAACTGTTAATTGGAGATGGTCAGCGAAAGGGCCCTCATGCGTATAAATCCTGTGAGATATTTATTCAACCCATTAGATATACCTGAACTCAGAAAGCTTACAAAAATTAAATGCAAAGACTTGAGGACCATGCTCAATGATTTAATATTAAGTAAAGGATAATTATGAAAGGATGTGTGCAATATCAAACTATACATCTGTATGAACACAACTGATACGTCAAATTTTTTTCTGGTTTGTGCTACTGTTTCATTGAAACTCATTACAAAGCATATTTTCGAAGAACCGATTCAGAACTTAATCTGATATGGGTAAAGCCGCATTGATGGCTATTTGTTCACAAGAACACACGAGTCAACCACGTTATAGTGGAACTGGTGTAATTCTTACTCCTTTATGTATCTGTAGCCAATAGGTTAGTGAATTCAGGCAGTGGTTGGAATAGTTCGCAAAATTTCAGCAATTTACCTTACTTTATTGCCCCTAAGTCTTTCCTGAACCTGTACTGAAACAGGAGTTTACCGGGAGAGATAAAAAGGAGATGGCTTTGCAACTGATGTACATGTTAAAAGATTCAAGTGACACATCATTTTTTTTACGCAATATCCACCATTGCAGCTTTATCATTTTTTTATACCATAATGAGCAGCAATTCAATCTCTATGACCCACATATTTTAACAGAAAACAAAGGTAATAAGTTCAATAGCCATCATTGTTTGCGAAATATTTCCTTCTCAATTGCAACATTCACTATGCAATTTTGCAACTTTTGAGAGATTGTAACAGCATAAAACACCGGGGTTTGTCATAATTCTTAGACTAAAATGACCAAGGGTTTAGATTTTATGTCTCACTGTAGTACATTTTAAATTATCAATTATCATAAATATAACGATAGACTCTTAGTACCTCTCATTTGTGGCACCAGCTGCGAAAAATTATTTTCAAGTTAGTCGAGAAAAAGGAAAGGCAATCCCAGAGCTCATCATGTTGCGAAAAACGCTGGAAACGCCGCCGATCAGAGTTGAGATGATGATGGGGTTGCGTAAAACCAGAAAACGGATTTGAATTGTGCAGGGATTAGACAAAATGTTAAGCCCAATAAAACCCAGTGCTGATACAGGACATCCTGCAAATTGACATCCTGTACCATCCTATTGGATTTTGCGCCATGGGCCTGAATTTCGGCCTCTCCTCTGCTTTCTCCTTCAACTCCCGTTCTCTTCCCACGGGATTCCTCCCCCCTTTCGCTCCTCTCGCTCCCTTCCCTTCTTCATTCTCTTTTACTCTTCCTTCATTTTTTTCTTACTCTCTTTGCACGTAACAATTTAATATATCCCTTGATTCATAATAAATACTCCCTTAAGTAAAAGAAATATACTTTCTTATGTTATAATATAATATGTTACTCCCTTACATAAATATAAGGGAAAATTAGTTATTTGTCACCCAAAAACAAGGAAATTGAGATTTTGCCACTTTATCCACCTTTAAATGCTTTAGGAACCCCAAAAACTGTCCCCAAGAGAAACCAGATGTTGTAATAGAGAAAATTCAGAATTTTGAATTGAACACTAAATAAAATGATATAATTGAACCCAAAATGCCAGCCTAGAATATTTTGAAATTAAAGGTCATTTAGAAATTAAGAATAAATCTTGATTAACTTAAAATTATTTTTATTTATGAGCGACTGGCGTCTCACTGCTGAAAGTTCAGTATACAGAGAAGCCTTACAAGCAACAGAATCATTAGAAGAGCCAGCCCTTGGTTTTGTTAAACCATCCGAAGCAACACAAAAGGACACCTCAACAATTATCAGGCAGAACAACACAATCATTCAACTGCTTGTTAAAATCAAGGAAGAACTTGAAGATTGCAAGGACCAAATAAGAGAACTCAGAAGGACAAAAGCACCTGAGGGGTCTGACACATCCGAGGCCCTAGAGCAAATCCAAAATCAACTCAAAAATTTGAGTCTCGGTCCGCCAACAACCTCAAAACGGCCAACCATAACGGGCAAATTTTTTGTATACCGTGACCCAAAGAAGATATACGAAGAAGAAAAGAAAAAGATACAATGAGTCGCACTGAAACAGAAACAGTGGGTAGACCCTCTGTATCAGGCCACGAAAACCAAATACCAACCGTTGAAGATCAAATTCGAGATTATAGACTCGGAAGTCGGTTAGGGTATGAGGCACAAAGAAGATAACCAAGGCGTAGGCGATATCGAAGGACATTAGAATCTCAACTAAGTCCTGATGCGGAGCTAAGCATCTCACAGTTCCGCAGAGCACAGCAAGTCCCGGCAGAAACACTATACCAAGCCGGATGGAGCGAAAGAAATCATCGGGTATACCAACATTATTCTGATGAAAGAATTTTGGTGGTTGGAGATCAAAGGGAAATTCCCTTTATCTCTCAAGAAAGTTACAATAGGCTCGTTGAAGAAGGATTACAGCACTTACACATAGGTGTTGTAATGGTCAGGTTATACGCTCTGCACAGAAGAAATGCAGGGGTAAATGCTCTAGTTGTTTTAAGAGACACAAGATGGGGGAATGATACCTCACTGATAAGTTCCATGGAAATGGACTTAACAGACAACACACAGCTGGCATACGCAGTTCCTGACATGATGGTTAGTATTCATGATTTTTACAATCACATCCAATTGGTTGTACAAACTCATGGGTATGAATCATGGCGAGGTGGAGAAAGCAACCTCTTAATCTCTCGATCTTTAATAGGGAGGTTATCAAATACTAGCCACACAAACTTCCGGTACAATGTCCAAGGTGTAACAGAGCACCTAGCAAGCAGAGGCATAAGGGCTATACCGGGACAACCGAGATCAACCGAAGAATTGAGAGGCCAACGATGGATAATCAGGCCACCAGCAATCCCAGAAGTGCAACACCCACAGACAATTCGAGTCAGATCAAGAACTGATGGCTCCCTAGCCATTAGATTTGGTGGGTATACAGCAACTGCACCAACAGAACCAGTAGTTGTCGGACCCAATGATGAAGAAGAACTAGATGAGGAAATGGCCCTGATGGTTACAATTGAAGAGCCAGAAAACTTGGAAGAGTTGGAATCAATCCAACTACTAGCATCTCTGTCTAGAGATGGACCGATGCTAGATTATTGTCCAATCTGGGATAAAGATGAAGAATCAAAGGAAGAATGGCTCAATCCTTTCGCCTCCGAAGGTGATAAAGACAAACTGTCGCATTTTGCATACGCGGCAGAAGAAACGGAACTAGAATATCCTAAGATGAACGCTTTCACAAAAATGATGGAATCAGTTTTTTCAACAGCTGAGAGTTCACTCACCCAGAGAAGGCCAACAGAACCAGTAATGGGTCCTGTTAACTACCCTCCGGCGAGCACATCCCGGCAAACATCGATGCCAACGATACATGAAATCAGAGATCATGTTGGCAGACTCAAAGGAGGATATGCACAGCAACATAGTGGAAGATTCAACCTTCCAGATGCTCAAAGTGATAAAGGTGCAATTCTGGTATTACCAGAAGATATCGGGCAATACAGTGATGTAATTTCTCGATGGGAATCAATTACTCTCAATGTGGTAAATGACCGCAACTGGACAGATAACAAGAGTAAGGTGATTTTCATTGAAAATCTCCTAGGGGATGTAGAGAAAAAGATGTTCATCCAATGGAGAATGGCGTATCCCCATGAATATGAAGAATTAATAGCAGTTGCAGATGATCCCCAAAACGTAATCTCCTGCATTCGAAGGATGATACTGCTAGAGGACCCCTACCAAGGGTCCACTGAAGAACAGACACGCGCTTACCAAGACCTTGAACGCTTGTCATGCAACCACGTTAAGGATCTCTTCAATTACATAAATGATTACAAGATCCTTGCGGCAAAATCGGGGAGGATGTACATTTCCTCAGAACTCTCGGAAAAATTCTTCAGAAAAATGCCACCTCTAATTGGGCAAGAATTAGAAAAGGCATTTTTAGATAAATACCCTGGAGCAGCGATAGGTGTTATGCCAAGAATAAATTTCTCATACCAGTACCTGGCTGAAAGATGCAAACAAGCTGCACTCCAAAGGAGCTTGAAAGATCTCTCCTTTTGCAGCAAAATCCCGTTACCAGGCTACTATGGAGAAAGAAAGAAGTATGGACTTCGCAAGTCCAAAACTTACAAAGGCAAACCCCACGAATCTCATGTGCGTGTGTTCAAAAGAAAACATGCTGACAAAGTCCGCAAATGCAAGTGTTTCATTTGCGGAGAAGAAGGACATTTCGCGCGAGATTGTAACCGCAAAACAGGAAACATTGCCAGGGCAGCCATTATTGAAAATATGGAGCTGTCAGATAGCTGGGATGTCCTCTCAGTTGATCTAGATGAACCTGATAGTGACGCAATTTGCTCATTATCTGAAGGAGAAGTTGGAAATGTTGCTTCAGCCGTAATCAATGATTTACCATTTGGCGAGCAATTACTCATGATGCAGGCAGAGCAATTGAGCTGGAGGAGTTATATACAACTGCTTGAAGACCAAAGAGATTGTCCCCATGACTGGCAGGACAATGATTCAGTTCCAACAGGACATGAAAAATGTTCCATGTGTAAAGAAATGAAGACTGAATCAACAAGGGCATACTGTAAAAACTGTCGCCTAACAGTATGTCCTATGTGTTCAAGATTCAGGCTGGGCAGACGAATACGAGCTAAGGTGCAGCCAATAGCACCTTATGACAGTAAGGATCAGCTAATCAATGAGCTGGTGTCTTATGTTCAATACCTCTTGGCAGAAAATGGGAAACTCAAACAACAACTGTTTGAGGCCAGAACAGAGGATCTCGAAGCCGAGTTTGATGAATTAATGAAGAAAGACAAAGGAAAAACCAAACTACGGTTCGAAGACGAAGAGGTGGATGAAGAAATAGAGATGGAACCTAAAAATTCAACATGAGCTCTTCGAATAGCTTCTGCCAATACCATCTCTACCGAGGAAATTGAGCGATTCAATACAGTGGTCCAAGACCCTGTAAGGGGCAAAAGGGTCCTAAACAGACTCTACAACATGGAGATAACCTTTGAAATACCAGGAGTCAACCCATTCAAGGTTCAAGCAATTCTTGACACAGGAGCAACTGTCTGCTGTGTCAACCAAGAAATTGTCCCACAAGAGGCATTAGAGCCAAGTGCCTATCCCATACAAATCAATGGGGTAAACTCAACTCAGATAGCCAGTCTAAAACTCAAAAATGGTAGTATGCTGATTGAGTCGAATAGGTTCAGAATTCCCTTCACCTATTCTTTTTCGATGGGGAAGAAGGAGGGAGTTCAGATGCTGATCGGGTGCAATTTTATCCGATCCATGCAAGGCGGTTTACGAATCGAAGGCCAGAATGTAACTTTCTACAAAAACATCACGACGATTGCAACCACAACAGATGCTGAGGCGGTACAAGCCGCAATTCCTGAGCTCGACCTGACGGGTTTAGAATACATTGAAGTAAGAGAGGCCGTAGCATACCACCAAGAGCAAGAGTCACAACAGTTTAAAGAAAAGTTTAGACCACTACTCAACAGACTAAAAGAACAAGGGTTCATTGGAGAAAATCCCTTGAAACACTGGTCTAAAAATCAGGTGACATGCTCCCTCGACATCATAAATCCTGACCTCCAAATTCAGGATAAACCTCTGAAGCATGTAACGCCTCAAATGAAGGAACAATTTGAAAAACATACAAAGGCGTTATTACAACTAGGAGTAATCAGGCCTAGTAAGAGCAGGCACAAAACCATGGCTATAATGGTCAATTCTGGAACTACCATTGACCCAGTCACTGGCAAAGAAATTAAAGGCAAAGAGCGCATGTTATTCAACTACAGGTCCCTCAATGATAATACTCATAAGGACCAGTATAGCCTCCTTGGCATCAATACTATCCTTAAAAAGGTCGGTCACAGCAAGATATACTCGAAATTCGACCTCAAGAGTGGATTTCATCAGGTGGCAATGGCACCTGAGTCAATTGAATGGACTGCTTTTGTGGTGCCTGGTGGACTATATGAATGGCTCGTTATGCCATTTGGACTAAAGAACGCACCGGCTATTTTCCAAAGAAAGATGGATCAGTGTTTTGCTGGTACCGAAGATTTTATAGCGGTGTATATTGATGATATTCTAGTATTTTCTGAGAATGAACAACAACATGCCGAGCATCTTAGAAAAATGCTAGAAATCTGTGAAAAATGGAGCCTCGTACTCTCTCCAACAAAGATGAAGATAGCAGTTAGAGAAATTGAATTCCTTGGAGCAATCATTGGAAGGAGTAAGGTGAAACTCCAACCCCATGTCATAAAGAAGATCGTCTCCTTTGATGAGGAGAAACTGAAAGAAAAGGCCGGACTCCGAGCATGGTTAGGCATACTCAATTACGCCAGGAGTTACATTCCAAAACTTGGGACTCTTTTAGGTCCCTTGTACACAAAAACCAGCCCTCATGGAAATAAGCGCCTTAAACCGTCTGATTATGAACTAATCAGAAAAATCAAGGAAAAAATGCAAAACATGCCAGATTTGGAGCTTCCACCAACAGGGAGCTATATCATCCTTGAAACAGACGGATGTATGGAAGGATGGGTGGCATATGTAAATGGAAACCAAAGAAGCATGACCCCAGATCCATAGAAAAGATTTGTGCCTATGCTAGCGGCAAATTTCCGGTGATCAAGTCAACCATTGATGCAGAAATACACGCTTGCATGGAAACATTGAAGGCACTTAAAATCCACTATCTTGATCAACAGGAGATAACGCTAAGGACTGACTGTCAAGCGATAATATCCTTTTTCAATAAGTCAGCCCAAAATAAACCATCAAGGGTTAGATGGATAAATTTTGTTGATTATGTAACAGGGACAAGAGTGCAGATTAACTTTGAGCACATAGACGGTAAGCTAAACAGCTTAGCTGATGCACTCTCCCGATTAACAACAAAATTGGCTGTTACCAGTGAAATACAAGAACAACAAGAGCTATTCTTAGCACATCTCGAAGGAGCATTCGAAGAAGCAGACCGATTTAGTGACAGCCTAAACAAGCAGATGAATGAGCTAATTTTAAAAATTAGCTCCTTACTCTGATTCCCCTTTAAAATCCAAACAAATGTTTAATTATTTTGTTTCTTTTTTTCAGGTCTGATGGTAATCTACGGAAAACCATTGATCTTTGGCAGTAATCTACGGAAAACTGTCTTTTGTTTAATAGTTTCAGTTTGTTTATATTTTTGCAGAAATGGTGCTGGAATATTTAACCCATATTTTTAGAAGCTATGAAGGATCTCCACGTTATAGTCTTAGGCCAGATTCCAGGATAGCGCTTAACAACGCTGTTAGCTGGGGAGCGTCATGTGGCCAAACAGAAGAAATAGAAGACTATGAGACAATCACTTGTGATTTATTGTTTTCAAGGCCGACTTTAAATATGGAGGGAGGAATGAGAACAAGACTCATGGAATTACACCAAGCCCAAATTCAAAAGTCCCTTACGGAGCTTGAAAAATTGCTAGTCATGAGCAATTTGCAAAAGGTCAGACTTGAACAACATGCTAGCAAGGATAATTGGGCAAGAGATGCCCTCGAACCTGTTAACGATAATATCGAAAAGTTGATTGAAGCTCACAGTAAGCTTCGAATAATCCAACAGAGCATCTATTATTAGGTAGTGTGCATAATATGCTTACTTTCGGTGCCAACCTGTTTGGTCTGTTAGTGGGCATCTTTTCTTTTCTAAAAGGCATCTTTATAATGGTTCCAGTATGTAATAATTGTACTGGTGTGTTTTAGTGCGCCACTTGGTGCATCTTTAGGCGCATTATTGAAGTAGTGCGCTTTTCTTTATTATGCTTTTGGACAGCACTGAGGTAGTGCTTTCCTTTATTCCATTTTCAGATCGCACTAGGTGTGTCAGTGCGTATCTTTTTATTTGAGTGGGAGACAAATGTATGTGGTAATCCAATTAATTGCATGACGATGGGGCCCAATGAGCACCCGATGCATTATTGAGATACCAGACTCGAGTCTCTATAAAAGAATGTCATTCAGAAGTTGCAAGACACACAGAAAAACTCTGAAGTCTTACTTCTTCTCTTGTAATCTTACTCTATCAATATATACTTTCTCTTGCAATTCCATAAAAATCTTTGAAGTCAGCATTTCTTATAATCTGAAGTTTCAAAGTCGATCAGTCCGCTTCCTATTTGGTATCAGAGGAAGGTTTATTTCTTAACACTATTTATGGGTTTCTAAATTTCTGTGTGTTCTAGGTAGGCACTTAAGGGGGAGATTATACTAATCCTTAGAAAGTTCAAAACATGAAACTTATGATCAATAATTAATTAAGTCTGAGAGCATTAATTTAAAGTTCGAAAATTCTAAAATTTTGGAAGAATCAAAAGAATCACACTGCCGTACAGTAATTTTTAGATAAATGAAGATCGCGGAAAAACACTGTGATGTGAGAGGAACCTGAAATTAATTGTCACACCCCGACACATAGGGCTTGACAATCCCCGCCGCGAATACACAATCTCTGTGCACCCGCAAGGCGTTTCCTTACTAATTACAAGGGTTAAGTTCCAGCTTACCATGATCTACCACGTTGTCTCCTATGACTCATTGAGTCATCATGGCAAGACAAATTTTGGCCTAACTTCGCTTGACTGGATCGAGCCCGTCTCTGCAACCTGGAACCCACATCCATTGTGGAAAACATGCAAAAGCACGGAAATGAGAAATAAATTCTCAGTGCGGGTTTTAGTTCCAGTACGTGGATTTAAGCTAAAATCCAAGTTCTAGAAATAACACCCATGAATAAATAATTTATTGATTAAACATGACAGTAAAAACATTATTTGCATTTAATATAAACAGGGTATGCATGTGTCAACTTAAATGATATCAATTGCAATTCTTCATTTAAATCATGATATCCAGCATATGACCGAAATGAAAATCGGACGAAATCGCAAAATCTGACTATGACAAAAGTCATATACATGTCGGGACTGAACACGTGGCACGAATCCCATCGCAGACAACACATGTCTGGATATGATAGGAAACTGAGCGTGTCAGGGGATCCGAGCATGGCAGAATTGAGCATATCATAAATCTGAACAAATCACAAATCTTCCCCTAACTTGGGTGGCAAAAGGGATCCGTCCCTTACCCAAGTGGCAAAAGGGAATTTCAAATCCACATATCATTAACATACTTTCATAATCATAATCATTTTCACTCAGGACTCCTAACCCAACCGGTTGGGCAGGCAGAAGGAGACCTCTCCCTAACCCGAGGGCAGGCAGAAGAGACTCATCTCTAACCCTGGGCAGGCAGAAGGGAGTTCCAAATCCGCATAGCGCTACCGAACTGGCCGAAGCCGGGGGCCAACCGACTCCGGAGAGTGATGCAAACATATCAAATCACACATATCAAGCACATCATATCATATCTCATTTATTCATTCACATCATTTCATATCTTTCAGTCAGATCATTCATAAGACAGATTTATCAATAGCAACGATATTTCCAAATATCTGACTGTTATTTATCAAATTTCTCAAAACGGAGAACATGCATCTCAAAATGCAGTTTTATCAATATTTGGGCACTATCCTTTAAAAATGCTTGAATACGGTCATGCAGGCAAACGAATTTCCAATATGCATATGAATAAAACATATTTTATTAATTACTTAAACTTTAACAAAAATCCAACGTAATTCCGCACCTGGATAGTAGAAAGCTTAAACGTAGTTTCTCGATATCTCATGATGGTTCGGATGCTTGACTGCCATCATACTTGGGTTCTCTCCCTTAACAGTTTGCTAGGCTTGATAATCACGTGTCAAGTGATTCTAGTTCGGTTTCCTAATAAAACAAGTGATTTTCTTACTAACCGTTACATACTTAAAGTAACCTAAATAACCTAATTATTGGCGGTTCTTGGGTTACCATACTGACGGCCTAAGTTAACCAGACTGGTTGATATTTGGATAGTTAGATTCAGATTGTTTATTTAGAGAATTCTGTTTTAAAATATATTATTAAGTATTTTTATCTTATTATTAATAATTGGTTTTGACTTTCCAGTCATTAAGAGTTTATATTTATTTTTATATAAGTTATGAATTATATTTTAGATTGAAAATATTCACTTATTTATTATATAGTGTTTTTCCCAATATTCATTTAGTTGTGCTATATTTGATTTATTTCATTAATACTTAATTAATTAGTTTGCATTGCATAATATTTATTAAATTATTTAACTATTTGTTATATCGAAAATTTAAATCAGAAAATTATAATCTAAGATCAAAAAAACAATTGGAAATAGAAAATTAAAATCTAAATTATTTGATTGGTTTATTTGGGATCAGAAAATCAGTGATTTGATTGTCATTGTATCTGTTCTTGACTCACTCGGACTATTCTCATCATCTCCCGAAAATCGAATCCAACTTAACTAAAGAAATACCCGATTATTTCTAATGGCCTTTCCTTTAATTATTTTTATTTATTCTTAAGCCCACAATTAGTTAACTTAATCAAAGATTAGTTTTTTTTTTATAAATTTCAGTTCAACTTTCGGCCCAACCAGCAACAATGGGCCCAAGCCTATTTTTTATATTTTCCTCTTCTTCTGGCCCAGAAAGTTTCGGCCCAAAACATAGGTCAGCCCAGATTATCGAAACGGCTGAGCCAGGTCAACCTGACCCAGTTGACCTGAGCCAACCATAACGGGTCCGTAACATAACCGACAGGATCCGATAACCAATAAATGGATCCGACCCACAATCCTATGTACTTTTCTCCAAAGGACCCCGAATCCATTTATTTTACATTTAGATCCTTTTTCCTCACAAACAAGTCCTTTTTGTCTGTAAATATGCCCTTAGAAATTTGCAAATAGGTCCCTGATTCCAAGTTTCTCTTTCATTACAACCCCTGAACCAATTAGCATCGTACCAGAACGGTACCAGTAGGGAAACCAGCGTACCAAAGGCTGGTACCACCTCAAAAACACATACACAAAGCCTCTAATATCTCTCCTCTGTGCCTAATCGTGAAGAAAGACCCAAAATTTCTCAATTTTGCTTACTACATCTCAGGACAGAAGCAAATTCACACATATTAGGGTTTAATCCAACTTCATCACATCCAAACTGTTTTCCTATGGCTTATTCAACCTAATCACAATATTCAATCAACACTCGATACTATCCACAGGTCAGGAATTCAAAGATCGAATTCATCCCAAAATTTCAGATGGAAACAATTAGGCTAATCATGGCCTAGTCAAATCCAATCGTAACACGAGAGAGAGATATACCTTGGATCTTCAGTGATGGTTCTCTCCCTCTCCTTCTCTAGCTTCCTCCTTTCCTTTCTTTCGGTGAAACCCTAATTCGCCCAATCCATCGACATGTCCCCAAAAATGAGGTATTTATAGGCCATACGGAGCAGAGAGGAGAGAGAGAAGGCTAACGATGAAGATCTCTCACTCGAATCTTACAGTTTGTGTCAGAGATTCAATCCTTATCTATTCTCCAGAGGATAAGAACAAAGGAGAGCAGCCAATCAGAGGAGGGGACTGGGTGGCGCGATGGGATTGGTTGATCACAGCCCATCCCTTAAACATTTTCGAAGAAATTTCCTCGTCGGAGAAGAGAGGGATCGGACGGATCGCACGAGAGAAATGAAAAGAGGAGGAAGAAGGAGATGGTGACAGCGAAATTAAGAATTTTTATTAAAAATTGCTCTTTAGGATTTTCTGTGATAGGAACTGTGTGGCTAAGAATGCTGCAACTCATATAAAGTTATTTAATGAATTGTTTTCATTCAAATTCAATTAATCTGATATTAAATTTCATTATTAATTAAACTTTGATTTTGCTAGAATCATATAGATGATTTTTAGAAACTACACAAATTAAAAGATTTCGATTTCGAGTGAATTTTACTGTTACGATTTAATTAATCGTTTAAGATTATTAGTTCTAAAATTTTGTTTATCTCAATATTATTTTTAAAATTAGCCTAATTGTCATAATTAAACTGGGTATGGTATTTCGACTATGTTACATTAATAGAGCCTGACAACTAAAAATTAAAATCTAAGACTGTTAATTATTAACATGGGTGCACAATTGGAGTGACTCTAGTATAAACACCAAGGAATATTCCCTCTAGAGTGGCAAAAACACAATTTTGAAAATTTCGGGTGGCACAAACAAAATTGCCCCTAAATATAATTACGCTCGTAAGACAAATTAAATACTCTTTTAAAATAAATTCATAACCTAAACCATATTTGACACTCCCTTAATAAATCTTACATACTTCTTTAAAAATTATAATACAAATTACGTACTTCTATAATAAAATATAAATGAAAATATTTTTAATACACTCGTAATGAATCTACATACTCCCTTAAAAATAATTAGTTACTCCTTTATAAAAAATTACATACTTCTATAATAAAAAATAAAATGAGATTATTTTTAACACTCCCTTAATGAATCTTACATACTCCCTTAAAAAGTAATTAGTTATTCCTTTTTCACAAATTACATACTTCTATAATAAAAATATATTAAAACATATTTAACACTCCTTAATGAATCTTATATACTCCCTTAAAAATCATTAGTTACTCCTTTATCACAAATTACATACTTTCATAATAAAAGATAAATGAAAATATTTTTAACACTCCCTTAATGAATTTTACATATTTCCTTAAAAATAATTAGTTACTTCCTAATCACAAATTATGTATTTCTATAATAAAAGATAAATTAAAACATATTTGACACTTCCTTGATGAGGTTTACATACTCCCTTAAAAATAATAATTAGTTACTTCCTTATCACAAATTACATACTTCCATAATAAAAGATAAATGAAAACATATTTGACAATCACTTAATGAAATTTACATAATCCCTTAGTACTATTTAGTTACTCTCTCTCATCACAAATTATGTACTTCTATAATAAAAAATAAATAAAAATATATTTGACACTCTCTAAATAAGAGAATGGACGTTGGAGATATGAGAGAAGGAAGAAGATACTAGAAGAGACAACAAAAAGATATTCTGCAGTGGGGAGAGAGGAAAGGGAGGCGAGTGAACTAGAGGAAAGAGGAGCGGAAGGGATTAAGCGAAATTTGAAGGAGAGATCCGAGAGAGAAGCGACATAGAGGGGGGGACGAACAAAATAGAGTGAGTGAAATATTGGGCCAAGAAATTTCGCTGCCTAGTTTCGCTAGGATGACAAGAATGGCAAAGAAGAGGAATGGCACTTAGGAATTCTGAATTACAAGTGTCATGGGCAAATATACCATCTCAGCCATCGCAATATACAAAGTGAACATATACAGCAAATAAGATGAACATATAGACGATCTAAGTGAATATTTACAAACAAATACGAATATGAATACCAAATTGCAGAACATTACCGACCATTAAAAAGCTATGCCTAGGTTAATAAATAAATAAAACAAATATATGGCTTGATTAATCATCTAAATTAAAGCACCAAGCAACACGAAGTCGGACGGGGCACCATTAATTAAACTTACAATAAAAATGCAAGAGGATAATAATATATAATTACAGGGAGTTTTTATACGGTGAGTTGCGACTCATCAAAGAATCTGTGAGTAGCTCTCAAAATTTCTAGATTTGATTTAAAATGACCGATCCAAACTGTCCAATATGATATCCATATTGAAATCTCCACGCGTACTAAATTTTATATATTTTTTAAAATTTATAACTATATTTTTTCGAATTTTTCAAAACTGTTACTTTTTGAACGGTTCTGAACTAATTAGATTAACAATTTTTTTAAAATTTCGATCATATGAATTAAGATATTAATAATTATTTGTTGTAGTAATTATAACAATGATGCCAATTATAATTACAATAATAAAATAATAATATTTATTATATTAAATTAATATATTTTATTTGTTTATTATTGCAACCGTAAATATTATTATAATATTACAATAATATAATAATTATCATTAATAATCATAATTAATTATAGATTAGTTAAAAAATCGAGATAAGTTCGCGATGGGGCCCACTGTGGAAAAAGTTATGTCACCAATTTTGATAGTATAAATTTTTCCTCCTTAAAAAAGCTTATAGAAGCTTATCCCTCTTATCAAACATGCCTAAGTATTCTAGTGTTAATGATGTATGACTAGGGACATTTGGAATAAATATTAATATAATAAAAAAGTTCCACAATTTAAGCCATCAACCCAAATAATTTTTAAATTAATATAAGTTCATGAAACAAAATGATGTAAATCATCCCATTAATAAATTAAAATAAGAGTACAATCATACAAAAAATATTGGTATCTAGATCATAACACCAACAAAATATCCTCAGAGGGGTTCACCAGAAAGCCACCTTCGAATCATAGCTAGGCATTCCTTTGGTTTGAATTCTGGAGCTGTGTGCCCGGCACCCTACAATAAAAGTTGTTTGACGGAGAAGGATAACAAATTAAATATAAGCTAAATTTTCGGCTATCTATGTAAATGTTGTTTCACAATAACGGATATATAACGTATAATACAAAAGCTAATTCTTTCTTCTACTAATGATCTTACCTTTACAGTAGCAAATGTAAGGTTGTTTGAATACCTCCTCGTGAACCTAAAATTAAACAATTATTTTATTAATGAACCCTCTATATCTGGCATTTTGTAAGATTCTTGTGAAATTACAATTTAAATCGGCAATCTTGTCCAGCTACTTTATATTTATTTTTTCTGGAATAAATTCTTACCCTGCTACTTGGTCACCAACATACCAAGCTCTCCAATCATCTGTGATCGAGAAGTTTAGGGATTTTATCCAAGCTTGCGTGCCAACATAAGAAAGACAGCTGTCATGATCACCACTGTGAATTCACAATTTTAGAACATTGTTAGTCCATGAAAAATAATAAATTAATAATTGAGGTACTCAGAAGAAGAAGAGACATTTTACAAAAGGAAACTTCATTCTCACCTATAAATAAGTGCTGGGTAACATTTATTGGTGAGATTAAGATGATATGGCACTGTACTTGGGATATCCTTTGTGTAGTATGGTAATTTATTACATCTGTTCCAATCAACAACAGTTCCCTACATAAAATGCAGTGGCTTGTCAAAAATTTATATCTTTACAACAACTTGTATCTTACCCAAATCCATTCTGTCAGACATTCATGACAGCATGACCAGGCTACAAGATTGATCATAGATTATGTACCTCCAAAATACCAAGGGCCTCTCTGACAGTATCATTATTCGCCCATATATTTGGAAGGCGGTATCCATTTCCCTGGATGAAAAGATGATATAATTTAGATAATATTCTTTTTTTTTAAGATAAATTGGAGGTCTAAGCCACCCAACTTATTTTTAAATTAAATGTCTATTAAAGGCCCCCTAGCCGGATTTCGAACCTGCAACCTTTCACTCAAGGAGTCAAGATGCATTGCTCTTTGCCGCTAAACCAAGAGTTGGTTCTTAATTTAGATAATATTCTTGAAGCAGCATGAGTGATTTAAATATTTTAATTAGAAATTTGCATGGAACTTCCTCTTATTATGTAGTTCCCGAATATTTTTATGGAACTACAATTGACTTTTTGCTTTGCTTGTAGGTCATTAACATTCAACTCAAGTTAGTCTTAACTCTTAACTCCCCATAAATGATTGGGGTTATCATATTAAATAGATCTACATTTGAAGCATAAACCCATATCAGGATATAGTCCATCCTATTAAATAAAACATTCAAAACTGCCATACCAACCATGAACCTAGCTAATAAATTATCTCCATCGTATGTTACCAAAAGAAAAAAAAAAAGTAAAAAGAAGAAGCCGATATTAAAAGAAATAAAGGGTCAGTGGCATACTCTGCACGAGTTTTCAAAAGGAACTTCTTCAAAAAGTTCCTTTGCAAATTTCCTAATGAGAATTTCACCTTGTCCCGGTATATCGATTTCACAGTAAGGCTCCAGGATATTATATGGATTTATACCCTTAATGACCTGGTTAATAAGGTAAAAAATAATAAATTGAGAAAGTGGTTTTGTACATCTCATATGAAACAATCAAATTGTACTACCGATTACTGAGCAAGCTGAGTTGTTTGGTCCAGTAGTTTCGCTCTATTTCGCCAACCAAGTGGTCATTGGTTTGGTTCACGGAGAGAATATTTATTTTCAAATTTCTTATAAGAAAATCATTGGTTACAAACCAACCTTCAAAAAAAAAAAAAAAAAAAAAGAATACAGGAGCACAGGACCAAAGGGTTGCATTTGCAGGTGCAGCAAGGTTTATTGTGTGTTAATTAGGTCAATTAACCCTGATTTTTTACGGACAGTAAATCCAGCAAGGTGTCACCTTGATCTTTTGGCACAGATGAAATTTGTCCTGCTTTGCACTTATGATAATACATATTGCTCTACCATATAGAGTCAAGTTTCTTCTAGTTTAAAAGATGAATAGTTACCTCATTGACAGCATCGAGATATGTAACGCAGTTAACGCTATTTGGATGCAGATATTTCCCTGAACAGCTTTCCTTGGTTGACTGCATATAATATTTAAATATTTAGACATAAAAGGCATTGTTATTAACACATTTAACTTTGCACACAATCAGTTTATCAAAAATGTATATTGTAGACTTGTAGTTAATTCTAGTATGATGAGTTATCATAGTGACCAAATAGTTTTGAAACTAAAAAAACTAAACTTACTACTAAGGATAAATTACTAGTATAAACTCGAAATCAAAGTTTGAATAGCTAATTATAGCTAATTTGTGGTTATGTTGAGGTTCACTTTATGATTTGTTTGGTATTTCTCATAGAAACATAGTATGCTATTGGATTAGCTTTATAATTTGCTTGACAAAAGAAAGGAGCCAGAACAACTTGGTTTGCTTTATTAAAAGTTACTTTATTCTGTACCTCATATAGTTCATCAGATAGAAGTGCCATTCCATGTAAAAATGGAATCATACCATCGAAATCAAAATTCTGGTCAGTATATGGATTGCCAGCCGAATAACCCTTATGTGTCGTAGAATTAAGATTAATAATTAGCTTCAGAGGGTTGCTGATAGAAACTTAATAAAGAACTAAAGAAGGACAGTCTTATAGTGCCCTCCTATGCTATAAAATTTCAAACCTTGAGATTAAATGGTGCCCCATGCAACTCTTTAGCTGCAATTGAGAAAAGGACAAAACAGATTGGTGTCAATCACATCAGTTTAGAGAATTGTGCATCTTTTACTGGTAAGCTGATCAGAAAATAGAGCACACAGCATGTATTATGATTAGAGAGCACACTTCTTTTACTGGAAGTAATTAACAAGGAATAATGAAACATTCATTCGGGAAAATAAGGGCTAGAAGTTACCAATAGCAATCTCGTGCGTCACGAGAGGTACGATCTTGCCACCATACGAATCACCAGCTATATAGAGCGGATTTGACTTAAACTTCGGATGTTCGTCAAGCCACTACATTAGCAAATAGATCAAACTACACTTTGGGCCTACTGGAGATTTTGAGACTAAAAAATGGAACCTGTACAAATTCTTTTAACTACCTCTCAATACCAGAGAAACTGTTACATTCGCAATTTTCAAAAAAGTTAATAAAAGCAAAGCCGAAATTATTTTAAAGAAGAATTTGTGCCTCCAAAATTTTAATAGGAAGAACGATTTATTTTTTATTTTAATAAGAAGCAAGCATTATCCGTTTTATAACCGCGTTATTCTCTCTCACCTAATTATCCGTTCATAAAAGGAGTAAAAAGACTTTTTATCCGTTTTATGAACGTGTTATTCTCTCTCGCCTAATTATCCATTCATAAAACGGGTAAAAAGACTTTTTATCCCTTTTATGAACGGATAATTAGGTGAGAGGATTTATAACTCGCGAGGTGGATTTAATCCGTACTTGACATGTTATGATACATTATTTTATATTCAATTTTTATTGGGACACGACTGTCAGTATTAGATCAGACACAAAACCACACATATCAAATTAACTATGTATATTATTTTTATTTTATTTATACACCGATAACCCTGTAAGTTTTTTATTTACAAAATATGTAAATAATGTTTGAAATAAGATTATATTTTGCACATGTTCTAAAATAATATGTACAATACACACATAATGTATGTATACTATTTTTACTAAATATATTTAATACATATTTAAATTATAATAAAAATTTGAATGTGTTGTAAATAAGAAACATGCAGCTTAGGAAATTTTTTAATGTGTTGTAAATTATAATATTGCTAAATATATATAGCAATATGGTTTTTCTAGGATGCTAGCTTAGGAACCTTTTTATTCAAAATTGTAATGCAGCTAAAATGATATGTTTACCATATGAAGAAAATGCCGAAGCCGACGAGCAGTTTCAGTGTCAGACATCTGTAATCCCTCTGATGTCCGCGAATAAGAAAATCCAGTCCCGACTGGTGAATCAACAAATATCACACTGCTCACCTATTGGTCAATTATATGAAATTCAACGCTTAGTGGCACTTATTTTGGCTGCTAGATAAAAATTCCAAACTTAACACTGAACAGGTCCAGTGCTACAGAAATTCAAATTTACCCTTAGCAATGTAAACTGGCATAGATGAAAACAAATTATGTAAAAGACTCTGCAGTTTCAAAGGTATATTACAGATACTACATCCCAATTCTTAGCCGGCATTTTGCTCCAATGCTCCCCACTACAGATCTGAAAATATGTTTTGCCTATTTTGCAATAATGTTCGCATGTATTTTCATAATCTCTATATATTCTCAGCAAATCGATGTGGCAGTTTCAATTTGTAAATCACGCTCAAAATTTTGGCATTAATACCCCAAAATCCGTGGGGTCGTTGAGGGGTTATTAAGAAGATAGAACTTCCCGCATTATCCCCAAATCTTCAATAGTATGAACAGATCTCAACCAGTCAACCTAATGCATATATTTAAAAAATAAAAAAGTATATTTACACGAGGGAAAACAGAATTAAGTTTTATAGCCATAGAGAAAACCTGGGTCCAAGAATCAGATCTATAGTGGAGGGAAGGCAGGCCATCTCTATACCGTTCAGGATCAAAACTGAGCGGCCCTGCATTGCACATGAACATTTTGATTATATAATTAAAAAAAATTCAAATAATTAGATAGCTATTAGTTTTTCTATGGCCACAGATCACAAATATGTATTTTGTTTTCGTGTATTTATTGAAAAGAATGAGATACGAAAATGGTAAATGCAATATATCTTTTAATGCATTCGTTGCAGAAGAAAATTTAAGGAAATGAAAAGAATAAAATCATAAACGAAACCCAACATTAAAAAGTCATACCTATCTCAAAGACCAATCCTAAGAAACCGGAGCAACCGGGTCCACCTGTCACCCATAGCAGTAGAGGATCCTCCTTTGGATTATTCTGAGATTCGATGAAGTAGTAGAAAAGCTCCACTCCTTTCTCCTCATCCACCTCCACGTAGCTGTTCAGTTGTTTAAATCATTTTTTTATTGTTTTATCAGTCAAATTTTAATTAATCTGGGGTCTAAAGATAACAGTTATTTGTAACACAAGTTCGAATAAAATAGGAGCATTTTTACTTAATATCAGATTTACCTTGTGAAATGATCTAAATTTTATGGTTTTATAAAAAAATTAATTTCAAATTCGGAGAAAACTTGTGCTCACAAGGTTTCACCCAACCATTTCAAAAGACAAATTAATAGTATTGTACTGCCCTCGGTGAGAGCATCAGCATTTGTCTGAGGCTCCGTTTGGATGAGGTGTGGGAAGAAGGGAAGAAGTAGAAAGAAGTATTAATTGGAAAGTGTGTAACTTTGTAAAAAGTTTGGATTGTTTATAATAAATTTTTTTCTTTTTTCCTTCTTCCCACACGGTATCCAAACGGAGCCTGAGATCTTGTCTGGAAAAGACTAGGCATGTCGTTTCCTTATCCTGTTCTCGGAAGCTGAGTGACTGGCCGAAGCATGTAAAATTAAATGCAATTGTCGCTTAGTTTGAGCTTTCTGATATCTTTTGTTTGAATATTGTTTATTGGGTTTCTAGTCCAAGTTTGGTTCACCTCAAGTTGGTACTTAACCAGTGTCTGAGATTTGTCCATGTTAGTGCTCACTTCCTCTAACTTACTAACTCACCGAAAAACCATCTTAGTGAACTTCCTTCAAAGGTTTGTAATTTCATTTTGATTTAATAACAAATAAAATATAATGATAATTTAATGTTATAATAAAAATAAATTATAATAATAAAGTAAATTAATATACAATGATTTCATTTTTACAATAATAAAATTAATATAATAAGCTGCAATTTTATTTTTAACGGTAATAATTAAAATAATAATTTATTAATAATTAATATAATTTTTACAATAAAATTATATTATATTATGTTAATTTTAATTATATATTTTGTATAATATACTAATAATTATTATAATTAGCATTAATTTTAGTAATCGTAATATTGTTAATAATTATAATTACAATAATAAATTAAATTAATCAATATTTTAACAATTATTATTATTTGCAAGAGTTGTACCATGTTATTCATGCAATAATAATTTCAATAATAACAAAATTAATAAATAAGATGATAATAATAATAATAATAATAATAATAATAATAATATAATAATAATAATATTATTATTATTGTTGTTGTTGTTGTTGTTGTTGCTGTTGTTGTTGTTGTTGTAGGAACTTTAATTATATCTGTTTCTTATAGTTATAATTATTATAATCAAATTTAAATGAGTTACACAAGAAAACAAAAATAAATTAATATTTTATTTATTCTTTTTATCTGAACTTTAATATATATATATATGACACAAAAGAACATTTTCTAATCTTAAATTAGTACTACGTTTTCATACTTCTAACTTCACTTATCTCAACCATTAACCTTAAGGGTATGCTCCAGGCGAGCAAATTTTGAGGGAAAGGAACGGAGAGTAAGGACAGGGAGGTCTGTTACTTGCTCCAGAATCACAAGTAAGAGGGAATGGAAGGTGAGCCAGAGTGAGTCAGTTACATTAGAGACTTAATTTTGTTACTCCCAATTTGGTGGGTAGAGAGAGTAAGATTGTGTAATTTACCTAAATACCCTCCAAAAGTTAGCACCATGTATGATGAGTAAGGACAAAATAGTCAAGTGCATATAATATTTAATTGTATGTGCCAAACATAACACTTTTTGTTCCCTTCTCTTGTATGACGCCATGGAACAAGTAAACCACTAATTTACTTTCTTTCCATAACTTGCTCTTCCTCTCTATATCTTTACATTACATTCCCTTCCTTTATATCGAAGGTGTGGAGCACAGCCTAAAAGTACTATAACTTCAACCTCTAACATCACTAATTTCACTCTCAACCAAACCAAACATACCCCAGTGGGAACAAAGAGAAATAGGTGAACAAGAAATGGGGTGTCATACTTGGGTTCATCGCAGCAGAATATGTCATCAAGAATATCAGAAAAATATTTTCAGCAATTGTTGGAGAATCTACCGTGATGTGTCCCTTCGATCAGTAAATAGTTCCCCTGTCCCGTAGGTTTTCTTGATGAAGTTAGGTTGGGTTCGATGTTACTTTTTCTTCATGTTTTCTTCCATCTCTAATAATAGGACAAATTTTATTTGTATTAATTTTTAAGTTCTTTTGCTTTAATTTATTTCTGGGGCATGTAGGCAGCAAGAGAATAGAGGAATTTTATGTGTTCTTGATGTATTGGTATATATAAACACTATTTTTACTGGTTTTTTTTTTATTTTTACTGAACTGGTAAGCCTAAGGGCATTCAAGTTTCAAAAGCAAAAGGCAGGGGGCCATCAAAAAAAACAAGTGAGAGAGACAAAAATAGATGACAACATACCCGGTTTCTAAAGCAAAAGGCAGGGGGCCATCAAATCCTGGGAGGTACTTGATTTGCTTTCTAGCTGCTACTAAATGACTGGCAGAACAGAACAGTGCAAATACCACAGAAAAGAGAACCAGTCTGTTGGTTTCTTGCATTGGATGTGGCATTTTCCTGGGTTCTTGCTTCCTCTTTAGTTGGACTTTAATAAGTGGAAACTTTTTCTGTCCTTCCAACTTCTGACTTCTGAGTTTGTTTAAAAACAAGCAGCAAGCCCACCTCACCTAAACAGCTGCCTGGGTCTCGTTGCATAAATGCAGTGTTTTTAAAACCGTACTAGCAACCCTACCGGTAAGTGGCCGAAATTCGATATTTTTAAGTATTTTCTGAAATTATTCGGTATTTTCTCTAACAATATCCGATACCGCCATTCTGTTCACTGTTCCGGTTTCCAATATTACCGTAATTTTTGCAGTATCCGGTACGATTTTCAAAACACTTCGTAAATGCAACAAATTTAATACAAGTACATGTAACTGCATATATTGCAGGTGCGGGTGTGGTATCATATAAATACGGTACAGTCCGGAGATACATCATTATTCAAAAATTAGAATACGTGTGTATATATAAAATAATAAAAAAATCACATTATATATCAAATATATATATATATATAGAGATTGGCTAAAGTATACTCCAGCATATAGATAGCCCGTATGCTGGAGTCGTTTCTCACAATCTAAAAAAGCATATAGTCGATCCGAAGCTTTCAAATTGTTCTCCATATTGAAATCTCCTAGGAAACTAAAATTTACATTTTTTCGAATTTTTTTACTATATATTATGTTATTTTAAAAAAACATTGTAAAGGAGTTGTAAATGAGTATTTCTGGCCCTTCAATTTGAAAATAGCATAATATATAGCAAAAAAATTCGAAAAAATATAAAATTTGGTTTTGAAGGATATTTTTACATGGAGAACAACTTGAACGGTTTGGATCGACTGTTTGAATTTTAGATTTTCAGAAACGACTCTAGCATACGGGTTTGATCCGTATGCTGGAGTATACTTTAGCCAATCTCATATATATATATATATAGAGAGAGAGAGAGAGAGAGTTTTGCTATGGCGAGTCACGCTCAAAAACTCTTAGATTTTGTTAAAAATGATCGATCCAAACCGTCCAATACGATCTCCCTATTAAAATATCCATGCAGATCAAATTTTATATATTTTTTAAATTTTTATGCATTTTTTCGGATTTTTAAAAACTATTTTTTTTAACGGATCAGAACTAATTAGATTAACGATTTTCTTAAATTCAAAAAAATACTTAAAAATTTAAAAAAATATATATAAAATTTGGTCTGCGTTGAGATTTCAATAGGAAGATCGTATTAGACGGTTTAGATCGGTCATTTTGAACTATATCTAATAGTTTTGAGCGCAACTCACAGACCCTTTATGAGTCGCGACTCACCATAGCAAAACTCTATATATATATATATATAGGATTGCTAAAATGCTATGCATAGCACGGATGCCTTTCGTGCTACGGATTCGTTCTTGCATTTCATGCTTCAAACAACCGATCAAAACTGTTCATTATCTTCTTCATATTGAAATCTCATTACAAACGAAATTTTACATTTTTTTAATTTATTTTACTATTTTTCTCAAATTTTTGAAAATACTTAATCTAATAAATTCTGGACCCTTCAAAAACAGTGATTTTCAAAAATCTGATAAAAATAGTAAAAAAATATAAAAAAATGTAAAATTTGGTTTCTAATGAGAATAGCATTTTAGCAATCCTCTATAGAGAATGGCTAACGTGCCATCGATGGCACGGAGGGTCCCGTGCCATCAAGTCATTTTTCGAGATCCAAAATTCAAATGGTCAATCCGAACCGTTCAAGTTGTTCTCCATATTGAAATATCTTTGGAGACCAAATTTTATATTTTTTCGAATTTTTATGTTATTTATTATGATATTTTTTAAAAATATTATGATTAGAGTATTTTAGGCCCTCTAATTTGAAAATATCATAATAAATAGCAAAAAATTCGAAAAAATATAAAATTTGGTCTCCAAAGATATTTCAATATTTTGATCTACTTGAACGGATTGGATCCTCTATATATATAGTTCAGCTACGGTGAGTCGCGACCAAAACTCCTATATATCTAGATCAAAATGACCGATCCAAACCGTCTAATATGATCTCCCTATTGAAATCTCCGTGCAAACCAAATTTTTTTTTTCGAAATTTTTAAATATTTTTTTTCAGATTTTTAAAAACTGATGTTTTTGAATGATTCAGAACCAATTAGATTAACGATTTTCTAAAATTTCAAAAAAATACTTAAAAATTTTGAAAAAATAAAAAATTCGGTCTACATGGAGATTTCAATAGGGAGATTATATTGGACGGTTTGAATCGGTTATTTTGATCTAGATCTAGGAGTTTTGGTCGCGACTCACCGGAGAGTCCATGAATTGCAACTCACCGTAGCTACACTATATATATATAAAGAGAGAGAAAAAAAATTGGCTAAAATGCTTTGCAAAGTATAGGAGGTCTATACTTTAGATTTTGTACCCGTTAAATCGGAATTCAGATTCGTGAAGAGATTGAATGAGAAGGATATGATTTCAATCGCTGAGGCGCTGAGAGCTTTAAGCCTCCCGTTATCTCTCCGTCATATTTTGTTGTATCTCTTCATTTCTTTTTACTAAAAAAATATAATAATAAATTATGTTTATTTCCCATCTCTCCCCAATCTCCATCTCTTTCTATTCACCGTCTCGCTCCCTACTCTGAGTTTCGAAGAAACCCTCGCACCTCTATCCACAAAATCCACTAGCAGGCTTGCACCACAGTTGTGGCACTCCCAAACCCCTCACAACCCTGGACTCGCATCCTCTACAGCTAAGATTTTGGCTGTACCGTCCAGCCAAGGTTTTTTTTTTAAATTTTAAAAGTCAAATGTTAAATATAAACCGTTGATCTTGTTCAGTTTTATATGCGATGCATTTTCATATAAGTTTTATAAAATTTGAAGTTGATTTGTTACTAGATCAAGTGGTCAACAAATGAACGAATATGGTTAATTATCACTGATTAATTCTAATACGTTCATAGTTTGATTATTTAATTAAGTATCAAATTAATTCCAAATTTTATTAAACTTATATAAAAATAAATCGCTCGTAAAATTGAACAAGATTAACGATTTAGATTTAACATTTGAATTTTAAAATTTTTAAATATTAAAAAAAATTATCTTGGCTGTACCATCCAGCCAAAATTGTTGACTGTAGAGGATGTGAATCCTCACAACCCTCTCCTTCGCAACTAGCTCTGCACCGGGCTACTGTTGCTGTTTTACGAATTCATTCACCGCCTCGCCAACTCAAATTCAATCAATGAATACTAATAAAGTAACTCCAATAAGTTAACTCAGTCAATAAATACAAATTACCATGCCCAAACAATTTAGAACGACACAGCATCATGTGTTTGCCTGACTAATTTATACAAATTCTACTACAGCCCTTGCAAACATTAATCAGAACTCTTCGTCTTTGATATGGTTCACTGCTGCATGATTAGCAATTGCTGATCATGAACCTTTATTTCTTCGGTCTCTCCTATATACAATTAACTACGAAATTAACAAAAAAAAATAAAAAAATATATCAGACCTCATGATATGCGTCAAAACCGAAAACCACACAAATTTGGGAAAAAAATGCAAGAAAATAACTAATTTAACAACAATTTTTTTTTATATAAAATGCCAATGGGTGTACCATTCTTTTACATAACAAACCGACAACATAGAAACTCTAACTACTACCACTAATACATAAAATTTAAAAAAAAAAAAACTGAAAAACAACATATTTAATAAAAGGAATTTGGATGCCTAAATTAGTGAAATTAACCAAAGGTTTGCCTCCTTCACGTGTGAACAATCTCACATCCATGCTCATGCCAATCGCATCACCTCAAGTAAATTACCAGTATCAGTCCCTAGTTGCGGGTGGAACTGTAATGACCGTCCTCAATTCAAGTTCTTGATATACAATCGCGCATCAATCGCCATGAGTTAGCAAGAGAAAGTGAAAGAGAGAGGAACTAACCAGAGGACTTTTCAATGTCTAAAATCACAAGAGGGGGTCTTGGGTTCGTCTAGGGTTTTGAGGCAAGAGAAAGATGGCCCGTCTAGGCTTCCGGTCTGTCTAGTATGTGGTAGAAGATACGATTGGGTGGCGCGAGATGGATTCGAATCTCTTTGTGTCGCGAGTGGTGGGCTGGTGGAGGAAGAAAGCCGAGATCAGAAGGGGAATTCACATCCTCTGCCGCGCGCGGCTGGCCGCACTTTTTATCTCGACCGTCTGATCTAATCTCAATGGTCCCTAGAAAATTCCGGATTGATAGACTCGAAAAAATTAAACCGTCCAGATCAGATCTAACGGCTCGTATGAAAAGTGTGGCTGTGCCGCGCGACAGAGGATACGAATCCATCAGAAGGGGAGAGCAATGTAAATGTAATGAAGAACTAGACGGAACTTTTTTGATTTGACGGACAAACTCAGCGACCTCAGCGACTGAAAACTTAGCCGTCCGATTCGATCGCTTCACGAATCTGAACTCCGATGTAACAGACAAAACGTCTAAAGCATAGACCTCCTATGCTTTGCAAAATATTTTAGCCAATCTCTCTCTATATATATATGAGTTTTGCTATGGTGAGTTGCGATAAAAATATCTAAATGTTGTTCAAAATGATCGATCCAAACCATCAAATATGATCCCGTCAAATATGACTAATCGTCTAGAGAGAGATTCATACTAATGTAAAAGTGATATAAGAAACTGATTTGATAAAATCTAGATCCGTTGATTTCTATAAAATATACTTTATTTATTTGTTATTGATGTATGAATTAATCTAATCAGTTGATATTTTTTCATATAAATTAATTCTAATGAAGTTGCATCCTTAAATAACTAGTTACTCGGCTTTGTAATGGACTTTGTTTTTCATATCTTCTATGTTATCCAATATTCTTCTTTATTTAAAAACAATAAATGTAGTAAAAAGTATATTAATTAGCATTTTATTTTTTAAATTCATCAACAGAACAATAAAATACATTTTATTTTCTAAATTCCAACAAAATAATGTATCCAAAACATACCAAAAATAAATCCAACTGAATTCGTCAGTCAAACGCATTAAAATATTAGAATTCACCATGCAGAGTATGGAATGTAAATGACACGAGCATTGCATGTGAATTGGTATTTAATACGCATCCGATACGGATGTGAGAGTATTTTGAAATTAAAGTATCCGTGCAACCTAGCTAGCTCAAAATTAAAAGATCATTCTGTTAAATTTTACAGTCCTATGGGCATACATACATAAATGCCGTGCATGCAGTTTGCCTATAACAATGGATACTTGCAGGGACGGAGCCAGAAAATTTTAAATGGGGGTTCATCTAAGGACAAAGTCAGAAAAATTTGGAAAGAGGTTCAGTAAATTAATAATATTTAAATAAAAAATATTACATTTTTATATAAATATTTTTTTTTGTTTTCGACATTTGTCATCGTAAGAAGAATAAGATACAAGCTAGGAATTGAATATGTTTCAGACTTATTTCAAACTTGAATTTGACTCAAATTAGAATTTCAGTGTGTCGTAAAAAAAAAAGAATTGATTTGATAAATAAAAGGGTAAATTTTAAGCATAAGTAACTTTTATTTATGAGGTAGACTAAAATCAGCCATGACTGACGGATGGACATGGACCCGTCAGTCGCGATTATTTCTCATCTTTTGAGATTGTAATGGCTAATCTGAACACTTCAATGTGTCCTTCATATTGAAATCTCATTGGAGGCCAAATTTTATATTTTTTTAATTTTTTTACTATTTTTTGAGATTTTTAAAAATCATTGTTATTGAAGGGTCCATAATTGTTTAGATTAAGAATTTAGTAAAATACTAAAAAATTTCTGAAAATTTTCAAAAAAATTTGGTTTCCAACAAGATTTCAATATTGAAAACACATTGAACAGTTCGGGTCGACTGTTAGAATCTCAAAAAATGAGATTTCATCATATCTCATTCGTCAATCGCGACTAATTTTAGTCTATGATAAGGAAATTAAAACCTAGGTCAAATGAATTTATAACCTTGTTCTACCTTACTAGTCGTTCTGGTAAAGCTAAGGGTCGAACCCAAGAGACGGTAAAAATGAGTACCGGACTTAGTTTTTCTTAAAAGCTAGACAATAAAAATTGTGAGGATTTAATTTAAAAGAATCTACTAAATAATAATTGAGAATTGATAAAATAATTATAAAATATTTTTGGGTTTGATTTTGTGTTTCTAGATGTTCAAATAGATGCAAGAGATGTCCTAGGGGTTTAGTGTTCAATTAGTTTGGCTCTAAAGCACCTCAGTCTTCGATTTTCATCTAGACAGAGGCTAATTTCGGTCCGAAATATAAGGATTTCGGTCCGAAATTCTTACTATTTTGGTCTGAAATTGCTTTAGAATGAATGTTTCGACTTGATATCTCTACACGATGCTATGTGAAGGGTACTTAACAACCAGACCTAAGTTATAACCTCAGCTTTCACAATTTCGATTTTAACTTGATTTGGAACTTGGTTTTCGCCTCGTAAACAATCAAACGTATACTTTCGTCCTAATCTGATTGTTTAAGTGAGTTAAGTGGGGGTTCTAAAAATATTTAAGTTCATGTCGGATCAATAAAAGTTGCACCTATCGGTCGCATCTAACCTCCTCTTTCAAGTGTTTGGTTTATTTCATATACTCAACTATTCAATTAATTGTTCTTGTCTAATGCCCTAACGGTGCTGCAGACATCATTAAGTAGATAACAAAGCAGATAATCAAACTAACTAAGCAAGTGATCGATCTCAACAAAACTCATCACATAAACATAACATAAATGATCAAGTCATCACATAACACCAAATTAATCTACTAGCTATCCCTAGAACATCATAAAAAGGTCTAGCCTAACATGCTTATAACAGAAATAATAAGTATCATGCACATAAGTAAGATACAAGCCATAAAGCAACGAAACATAAGCATAAAAGAGTAAACCGAGATATCCGATGCGAATATCGCTGTCCTAAGGCCAGGGAATCGATGCCGAATGGTCTGGATGTGCTGCCGCCTTGTCCAAACTCCCAACTTAACCTCCAAAATCTCGTGAAAAGAGCCAAGAACACACGTGCAAAATATGAAAAATAATGTGGAGCGAATAATGGATGCCTTCTGGTCAAGAAACACGCATATAAATTCTCAGAAAGAAATCCCAGAGGCGGCTAAGGCAAGAGAGCCAATTTCCTTTTTCTCGAATTACCAAAAAAAACTTTCCATTCTTGAAATTTCGGACCGAAATTCCATAATTTCAGACCGAAATTTAGGGTCTGGTCAAAGGTATGGGCTACAGTCTGGACTTTCGTATGAGATCCGAATTGCCTTGATGCTTTGTAGGCTTCTTCTGCTCATGTCATGCGTGTGTGGGCCAGGAATGAGTCGTCTGGCTGTGACCCAAGCCTCAATTCGTCTTGTTTGCGTGTCTAGTCTTCAATCTTCACGAGAATTCTACAAAATAACAAAGAAGCAGTTAATTATGAGACAATTTATATGGGTTTGAGTACTATTTTGGTGCTAAGTTTGGTCAAAATAAGTATATAAAATGAGATGTCAGTCTACCTCTTTATTTATTATTATTATTATTATTATTATTATTTGTCAGTACTATTTTATTTATATAATTTTTTGTTGTTCTTTTTTTCAAATTTTTTTTATTTGTTTTCTATTAATTGCATCGTGGTTGTTCGTCTGGACTGTTATGAGCTTATTCATCATAGTTTATGTTCGACCTTTATTTTGGACCTATTTAATTAATTGAAAGGTCGACAAAGAAGAACTAAAAAAAATTAACTACATTTCTCTTTTCGGTTTATAAAAATAATCTTTTTGTATGGCAATAACGATTTACAAATAGGAAATGTTAATCGATCCAAAAAAAACGTCACAAAGAAAATACTATAAAAAATAGATGGGGTTCACCAATAAAAATCATCTAAATATTTATGGGATTCAAATATAGAATATATATAAAAAATTTACATTTTATAACTATAAATATTCATATTTGTAATGTTTTTTCAAAAAATAGGATGACATTGACACCTTTTGATGCACCTAGAACCGTCTCTGGGTACTTGGAATCAGCATAATTTATCCATATTTAATTAGCCGGTGATGCATGCGTCATTTCGCATGTGCAAGACCGCTGGCAGATAACGCACTGATTTGATCACGTGTGCATCACATCCCATGCCTGGTGCCATTTATTGATGATTATGTGATACATGCCATCATAAATGTAATAAACTGGCATTATTATTTAATAATGGGCAGATCCCCCAGAGGTTCTGGATCGGAGACTTTTCATTCACTTCCTGATGTGCTCGATATTTTGTTAAGGCATCTAGGATTCTCGGGTTCTTGGATGTATATCATGTAAAAAAAAACTAAAATGTCTCTATATTTGAATTATTTGATTTAGTTTAGGACAATATCTATTTAGTATGCAATATATATTTGGATTGTCTATTTCAGATCAAACGATTGAAATCTGACATTATTATTATTATTATTATTTAATATTAATAATAAGACTAATAAATAAGTAATAATAAGAAGAATATAAAAATAATTAATATTATAATATTATAATAAAATGATTAATATATTATTATTATTATTTCCCCTTCCCCCCTCTCTCTCCCCCTCCTTCCTCCTCCCTTCTCACTCCTCCCTCCCGCGTACGCTGTCCTCATCTCCCCTTCCCCCTTCCGCGTACGCTGTCTCTCTCTCCCTCCTCCCTCCTGCATACATTGTCCCTTCCCCCACCCCTCCTCCTCTCCCCCCTCCCACACACTTCATAATTGTTGAAGTCAATATATACAATTGTTGAAATTATTATCGTAACTGTTGAAGTTAATATATATAACTGTTGAGATTAATATCCTAACTGTTGAGATTAATATCCTAACTGTTGAAGTTAATATATACCACAGTTACGATAATAATTTCAACAATTGTATATATTAATTTCAACAGTTATCTACTTAAGTTCAACAATTACGATATTAACTTCAACATTTATGTATAGTAATTTCAGCGATTATGAAGTGTGAGGGAGGGAGAGGGGGAGACAGCGTATGCAGGATGGAGAGGGAGGAGGGGGAAGGGTGGGGGAGACAGCGTACGTGTACGCGAGAGGGATGGAAGCAGAAAAATAGAAAAGAAGAGCGAAACGGAGGATGATAGCCAAAAATAGAAAAAGCGTAGAGTCAAAAATAAAAAACGTGTTTAATAAGTGATGGAAATGATAGGGATGGTGAATATCGGAGATGATTCTTATTATATTCATATTTTAAACTGTATTTCCTTGTTATTTATTCATTTGAAAATCAAGGAAGATATTTATGCCCGATTGATTTTTCGTTTGGCCTGTGCGTAATTGTAGCTATTCGATTTAATTAAAGAAATTATTCAACTTCGAGCCCAATTGCCTCTCTCCCCTATAATAAATGCCATCATAAATGTAATAAACTGCCATTATTTTTATAATAATATTGGTCAGATCCCCCAGAGGTTCTGGATCGAAGACTTTTCATTCACTTCTTGATGCGCTCAATATTTTCATAAGGCATCCAGATTTCTCGGGTTCTTGAATCTTGAATGCATATATTCATGTAAAAAATTAAAATGTCTCTATATTTAAATTGTTTGATTTAGTATAGAACAATGTCTATTTAAGTATGCAATATATATTTGGACCGTCTATTTCAAATCAAACACTTGAAATCTGACATCATCATCATCATCATTATTATTATTTAATATTAATATTAGGAATAATAAATAAGAAATAATAGAAGAATATTATAATAATATTATAAAAATAATTAATATAAAAGTAATTATTATTATATAATATAATACTAATAATCTGATTAATAAAATAAGTAATAAAACAAATAATATTGAAATATTATAATATAATAATAATATAATATATTATTATTATAATAAAATAATTAATGGTTATATTTTTTGTTACAATATTCTTATTATAATGATAATTTTATAATAAAACAAATCATATTCCTTCTTACAAATAAGTAATAACAAAAATATGTTATTATTATTATTAAAAAATATATGGACTACATTATTGCTGGACATTGAAAGCCAGTGAGAATTAATTGAAAGGTCAAAAATGGAATGAGAAGAATTCGGCGGATAAGTTACTGGAACCTTATATAATAGTTGTTTGGTTGCTTAAGTGTTACATAAGTTCTTATGCAACTTTTTATGAATGAAACAAACACCCCCGATATACTTTGTTTTTATTTTCGCCTCTGATTTGATAGTAGTTGTAGTCATGAACATGGTTTATTAATGCAATCTTAATTTGTCTAAGGGGCTCTTACTGACAAAAAAAAATGTTAATAACTAATATGCCGAGATTCTTTCTTTTTCTCTTTTTCTTATTTACGAAATAATTAACAAATGCTGGAGCAGAGTCGCGGAACAAAATTCAGAAAAAATTGATTCGAAGTTTGCCAAATTTCAAGTTTTTACAATTGACATGAGAAAGTGACTCCCATTGATTCCAATTGCACCGGTGCGGGTTTTGTATCGTATTCGATACCATACGAATGCGAAAATATGTCATTTTCCAAAATACTAGAAGTCTAGAATACTTGCGTATCAAGCTTTTAAATTTCAATAACACCGTTTTGAATTAAATTAATAACCGATTTTGGAGCAAAACTCATAAATTAATAACAACTAGAGGTGTCAAACGTTTATACCAGAAGCGGAAATCATAATTTTTATTTCCGTTCCGTTTCGGTAATGGAACGAAATGGTGATTCCATTTCCATTCCGTTTCATCAAACGTAACAAAAATATATTCCATTTAACGTTCTGCCTCTATTTTCTATTGATTTCAGCCATATTTCTGTGTTCCGTTTCATTTACGTTAACAAATTCCAGTTCCATTTCTGAAAACGGAACTCATTTCATCTTTCATTTAACGTTCCATTTCGACGGAACGAAACGAAACAGCGGAACGGATGTTAATACTGACAGGCCTAACAACAACCGAGCATGAAATAATGGTAGCATTATATTCCTGAAAAATCGGTGAAATAATTAATTTTTTTTTGCTTTTGACAGCATAAAAACAATAGATGGGTCAGTCAACTCGCAAGAAAAATTTTGAGCCGAGTACAAATTCATATCAAACCCTAATTTGTTTAACTTTTAAAATTTTGATTTTACTATTTTTCTTTTTGACTTCTAATTTTTGATATTTTAAATTTTGAAGTAACTTATGAGATAGGCCAGTTGTATAAAATTTTATTTTATACACATCATTTTTCTTCCGTTAGATCAATGAAATAACACCGAATCATTAAATCAACTTTATACCGTTATACCATAAAAATCACATTTTAAAACCTTGATGTATATATATAAAATAATAAAAAAAAAATCACATTATATATATATATGTACAACTACCATGTAGGCTATGTTTGGTGGCAACTTAAATCATTTAGTCTGTTAAGAATTTGTAAATCATTTAGGTCATGTTTTGCAGGAACCTAAATAATTCTTAACTTCTTAAAAAACACACAGAGACCATATTTCTTAATTTAAGACTCCTCTAAGAAATTGCAATTTAAGATGCAACGTCAGATGTTTAAGAATCCACATCAACTTAGAATTGAATCATACTCATTACTTAAGTAATGCTAAGAATGTGATTTTAAGATGATTTAGCTTCTTAACTTAGTTAAAACTGATTTAAGTTGCTGCCAAACATGGCTATAGTGTATATGCTATGTTATCTAATATTTTACCTTAAAAAAGTTTTCTACTCGAAAATATATTATCTAGTATTTCTTTTTTTTTTATTCAACAACATGACAATAAAAATACATTTTATTTTTCCAAATTCCAAAAAAAAAAAATGTATCCAAAATATAAAAAAATAAACCCAACCAAATATGTCAGTTAAATGTATAAAATAATAGAATTCACCACGTGAAGTATCGGGTGCAAATCCCACGAATATCGCATACGAATCGATAAATTTGATACGTATCTAATACGGTGTGAGAGTATTTTGAAAGTATCTGTGCAATCTAGCTAGCTCGAAATTAAAAGATCATTCTGTTGAATTTTACTGACTTATGGGTATATATACATACATCAATGTTGTGCATTCAGTTTTCTTATAACAATCGAGTGTTACATATAATCAATTCATCAACATAATTTGTTCGTATTTAATTTGCCAGTTTGTGATGCGGCAATTCGCACGTGCAAGTTAAGCTACCGCTGTCAGGTAACACATCGCATCTAATTTTGTGGTGGCATTTATTGATGATTATGGTAGCACATACCATCATAAATGCAATAAACTGGACAGTACATGTACTGATGCACATGAATGGTCAGATCCCCCAGAGGTTCTGGATCGGAGGCGTTTTCATTCACTTCTTGATGTGCTCAATAATTTTAGAAGGCATCCGTGATTCTCGGGTGTCTTACACATGACGGAGGCGATTGTTTGTGCAGCAAATAGTTGCAACTTGCAAAGCTAATGATGTATAAGTTTTCATATAGTATTATAATGAATGTTTGGTTGTGTAGTAAGGAATTAATAGTAACTTAATGTATGTATATATTCATGTTAAAATGTTAAAATATCTTTAAATTTGAGTTATTTGATTTAGTAAAAGACAATATATCTTTTTAGTATGCAATACATACTTGGAACGACTATTTCAGATTAGACGATTGAAACATAACTTAATTATTATTATTTAATACCAATAATAAGAATAATAAAATAAGCAATAATAAAAATATTATAATAATAATTAATAAAATAATAATAATAATAATAATATTATTATTATAAAAAGTAATTATTATGTAATAGCAAGCTTTTAAAAAACGGTTTTTTCGGTATGACGGTTGGAAGTTGATTTAACGGTGCGGCGTTTTTTCGGTGAAAAAACGGTGTTAAAACGGTGGCTATATATGAACAACTGTGTCAAACACTCGCTCTTGACAGCTGCTGTCAAGTTTTCGGAAAAAAAAAATGTGTCTAACACTCAAACGCATCTATATTCATTTTTGTACAGTCACTTCTTGAGCTTTGTTTTTTTTCAATGTACTAACAAATAATAATAATAATATGAATCAACATAAAGAACTAATTAAATCATACGGCCACTTCTCAATCCCATGCAGTATCTTTCTCAATGCTAATTATAATCCACACGGCCCTTTGTTTGCGTTTGTACAGCCACTTCTCAATCCAGATTATAATCTAATACTCCATAGTCCATACAAAAAAAAAATTAATAAAATAAACATTTTAAATACAAGGCTGTAAAGTTGATTAATTTCTCAGTATCTGGATTTGATTGAAATATTACAATTAAACATGCCAATGCAGAAGAAGAAAAGTCATCCACAGATTCATTAACTTGGGGTCAATTTATACAGAAACCAGTGACCTCTAACAAAATGAAATTAAGCAAAAAAGAAGCAATAACAAACCAGTGCCTAGTACTTTGCTACTGTTAACTTTTGAAGAAAATAAAAACATATAGTACCTTCAAATTAACCTAATGCAATAAGCCAATAATAAATAGTAAGTAGGAGCAACCTAATGCAATTTACTCTATGAAATTGTATCGAGTCCAAACAATGCATCCTCTTCTTCTTGCGAGCCTAATTATGGCTACTCTGGTCTGTGCAGTATTTTACCCGATTACGGTTACTTCTGAATTGTTTGGCTTCACCAACTTACCAGGCACCTTCTATTACTGGTACAAATGTAGTTTAATTCTTTCAAGGACACAATGTGCATAGAACTTAGTAGAAAGTTCAGAAAGCAAACCGTTCGTGCTCTTGGCAACTCCTTTAGAAATCATGTTATCTTCCTTTTTCATCTGATAAGTTTTCAGTGAATGCCAGTGTGTCTGTCAAGGTGGTTTTTTCTGTTAGCTTGGGAGAGGTGCAGTGCCTCTTTACGCTTGTCTCTTCATCTTGGATGGAGTTGGCTACAGTGTCGACACCCTGTATAAGTGAAATGAGAACAATTAGAGTTCCTATATGAAGCCAATTACACTATGAGATTTGAAATCGGTTCCCTCACAAAATTTAATACCTAGGACCACTTTTCCTAATTTGTAAAATTTCATTTAAAAATATCTTGTATAGCCCACAAAATTTTAGTTCCTGTTGATACTCATATGAAACTACAAAATGAAAGGTCAAAAGAAAGGAATATGTCACGCATGAAATTGCAAAAGTGCAAAACCAATTATCCAATACTCAATGAAATTGTTTCAGAAATCAGAAGATATCAATATGTGTCACGAATGTGCAACCAATTATCCAATAATCTATGATTTAATCACTTGAATGATACTAAATAGGATGTTGATGGTGGTTGGACTGCCTCTTTATCCTATTATCCAAAAATTTTGCTTCAACAAAACAGAAGAAAAAGAAGGGAAAAAAGAAAATAAAGTACCAAAAGTGACTGACTGCCTCTTTCTCCTCCTGCCTTGCTTCCGTGGCTATCAATCTCTTCCTATCTTGCTTCCATGGCCAGTAGAGAGGAACAGAGTGGCTGCGCCGGAAGGGGAGATTGAATGGCGGAGGAGATCAGAGTGGCGGAGGAGATCGAGAGCACTAGGGATTTGTGTGGGACAGGCCGTCGAGAGAGAGTGTGGGAAAGGCCGTCGATCTCTTCTGCAATACTTGTCGGAGGAGGAGATCGGAGTGGCGGACAGGCCGAGGGGGAGAGAGAGAGATTTGTGTGGGAGGCGAGTGGAGTGGGTGGGGGTCGGGCACTAGGATTCTGGAGCATTTTTTTCTCGTTAATTCTCCGCTAAACGAAATATATTTTACGATTTATCGCCGAAAAAACAAAAAAGTCGCGTTACGTCATATTATCAGTTAGTGTCGTAACGTTCGTGCGGTTAGTCGGAGAATACCGATATTTCCGAAAAAACGGTGTTTTTTCGCCGAAATTTAAAAGCTTGTGTAATAGTAATAATCTGAATAATGAAATAAATAATAAAATAAATAATATTATAATATTATAATATAATAATAATCATATTGTAATTATTATTATAACGTAATTAATGGTTCTATTACTATAGTTTTTGTTACTATATTTTTATTATTATAATAATATTACTATTACTATTATTATTATTATTATTATTATTATTATTATTATTATTATATTTAAAAAATAATTATTATGCACTACATTAGTGCTTAATATTGAGTGCTGGTGAGAATTAATCGAAGGATACAAATGTCAAATGAGATGAGAATAATCCGGTACATAAGTGATGCAACCTCTTTAGATGTAATAATTTATGCACCATTATGCAAACTTGTGTTACATGGGTGTTTGGTTGCATAAGTATTACCTAACTTTTTATGCAACCTTTTATGCATGAAACAAACACTCCCGATATACTTTGTTTCTATTTTTGCCTCTGATTTAATTGTAATCATGAACATGATTTGTTAAGGGGGCGGTTGGTTGTATAGTAAAGGATTGCATAAGTTAAGAATGTCTAAATGTTTATGTAATGTTATGTAATCGATGTTTGATTGTGTAGTAAGGATGAGTAACTTAATGTATGTATCTATTCATGTCAAAAGACTAAAACGTCCTTAAATTTAAATTAGCATTATGTATTATACGTTGTGACCTAACTATTGTTAATTATTAATTATTATAAAAATTAATTATTAATGATGATGATAAATCATTTTTATTATTATGAAATATTAATAATTACTTTTAATTAAATATTATAAATATTGTTGTGTATTTAATAATAAAAACATATTATTGTTTACTTATCTTTTATTAATTAGGATTTTTTAATACTTTTTGTTACTTATTAAATATCATTATTTATTAATTAGTATTAATTATTTGTTAATTATTAATTATTATAACATTAATTATTAATTATAATAATAAATCATTATTATTATTAGTAAATATTAATAATTATTTTTAATTAAATATTATAATTATTATTTATTATTTAATAATAAAAATATTATTGATTAAATATTTTAAATTATTATTATTAAATCATTATTATTAATAATTAATATTATTATTAATTATTTCTAAGGGGTATTGTTGAGAAAAAAATTAAAGGGATCGGTGCATAACTTATGCAAACTATTAAGATTGCATAAGTTATGCACCCTTAATGCATTTTATGTAGAGGTGTTTGGTTACTTAAGGATGCATAACTTAAGTTATGCACCTTTTAAGTCGCAAACAAATGGAGCATATGGAGCTTTTGCTAAAAAAACAAAATGTTAATAAGTAATATGTCAGGATTTTTTCTTTCTCTTTCTTCTTTTATATTCTATTTTATTTATGAAACAATTAACAAATGCTGGGGCAGAGTAACAGAACAAAATTCATTTTTTTAAAAGATGAGATGGGCTCAAGTCCTCTAATTTATTTCAAAATTAAATGTCACAAAGAACCTCTAACTGAGTTTCAAATCTACGACCTTAGCTAAAGAAGCATTGCTCTTTGTCACTATTATAAAAAATTCATAATAATTTGATTTGAAGTTTACCAAATTTAAAATTTTTACATAATGATTCCTAATACATGAGAAAGTGACTCGCATTCGATTACGTGTAATTCAGACTCCAGAGCAACTCGAAACTAAAAATCATTCTGTTAAATTTTATAGATAGTTAATTACCTAATTAGAATCAATTGGTCAGTCAACCCTCGAAAAAAGAATTAATTAACCAGCATAATCTGTACATATTAATTAGCAGATAAGTGGTGATGCGTCATTTCGCATGTGCAAGTTAAGCTACCGCGATTGTCCGATAACGCATTGACTCTGATCACGTGCATATAGGGATGAAAACGATCAGATAAATCAGATAGCAGTCAAATTAATTATATCATTGTTTTCTTTTTCGGATACTGATGTGATTCGGATGTTAATTGAATATGAATACGGATTGGATATTGTCAGATACGTACGAATATGAACACTAATATATTTCGAATAATAAAAAACAAAATCTATAAATTAACAAAAAAAATAATAATCACAATATCATTTGTTATCAAAATAATATATTAAGGATGGAAAATAGTTTAATATTTAATTAATTAACTACAAGAATTATTCTATGAAAACTTTAAAAAAATTTGTAACTAATTCGGGAGCTCTTATAAAATATAAAATCCCAAACATACCACCTAATAGTACATAGATAAAATGGGGTACGTGTTTGTTTGCACTGAGAATAGATAAAAAGGAAGAGGGATGAGGGAGCTTATTCTCAAGTTTACCTCTCGCTTGATTATGGCTATTTCTTATTTCTCTTACTTTTTGTTTTTGGTGCAATTAAACACACCCAAATACATTACTACAATTCAGAGGAGATCCTCCGGAGAGTATACTCATCGGACCGTGGTCAGTGAATAGTGATATGTCAAATGTCCTTAGTCCTTGGCTCATTCTTCGAATGACCGTCTTTGAACCTGAATTTGACCGGTCGTTCGAAAAATTTACAATAGAAAAGGGCCTAGAAGGGCCGATTTTGAAAGGACCGGATTTAATTTTTGACGAAAACTGATTTTAATGGAACGGGTATCGAAAAATTAGGTCCAGCCAGGTTTATTTGGAATGGTCGGTTAATTTTGGTTGTCCATTATGTTTTTGGCACATAGAAATAAGACTTTTGAAAAGTCTTGATTCATAGCAATACTTTGGTATTAAGTTATTGACAGTATCTTCAAATATTCAATTACTGATTTTTTTTGTCTTCGATTACTGATTGAAATATTCAATTGCCTATTTAAAGGTTTTTTTGTCTCCGATAGAGTGTTCGTATAAAACACCGAAATAATCTGGCTTTTTTGTTGGTGACTCGGTGCTATTAATTTTTTTTATTGGTTCTGGTGCAATCTCTAAGCATAAAAAATATTGTTGAAAAAATTTAAAGTTATTTATTCGTTATATTTTCAGTAGTTCAATCAACTTAAACCAGGTTGCAATATATGCATTTTAGAAAATTTAGTGATTATTAAGTTGATATGCATGAGAAATTCATGATTAAAAATGGATTCTTATGTTACATTGGTATTTGATAGCAAAAAATATTTCTATTGCTTTGTGTTGATCAAATACTTTCAATGGACAAGAATTTACTTATCGAATATGTCCGGATCAGTTACAATATGATTATTTGTGCAATTAGAATTATTTTCTTTCACTGTGAAATCATGAGAAAAAAATAAAATATATCCTATGAAATTTTTCGAATCCTTTGGATCCTTGAACCCAGCCTTTTGAAAAGTTAAGGACTTATAACGACCGGAATTTTCAAAAGTCGGACTATCTATTTAGAAAAAAAATCCGTTTAATCTGGTCCTTCTTAGACTTTTTTTCAAACTCGGTCCGGTCCGGTCCTTATGTCAAATCCGTTAAGTCTGGTCTTTCAAAATTCGACTAATTGTAGTATTTTCAAAATTGCACCTGAAACATATTTTTAACTTGTACCCATTAGCAAGTTTTGTAAGTTGACCATACCTGTGAGTCTGGGCATGTAGGGGTGAAAACGGTGATCGTTTTAATTGTTCTTTTATTTTGGAAACGAAATAGTTAAAGATTTTGGTTGCGTTTCAAAAGCAAAACTGTTAACGAAAGTTTGAAACGATTTCGTCCATGTGTATTTTCGTGATTTCGATTGTTTCGTCAAAAATAAAACGGTTAATGCAAATGATAGTCAATTTCGTGTCCAAAACGAAACGGTTAACGCAAATGATCATTTTTATGGTCGTTTTAGACGTTATGCACCCTATGGGCATGTGGACAAAAAGAGCTGAAATATAGAGGGGCCGTCAATACTAGTTAATTAACTAATCCCACTCAAAATAACTCAATGTAATTTCAAAAAAAGTTCGGGACAATTCCCATTGCCGCATCCCTACTCCCTCCGCCCTGCGCGCCTATATCTACATATATTATGCGATCATAATTACATAATTAGGATTAATCAAAATATTTAGAATAACTTTAATATAAATTAACCAGGAATGATAACTGTCATCTGTAGTTTTGTCATCCATGTCATCGCTCAATATAAAATAAACATATACAACAAACAAGATAAATATATAGACGATCTAAGTGACCACTTACAAATAAATAAGTGTTGACATCACTTTTTCAGAATTTTACATACATATTCAACTTATTTTCATTGAACTTGTTTGTTTGTATGTGTTCACTTTGATCTTATATATGTTGACATTGTCTATTTTATATGTTCATTTTATGTTTACCCATGACAAAGATGACAAAAACTGCACATGACAATAATCAATTTTCTAAATCAACTAGTCATCCGAAATAATTCAGTTCAAGATATATTTTAGATTTCTATTATAAATTTCAATATAATTTTATTAGACGTTCTTTTTTTTCATAAATCTAAAATATTATTAACAATTCTGATTTGTATTTTCAGAAAAAAAAATTTATATAGGCCCCGATCAAAATTCAATTTTTTTTACGTGGGATTTCATTTCATTTTTTTTCTTTGAAAATTTTTTTATCAAAATGAACGGATGTGATGTCATTTGATTGGAATTCTTATGTAATTAATCCAATAATATCATATGAAATCAATTGAATTGAAAGGAAATCCCCCCAATAAATCATTTTGATCAGGGCCATATATTTTATATAGAAGGTGATTCCCGCCTTCTTGGAAGGCTGGTCGACCGGGAGAGAAACGCGAACCACGCTATATTCCAAGTGGCATTTATTTGACAAGCCAGAAGAAAGTGTGATTATCAATTAAATTCTAATTTATTTTATCAATAGTTAGCCGTTTTACACTGTGTCTATAAACTCTAGTAAATTAAGCTTGTGATCTCTCGTCTCTACTCCGCCACCACATTCCAAATCTCCTTTAGTTTCTCCTTGCCCACACAATAAAACAACTTGTAACAAAAAATGCCAGGTTCCATTAAAATGGAGACGAGGCACAATGGACAGTTCAACGTGATATCAGAGCCTCCTCTTCCACATGTGCTCATGATCACCTTCCCGAATCAAGGGCATGTGAACCCGATGCTCCGTCTGGCGAAGCGTGTCGCAGACAAGGGTATTCTCGTTACCTTCACCACCACCTCAGATGCTGGCCACCAAATCATCTCATTGTTTGATGTTGTTCCTGATGACGACGGTGTCCCGGTTGGCAGTGGCCGCCTCCGTTTTGAGTTCCTCGACATAAACTGGGGCCCCACTATTGGCGTGAATCTGGATCTTGATGAGAGAATGCTCCACATGAACACTGCCGGTCCCGCAGCCTTTGCCAGTTTGATAAAGAACCAGTTGCGTGCTGGACGACCGGTAATCACATGTCAAAGTTACAACCTTTTTTAATTCCACCTTTGGAAAAGCTTCTATAACTATTGACTTAACAATTTTCCTAATTGGCATATGCCGATGGACTGATACGCTTTTCACACTATAACAATTTTATGCCGGACCAAACTTATTTGATCACTAATTTAATACATAGCTAGCTACTAGCTAGTACTGCTATTTTGACAATGGAATACTAAACTTGAGGAGATTCTATATATATATAGGTAACTTATATTGTCAACAACCCGTTCCTCCCATGGGCGGTCAATGTGGCTACTGACTTGGGCATTCCATGTGCTGTGCTCTGGGTCCAGTCTTGCGCTGTCTTCTCCACCTACTACCAGTACCACCACTGTCTGGGAGAGTTCCCTTCGGAAACCAACCACAACAACTCAGTTTGCCTCCCGGGAATCCCAACTATGACACCTGAAGAGATCCCGTCCTTCCTTCTCCCTTCCGGACCCTTCAAACCCATCTCCAATGCTATCCTCGAGCAATTTCACATTATTGATAAAGTTTCAAAGGTGTTTGTTAATTCCTATACCGAGCTAGAGCCAGAAGTTACCGCTGCCATCGCCAAATATGTGCATCTCATCCCGGTTGGGCCCCTTGTAGAACCCGATAACGAGTCTAGGTCTACCTTACGAGGTGACCTAATTAAGGCCGCCGATGACTGCTTGGAGTGGCTTGACATACAGGCACCTAAATCGGTAATCTACATTTCCATAGGCAGTATAGTCAGTCTTACCAAGGAGGAAATGGCAATGATGGCGCACGAGTTAATGACCAGTGGCAGGCCGTTCTTATGGGTTGTAAGGCCTGACTGTCGCGAACTTTTGCCACAAGGATTTCTAGAAGAGGTCAAGGGAAAAGGAATGGTGGTAGGATGGAGCCCACAAAACAGTGTCCTAAATCACAGTTCAGTTTGTTGCTTTCTGACACATTGCGGGTGGAACTCAACATTGGAGACCTTAACAGCCGGCGTACCGGTCATAGCATATCCACAATGGGGGGATCAAGTCACTAACGCAAAGTTCTTGGTTGACATTTATAAGGTCGGTGTGAAACTGAAGGCTCCGGTGGAGCGTAATGCTGTGCATGCTGCAATTGAGTCCGTGATGGATGGACCAAATGCTAAGGCAATAAAAGAACATGCCGCAAAATGGAAGGAGGCTACGAAGATGGCATTGGCCAAGGGTGGTTCGTTAGACCGCAATATTCAGTCCTTTGTCGACGAGGTCAAGAAGAGGGCTACAAGCGGTGGCAATGGCCATATTCAAGTTTAATTAATTAATTTGGCCATAGTTAATTTCATACTACATGTGTGTTAATTAATGATAGGCACTAGGGCATGTTTGGATTGTTTGAGATTTGATAAGGACGAAAAAATGAATTTTTTCTCGGAAGGAAAATTAGGAAGAGTTCAGCCTGTTTAACGTTCGAAACGGCAACGGAATGGACCATTTCATTTGACGTTCCGTTCCAGAAACGGTATACACTGAAACGATTCGTTATTCATTCCGTTTGCAACGGAATGGACAGAACGTAGCGGAACGAATCAATTTACACTGTATTTCACACAAACGTATGCCGAAATCCGTTCCGTTTACTGTTCCGTTTCAGAAATGTATACCGAAATCCGTTCCGCCACTCGTTCCGTTTGGACGGAACGTGCACGGAACACGGAAGACGGTATACCGTCGACAGGCCTAGGAAGAGTGTTATTTCTAGATGATTGAGAAGAGTGTATTTTTTTTTACTGTGCATGTTTCATTTTCAAGTAATGAGACAAGGGTGGCGCTCCCACATCTTTTCCAAAAAAAAAAAAAAAAATGATTGAGTAGAGTGTTATTCCAGTAAGACAAAATATTATTTGAATGGTGATTGAGAATAAAAATAGGGAAAAAATAATATAATTATTTATTTTATTTTTTCCACCTATAATTTATTTATTATTCTTTATTTATTTATTTTAATATTTGATATTGCATAATAATGATAATATATATCTACAAATTATAAAATTAGTAAAAATGAATAAATTAATAACCATGCTTTAGACTAAATAATAACTAGTAATCATGTGCATCCAATGTGTGTACATTTTTTTTAAATATTATTACTTTTAAAAAATCAAAATATAGAAATAAAGATATAAAAAAAAAGAGAAATAGTTGGATGAAAATGAACATATGGCAGCATTTGAGTTGACGCTCTTAACTTAATTTTATTTGCAGAATGAGAGATCTCATTTGGTGTTCAATATGTGAAACAACCCACACGAACATCTGAGGATCCTGTTTATAGGATATAAAGTATATGAGATTCAATAATAGCTGAATTATGGTATCAGTGCGTTAATGTTTCTGTTAGTGACCACTTGATGGATTTTCAATGTTTGAAAGACAAGATACAAGGAGTACTTATTAAGAGCATAATTTTTATTATTGGAGCAACCACATTATTGGGTGTGTTTGGATCGTTGGAAGAAAGAATAAGAAGAAGGAAGAAGAAAAAAAAAATTATAAACAATCCAAACTCTTCACAAAGTTACACACTTCACAATACTTCTTTCTAGTTTTTCCCTTTTTTCCTTCTTACCACACCTATCCAAACGGAGAGTTAATATTTCATTGAGAACCAAAGTTATTTGAGATTTAAAAAGAATTTTTATGTTTATCTCAGGTTCCGCTTGGATGGATGCAAGAATAAGGGAATAGTTTCTTTTTACTCTCAAATTTATTATAAACAATCTAAACTCTTTACAAAGTTACATACATTTTTCAATACTTCTTTCCTTATTCCTCTTATTCCCATACCATCCAAACGGAGCCTCACGTAGGAGCACAAAACAAGTTTAATACTTATACATGAGAATATCTTGAATGCGTAACGCCATTAAACTTGGATGAGTACAACATCCCATAAGTAGTAGCTTACTAGCATAGACCAACAAAGAAGATTAATACTTAATCTATATTAATATCCACAAAAAAACAAGTTTATTAAGTTTTGACTGCTAATTCACACTAAATACTCCAGTTGATTCATTTTCTGATTGCACCCAAAATTGCATGTCCCTTGGGTTAATTAGAGGGAAATCTTCAAGTTAGAACTTAGAACCCCCATACTTTGTCAAGTACAGTCTCACTTCTTCACCTAAATACAACACGGACCAACATGAGAAACTTTTAACCTAGGTAATTGCCCAAACGAAATTAAAATTCAATAGAACAAGAATACTACCTGAGAATAGAGGAAGGTGCCAAATATGGCAATGGCTGCACCAAGAGCATTTACTGGTTGTACTGGTATATGGAAGATTATTATTGATGATACAATGACTGAGATACGCTTCATTGTGTTTCCAATGCTGAATGTTAGTGGCGATATCTGATGCAATGACATATATGACACTTGATTGTACAAGTGGTAGAACACACTTTGTGCAGCAACCCACCTATCCACAGAATATCCAAATAACATATATAGTCAGAATTAATCAAGCTTTTGTATGGGTAGAAAATCTCTACTACTTATGTAAATTAATGCACGGACCATAGACGTATTACACGCTAAGTCTAGCATGTAAATAGTTGTTTCTGCCGTTGGATCGATTTGATCTGTGGTCAGATATTAATCGTCATACGAAGTAACAATATATTTTGATTTTCCGTCTAATAAAGAAACAAATTAAATAACATATCTATTTGTATCGATGTTTTTTTTTAAGATAAATTGGAGGTCTAAGCCACCCAACTTATTTTTTATTTTTAAATTAAATTAAATGTCTATGAAAGATCCCCTAATCGGGTTTCGAACCTACGACCTTTCACTTAAGGAGTCAAGATGCATTGCTCTTTGCCACTAGACAAAGAGCTGGTTCTCTATTTGTATCGATGTTAGATTAAGCAATATATTTCTATTATCTAATATTATTTAGTTTCTTTATTTGACCACGTATGAGGACATCTTAAACTATTATAGGTATAAAAGAATAAATTAGTGCATTCTTTGTTAATAATTAGTGATTACCAAATAAAATTAGGACCAATCTGTGATACGGCTTTCTGCCAGCCAGCAGCCCACAGCTGCGGGCCCTCAACAGCAAAGGTGAATGGTATAAGAATCAACAGAGACATGATAGAGAGGCATGCATAGTAGTTCATACCGCTCATTGCTTTCCCTTTCATCCCTCTTTTAGAGAAAATGTTGCGGAATACAAATGCCAAGTTGGAAACCATTGCCCCCATGAATCCTGCATATTTCCAAAGCAAAATTAGTAAATCTCTTGTTAAGTAAAGAGTAACGGATTGTTAAATAAAAAGTAAATATCATGTTAAGCAAAAAAGAGTAACGAATTGTGATTTTTTTTTTTTTTTTGCTTTTTGGTGACTCTAAAGAATAAAGATCAACATAAATAAGAAAATTATTCATAATTAATGTCACTTTACTTTAGTAACGTCAAAGGCGATCCGGATCGTCGGCAGCCGAAAAAAGCCTTTTTTCTAATATTTAAAAATTTTAAAACTAAAATGCATAATTCAAACCGTTGATCTTGTTAAATTTTACCGGCGATGCATTTTCATATAAGTTTTATAAAATTTAAAGTCTATTTGATATTTGATTAAGTGACTAAATTATGAACGTATTTGAATTAATCTAACCAGATTCATTCGTTTGTTGACCACTTGATCTAGTACCAAATCAATTTCAAATTTTACAAAACTAATATGAAAACACATCGCCGATAAAATTTAATAAGATCAATGATTTGAATTCTCCATTTAAATTTTAAAATTTTTAAATATTAAAAAAGAAAGTACCGCTTGGAGCTGTCCTTTTTCGGATGTCGAGGATCCAGATCGACGTCTAAGGACATAATGATTACCGTTTTGCCATTGCTTTGCTTTCAATATTAGAACAATATTTCTTGTAATTTTGTCATAGATGACTTTGTGTATTGTGGAAGATTATCGCCATGAATCATTGCCAATCTTCACGATTATTTGCGACCCAAGTAAATGAATAATAATTTGCTACAAAAGGATCAATATATCTGTAGTGTGTTGTGTGTACCTGTCATGTTAAAGTTTAACTCTGTTGCGGCAGCCAGGGCACAGCCTCCAATTATCGGAACGAGAGAAAGGTAGGTGGGTAAAGGAAAATTCTCTCCCAAAAAGAAACGTGAGACGAACACGCTAAAAGCTGGCTCGGCACTCTTTATTATATGAGTGAACGACACAGCCACCTTGGACATGCTGACAGTTGCTGCCACGTGTCCAATGGTGTGTGCAATGGCAACCTAATTACATACATATAAATAACAAATTGGATTCATTAGTTTAGTATTGAAAATAAATAAATAAATTCATTAGTTGAAATTCATATCTGTAAATGCAGGAAAGAAAATAAAAGAGATTAAACAGGTTTTGCTCCACCTATGATCCCCAAGTAAGTTTTCTTTTTTCTTTTTTTTTTTTTAAGAGAATGGAGGTACAAGCCCCTTAACAAAATCCACTAATATTATTACATCCTATTACTGTTATTTACAAATTTACAAAATGGACCACCTTCTCAAATCCTAATTCATAAACTCAAACACTCACAGGTCATGCATGTTAACTAATTAATTAGTTCTCAAATTTTTTTTTCCAAATCTGATTAACCCTGCAAAATTCTAACACAAAAAATCAAAGGTACTCATATATACTGATTGATGTTGCCTTGCTTGCATGCATGCATTTCAGAATATAACTAATATTCATAGAAAAGGATAAAATTCTTACCGGAGCAAGTGCCTTCCAGAACTCCAAGTCAGTTTTTGGTGCCTCAGCAATGTGTGTTGCCCATGCGACCAGCATGATGAGGGACCCTGCTGCCAGACAAAGAGTCGAAGTTAACCAAGGGAAGGGAAATGCATTCAACACCTTCTTGTTGTATATGTTAAACACCACATTCAGAGCCCACCAGGTGGCGAAATAGATCGAGATCTTAACCCTTTGCTTCATCTCGCTGTCGATCAGGACCACCAGGGGCCGATCAGAAGGTCTATCCTCGTACGCCCAGACCACGGCGGACTGTGAGTTGGTGGTGCGCCTGTCTTTTGTATTGTGAATATTTTGTCACTATCCTTTCTCTTGAAAACAATTCTGTTTGACCAAGATAACAATATAATATTTATAAGATGAAACTATATATAATTTCTAACCAATATAAAGGAATTTATACATAGAATAGACCTGAGTCTGATATAGTGTTGGACGGAATTGGTAAATGACGCTAGCCTAATTGCTTCGAAATCATACAATTTATTAAAATTTGGAACTTTGTAATATAAACATTATGAGACGTGATGCGCATGAAGTACGTGCGCTAGCTAGCTTTGCTAATATTTTCAAAAACAAAATTGTGTACCAAGTTTTTTGCAATGCATTTAAAATCGGACTTGAAATATATTAAACCGATGGAGCAACTTATCAGTTCGATGGCTGCAATTAGTTAATTAGACGAATCCAAATGGTGGCTAAACTCGCAAAAGAAGACAGACCCCAAAAAGGAATTGAGAAATGTCTAGTCTAATACTTTAATGGAAAGAAAGCGAGATCAAATCCGTCGAAGAAGGATCGAACAAACAGGAAAATAGCAACCGGGAAATAACAGCTTGAATAAACAAATTACACCTTTGTTAGTATAGCGAAAAAATACACCAATCTAACAAGTCTGGAAAACACTTCAGAATTCAGATCCACTAAAAATAAAATAGTACTCTGGATCAAATATGTGTAGCTTGCAGGATTGGAATTTTAATTTACGTTCCATTCTGGATAAAAATTTTAATAATCGTATAAATAATTTTTTTTCTTATATAAAAAAAAAATCATGGGTTTCTAACTTTCTATACTAATTGTCTGCTCCAATATGGGGTAAATTCTGTCTATTATGTCTGGCCCAAGAAAGCTCATGGCCCGAGCGAATGGGGGCATTGGGTTAGGTAAACAACAATAAGCCTAAGAGGCCCATTTGAGAGAGAATTTAGATACACCCAGCCCAAGTTAGTGAGTAGTGACCTGTGATTCTGTGAATTCTCTTCTATTAAAGTATATAAACTTATAAACTGATGGACGTATCGTTGTGTTATATTCTCTGTTCAAATTCTAAATTATAATAAAATCCAAATTATGCCTAATTTCATGCAAAAATTTTAAAAATGAATCAATTAGAAATCACCCAAACTATTCAACCTTAGCATCTGAAAGCAATTGGGTGCTTTCTGATGCAACAAAGTGCCTAGGCTTATTTCCCAGATTTATATCATTTTGTTGTCTTGATCAACACATTCATAAGTCAGAATGAACACACCAGCCTCAGCATGGAGCCAGAAATGGGGACCAAACAAAATCTGAGTACCCATGCAACAAGGGACAACAGGAAGATCTGTAGTTGGACCCAAACACCTGTACGGACAAATTTTCTGCCACTATTTTATTGGAGACCACATCACCACTTGGAGCTTGGTCATGACACCATTTATCATATTTATTTTTGCACAATGTTTCTTGTTGTTTTGCAACTAAAGATACAAAGGAGTAACCAGTCCCCCTCCAAGAACATGAAACCAAATTGAAACAAAAATAGAAACAATTAAATTAATCTTATTTGTGCAATGAGGATTTCTTCGGGTGTTCACAGTCCAACTTCCCACATGAGCATATTGTAGGGTTTTTTTTCCTATTATATTACAATGTTGTGTAATTAGATCTTACAATTGACGGATTATGGCTATCAATGCATTGAGATTTTTGTTTTCTTACAGCTCATTGATTTTTAAATGTTGAAAGACAAAGAGAAAAGTTGTCAAAATTATGATTTTTATTCTGGATAGGAGCAACCGAATGCAGAAAGTCTGTGCCATTGAAGAACCAAAATGAATTTTTGAATGAGATTCAAAATTTGGAGATTGAAAAGAATTTTTATGTTATCTCAGGTAGAAGCATACAATAAGTAAAATACTTATACATGCAAATATCATAAATACATAACACCATCGCTTGGATGAGGATAAAAATACTTATTAGCAGTAGGCCAACAAGAATATTAATACTACAGCTATTGTAATATCCACAAATAAAATCCATACTTATTATTAAAGATTCCGTTTGGATGCGTTAAGAATAAAGTAGGAAGAAGGAAGAATGGAAGAAATTTATTGGGAATGAGTAAATTTATTGGGAAATGTGTAACTTTTGTGAAGAGTTTGGATGGTTAGAAATAAATTTATTGATAAAAAGTGGTTATTCCTTATTCCTTATTCCGAAAAAAAAGCCATCCAAACGGAGCCAAACATACAAACAAACTGATTGCTAATTCTCACTAAATACTCCAGTTGAACTTTTGATTGAACCAAAATTGCTCGTCCCTTGGGTTAGAGGGAAATACTTCTAGTTAGAATCCCATACTTTGTCAAGTGCAATCTCACTTCTTGAGCTAAAATTAAAAACAACACAGATCAACATGAGAAACTTTTCACCTAGACAATTATTGAAACAAAATTAAATTTCAAAAGAACAAGAATTTTACCTGAGAGTAGAGGAAGGTGCCCAATATGGCAATAGCTGCACCAAGAGCATTTACTGGTTGTACTGGTGTATGGAAGATTATTATAGACGCTACAATTACAGAGATGCGCTTCATTGTGTTGCCGATACTGAATGTGAGTGGTGAAATCTCACTTAATGACATGTATGACACTTGATTGTATAAGTGGTAGAACACACTTTGTGCAACAACCCACCTGCCAACAGAAATTCCAAACAATATAATCAGAATAAATCAATTCTTAGATCAAGTACAAAATAAACTAAGGAAATAATCAGAATGCTTGATGTTACTTAGGAATTACCAAATAAAATTAGGACCAATCTGTGAAACAGCCTTCTCCCAGCCAGCAGCCCACAGTTGTGGGCCCTCAACAACGAAGGCGAATGGGGTCAGAATCAACAGAGACATGATGGAGAGGCATGCATAGTAGTTCATTCCGCTGATTGATTTCCCTTTCATCCCTTTTTTGGAGAAAATGTTGCGGAATACAAATGCCAAGTTGGAAATCATTGCCCCCATGAATCCTGCATATTTCCAAAGCAAAATTAGTAAATCTCTTGTTAAGTAAAGAGTAACGGATTGTAATTTTTTCCGCTTCTTGGTTACTCAAAAAAATTCACGTAATTAAGTAAATTATTCATGATTAACGCTACCATTTTACCATGACTTTGCTTTCACAATTGGAACAACAATTCGTGTAGTTTTGTCATAGATGACTTTGCGTATCGTGGAAGATTGCCACAATCCATCATTGCCGAATTTCACGATTGTGACTTAAAAAAAATATGAAAAATTTTTCACAAAATTATCAATAATTCTCTTGTATGTACCTATCATATTAAAGTTCAACTCTGTTGCAGCAGCCAGAGCACAGCCTCCGATGATCGGCAAAAGAGAGAGATATGTTGGTAAAGGAAAACTCTCACCCAAAAAGAAACGTGAGACGAGCACACTGAAAGCTGGCTCGGAACTCTTAATTATATGAGTGAACGAGACAGCAACCTTGGACATGCTGACAGTTGCTGCCACATGTCCAATAGTGTGTGCAATTGAAACCTGAAATACATAGAAATTAAATTCATTAGTTTAATTTTAAACAAAATAATTTATCAGTGGAAATTTATATCAGTAAATGCTGGAAAGGAAAGAATAGAGATAAAACAGGTTGTACTTCCCCCCATGAACCCAATATAGTGTTTAATTACAAAATGTACTACAAATACTAAATCTTACATGATATTAATTACAAATTTATATGGGATCACTTTTCCAAATCCTAATTCCTAAACCCCCAACACTGACAACTAAAGCACGTTGCCACGTTAATTAACCATTAAGTTCCTTAAAAAATTTACTAATCTTGTAAACCCTGTAAATTCTGACAGACAAATGTATCTGACACCATATGTTTTTTCTATATGTAGAAAAAAGGATAAAATTCTTACCGGAGTAAGTTCCTTGCAGAAATCCATGTCGATCTTCGGGAACTCAGCAATGTGTGTAACCCACGAGAATAACATAATGAGAGACCCGGCCGCCAGAGAAAGAGTCGAAGTTAACCAAGGGAATGGAAATACATTCAACACCTTCTTGTTGTATATGTTAAACACCACATTGAGAGCCCACCAGGTGGCGAAATAGATCGAGATCTTGACAATCTGTTTTGTCTCGCTATCGATCGGGACCACCAGAGGCTGATCAGAGGGTCTGTCCTCGTACGCCCGGACCACGGTAGACCGGAGTTTGTGTTGGGTCTGTTGGTAAAGGGGTTTCGCAATGAGAGGAGAGAATTTAGAATTGGCCTGATTTTGGGAGGGTTTAAGAGACAAATTGAAAGGTAGGGACTGGATCTTTTGCGGTTTCGGGGTTTTGGAGAAGAGAGGAGAGGAGAGCGAAGATTGCTTGAGAAAGATCATGTTCATGGTGGATTCAATTGAGAGAGAGAGAGATGAGATGAGAGGAAAGAATCAAAGAAGTGAGAAGATGGCTTGGCTTGGTAAGAGAAGAGACGGTGCCGTGCGGTTTTATAGCGGGAGAGAGAAAAATCTCTCGTGTTTGATTTTGTACTGTTCTATTTTCTTTTCTTTTTTGTCTAAACAAAGTATGCAACTTGTATGGCATCTTAATTTTACGACCTTTTACTAATTCGAGGAGAGCGGCAAAAGAAAAACAATTGAAGTTCACATAACGGTAACAGGTTGACACGTCCTCTAGTAAATTAGTTTTGTAAAACACAAGAGTAATTGATTTGTAGGACATATCGGAAAGTCGGGAACTACTCCGAAATATATTTAGGTGGGAACGTTCTTGAATAAGACCCTCAAAATTTTTTTATTTAGTGAAACTAATTTTCTGTGTAATATTTTAATATTTTTCCTCGTGGCATACAGGTATACTATAAAACCGGATATCTTATATAAGGTAAATATTTTAAAATAGCAAAATATGCTCTTCAATTTTTTTCTGTTTAAATAAAATATTGCATATTTGACAATTATGAAAACAAACCACTTTAATAGCTATTTTCATTTTTCTATAATCTGACTGCCATGATTGCAAAGATGACAACAACTGTTTGATTTAATACATTAATAAAGAAGAAAAGCTTCTAGTAATATATGTGAAATATACAAGTATGCAACAACGATATTTTTAGTATTTGTAGTTCTGTAAAGTTTATGACTGTTTTTTGTTAGAAATGTTGAAAGTTATCGAGGATTCTAATAACAAACTTTTCCACTTTTATCTCATTTTCTTTTTTTTTTTTTTTGCATTCTTTTTTTTGTCAAAAATAGAAAATAAAATGATGTGTGTGCATCTGGCTCTTGAAGAACAAAAGTCGGCATGGTTATAAACGAAAGGTGAAAGCCCACTCATTAATACGAATACGATAGTATTGAACTTGTTATATTTTTCCTATGGAATTGATTTGAAACACAATACCGGGGTGATAAGGATCATCCCCGATATTCATCATCACCATCATCCCCACGAGTTTTTTCTATTTTTGACTCTACGCGTTTCTATTTTTGGCTCTACGCGTTTTCTGTTTCCCTCCCTGCCGCATACGCTCGTCCCCCTCCCACCCCTCCCGCGTACGCTCCCCCATCCCCCTCCCCTCTCACACACACACTATATATTGATTCTAACTGTTGAGATTAACATATTTAAATGTTGAAGTTAATATATATGCCAACTTCAACAATTTAAATATGCTCACTTCAAATATTACCTTCAACATTTAAATATGTTAAGTTCAACAATTATGTATATTAACTTCAACAGTTACATATATAACACATTACTTCAACAGTTACATATATAACTTCAACAACTACATATATATAACTTCAACAGTTACACATATTAACTTCAACAGTTATATATATTAACTTGAACAGTTACATATATAACAAATTACTTCAACAGTTACATATATAACTTCAACAACTACATATATAACTTTAACAGTTATACAATATCTTAGAAACAAACTGAACACTAGGCAGTTCTGAACATATGAAAGTGCAGAATAATAGAGAACATAATCAACTAACTGAACACTAGGCAGTTCTGAACATATCAAAGTGCAGAATAATAGAGAACATAATTAACTAACTGAACACTAGGCAGTTCTGAACATATCAAAGTGCAGAATAATAGAGAACATAATTAACTAACTGAACACTAGGCAGTTCTGAACATATCAAAGTGCAGAATAATAGAGAACATAATTAACTAACTGAACACTTCAATCAACTAACTGAACACTAGGCAGTTCTGAACATATCAAAGTGCAGAATAATAGAGAATATAATTAACTAACTGAACACTTCAATCAACTAACTGAACACTAGGCAGTTCTGAACATATCAAAGTGCAGAATAATAGAGAATATAATTAACTAACTGAACACCAGACAGTTCTGAAGTTAATATATTTAAATGTTGAAGGTAATATCGTAACTGTTGAAATTAATATCAGAAAAATAAACCTTGGTTCTATTCCATCTCTGCAACAAGTTTAGTATAACAGTTATATATATTAACTTCAACAGTTACGATATTACCTTCAACATTTAAATATATTAACTTCAACAATTATGAAGTGTGTATGAGGAGGAGGACGAAGGATGCAGGGGGAACGATGTATGTGGGAGGGAGGAGGGAGAGGGGAGGACAGCGTACGTGGAAGGGAGAAGGGGGAGAGGGGACAATGTACGTGGGAGGGAGAAGGGGGAACGGGGACAGCTTATGTGGGAGGGAGGAAGGGGGAGGGGGCGGGGGACAGCGTACGCGTGAGGAGAGAGGAGTTAGTTGCAGCATACGCGTGATGATGATGGGGATGATAGAATCTTAGGGATGATCCTAAGCAATTCTGAAAAAAAATTGCATTGTTTATGTCAAAAATTAAAATTTGACTAAAAATAAAAAATAATGCATCCGAAAAAAGAAACTCAAGAATTTTTCAAGGCGAACAACTAAATTTCCTTTTGTAAAATTAGCAACCTGCTTTACGTTGGTGCTTCCTAAAATAGCGAATAAAAAAGTTATCTAACCAGAAATGTTGGATACTTCACAAATTCAAATAAACTTTGGGGTTTTATTGAATAAATGTTCGTTATACATGGTATTTTGCAGTAGTTTATGCCCTTGATTCTGGTTGAAATCTTAATCAGTTCATCACGCATTGTTTGTAAAAAGAATATTAAGATTTAAATTAAAATAAAATGGCAATACTATATTATAAAAGTTAAAACTGAATGCACTTACTTAGAGTTTATATATATATATATATATATATATATATATATATATATATATATAGAGTTTTGCTATGGTGAGTTGCAACTCACCAAAGCGTCCGTGAGTCGCGCTTAAAATTCCAAAATTTAGTTCAAAATAATCGATCCAAACCGTCTAATATGATCTCTCTATTGAAATCTCCATGCAGACCAAATTTTATATTTTTTTTAAATTTTTAAGTATTTATTTCAGATTTTTAAAAACTGTTGTTTTTGAACGGTTCAGAACTAATTAGATTAATGATTTTCTAAAATTTCAAAAAAATACTTAAAAATTTCGAAAAAATATAAAATTTGGTCTGCATGGAGATTTCAATAGGGAGATTGTATTAGACGGTTTGGATCGGTCATTTTGAACTAAATTTCGGAATTTTGAGCGCGACTCACGGACGCTTTGGTGAGTTGCAACTCACCATAGCAAAACTCTATATATATATATATATATGAGATGTAGAATGAAGAAGGAGAACCTTAATTCATGTGTTCAAAATGACCGCCTGAAGGTATGGCATCACGTGTTCAGCCTAATTAAATCGAATAGTAATTTTAGTAATTTTGAAATATGAAAATTGACTTTCAAATTAAAAATGCGGGATAGCTAAATTAAAAGAATTCTATTTTGGATGCTTCAGCCTAATTAAATTGAATAGTAATTTTAGTAATTTTAAAATATGAAAATTGACTTTCAAATTAAAAATGCGGGATAGCTAAATTAAAAGAATTCTATTTTGGATGCTTCAGCCTAATTAAATTGAATAGTAATTTTAGTAATTTAAAATATGAAAATTGACTTTCAAATTAAAAATGCGGGATAGCTAAATTAAAAGAATTTTATTTTGGATGCCTCAGCCTAATTAAATTGAATAGTAATTTTAAAATATGAAAATTGACTTTCAAATTAAAAATGCGGGATAGCTAAATTAAAAGAATTCTATTTTGGATGCTTTCTATTATGAATAAAAAAACGCGCGCAATAGCTCTCGTTATCGAACAAGAAGCCAGAAACTTAGCTTTCTATAAAGAAAATAACTCTCCAAATATAAAATTGTAGGTATTTTACTTTTTATATATAAAATAAATAAATCTTGGGCTTATACAGGTGTTAGAATTAATCTCCTTTGCCTGAGATATAAATAAATAAATAAAATTATTGTGAGTCTCATATTAACTACATTTTTTAATATATATATATGAAACACGTCGCATATTGTGCAAAGCCAACTTTAAATGCAGGCCAATAAATTTTAATTACTGGACCAAATTTTAATCTTGCTTTGATTTTTAGTCCATGAACATTTTCCTAGAGTTACATTTTGTACATCAGTACATAGAGTTTTAAGTCTAACATGCCGACTAATTCCCATCATCCCATGTAGGACTGAGCAAAAAACTCGGCCCTCGTGAGCTAGTTCGAACTCGAATCGGATAATACTCGATAGCAACTCGAGCTGTTTCAGCTCGAGCTAGAATAACTCGAGCTACACCGGCTCGGAAGGCCCACGAGCTGAGTTTGAGTTGCCTTCAGCTCGCTCAGTCCAACTCGTGAGACTTAGTCCAATTCATTTGTTTAGTCTGTAACCCAGTCTAGTTTTTAATCACTATTCTATAACCCTAAGTTCTTTTCATTTTTAGGAGGAAATAGCCGTATCTTCCTCCTGATCTCTTCGTGTGCCTTATATGTGCATTTTAAACATTGTTTAATATTTATGTTGTTTGCTTTTTAGTTTAGCCCATTAATTACGAATTCTCAAAGTTTGATATTTAATAACAAGCTAGTTTTCAAGCTATGAGCCAACTCGAGTTCTAATGAGTTGAGTTTGAGCTGCTAAAAAAACTCGGAATTGTCTTGTGTGCTGAGCTGAGCCAGCTCGACTTGCGATGAGCTTGAGTTCGAATTAACCTCGGCTCGCTCAGGCTCAGCAAATCTACACCTCTAATCCCATGCAGTCTTTCTCTTAATGAAATGAATTTTTATTCCACATTATTAGATAGATGAGTTCATTAATATCATATGAAGATCCAACCAAAACATGAGAAAGCGCCAAGAGGAATGAAAAATGACAGCTGCTAATGAAAATGACATGGAGGGTCAAGAAATTAGTTGACAAGTTGATGTTTGGTGCTGAGCAATGTACCGCTCTCTTGAACCGCCTCTTACACTGCCTCTTGGATTCTTTTGCAACAAATGAATCCTGACAAAAAGCATGTAGTAGCCTGGTCCAGCCGTCTTATTTAACCAAACAGTGTTTTGAGTACTGTTGATTAACTAGTATTTGATTTTGATTCTGCTTATGAATCCACTGCATCTGTTTCTGTTCCCTCAAGACAATAAATATCAGAATATCAGATGCTTGGCTGTCGATTTTTTTTTTTTTTTTTTTAAGAGGGCTATTCATGACCGCACATTTGGATCTGTAACTGTTGAAAAAAATCAAGGGCCGTAACCAAGTGAAAACAAACGAAGGGTGAGGAATATGTAAACTTGTGGTTTTTCTCTGTTTATTTATTTACTTTTTTTTTTGCTATTTTGTGCTGAATTGGCCGAAGAATTTACTATAAAACGAACTAGCGCTACTATAAATTCTTTCCATATATATAATATTTATTTATGTGCGATGCTAGAATCGATTTTCTTTATTATTAAGAAGGAAGAAAAAAAATTATAAACAATCCAAATTCTTCACAAAATTACACACTTTCCAATATATTTTTCCACTTATTCCCTTCTTCCCACACCTATCCAAACGGAACCTTTTAGATTAGAGGGGATTAGAGGTTCCTTACTTCCTTTCCTTCTAATGCACTCCAGGCCTTCAGCACATTTAACACATGGCAACAGCCACATAACTTCCCATGCCTCATGAACCTGAATTCATGTAGGATGATGAAACACAGAAGCACACCAAAAGTTTATGCACCGTAAAACTTTGTTAGGCTCCGTTTGGATGAGGTGTGGAAAGAAGGAAAGAAGGGAAGAAGTGAAAAGAGGTATTGAGGAAGTGTGTAACTTTGTGAAAAATTTAAATTGTTTAATAAAAAATTTGGATCATTTTTTTCTTATTTTCTTCTTCCCACTCTAATCCAAACACAGCCATAAGGAAGCAGCGGTCCAAAATTCTTTAAACCCGCCACACCAATGTTACTTTACAGCTGTCCACACCAAAATGCAGGCAAAATATGTTCGTGCTATTTTCCCACTAAACAAGCCACACCTTAAAACCCGCCACGCCAATATTGTTACTTTTCAGGCTGTTCGAGTTATGCTTGAACAATACTTGTTCATCTTCAATTCATAAACATGCTTGTTGAAGACTTATTTGTCAACAAATTCGGACTATATTTACTGAATTTTTTTAAAATAAAATTTATGTTTCTTTAATTATTTTACTATTACTTACTGATTGAAAATATATTATGAAATCCAAATTTATAATTTTAAACTTAATATCAATGGATAAAATTAGTCACACTATCTACCTGAATACAACAAAAGCGTTGTTGTGCTTTGCGAAAACATTTAATGTGTGAAATAGAATCACTAATATTTTTTTTAGCTTGCACAACTATTATTACATGCTTCAATGAACGTACTAATTTTTGCAAACGTCCATCAACCCTCTCCCCCATAACAAAATAAGAGAATTATCCAAGAATTAATACATGCATCTAGCATTGTATAATAAATTATAACTACTTATTAAATATTAATTAATATATATTTCTCAGCTCTTTATGCAATATCTATGAGAGATTGGAGGATCAATCAATTATAGTTTTTTTGACTGACTATTTGCTCTTGCAAATATCTTTTAGAAGTATGAAATCATAATACATTTATATGACAACTTACATGTTAATATAAGAGAGAATACAAATAAAATAAATAACCAAGATTCATGGCTATATTATATTTTCAAATGCAAACCCATTTTTTTTGAAAAAAATATTTTCGAAAGACAATATTTCACTTTCAACTACTTAATTACAAGCATAAGAAAATATGTGAATGTTTGTAATTTCCGACAACAATTTTTTGAGAAAATAAACTATATTCATCTCCAATTGTTACATACCTCTCATAATCATCACCCCACTTTCAGTACCTGCAATTAATATTCTTTTGGGAAGAAACACAAAAAAAAGAAAGAAATGAATTTCAGTACCAGTTTGATAGGCAATACCAATTTCAGTAGTTGTAAGGAGCAGATCAACATACATATTTATTCATCCAAACAAATTACATGTCATGTTGGAGGACTATAATATTTTATCATGACAAATTACAAATTGGTCAGCACAAATTACATAAGTAGTATCCAATTACAAATTTGTAATTTACCCTGACAAATTGGTAAGTACAAATTATATGTCATGATAGAGAACTGTACCAATTTCAATAGTTGTAAAAAGCAGATGAACATACACAAGCAACACCAATTTTTTTATAGGAACTACCTTACTACTTGTCATGATGTTTAATTACATATAACTTCAACATTGGAACATAACTTTGGCCATAAAAATAAAATATTTTTAAAATTTTTAGTACCAATTTCACTGTTTATCCAATTACAAATGTCGATACTAACAATTTCAATGAAGTTGTAACTGATAATTGTCACTATATACCCTAATTTTAGTCCAAAAAATTTCCCAATTTTTTTTTTAAAAAAATCTGAGAAATAGAGAAGGAATAGACTCTAATTTCCCAATAAATATTAGTCCAAAAAAATTCATAAAATAGAAAATCTAAGGAATAGAGAAGAAATATACTCTTGTAAAGGAAAAGTTAAAAAAATCTCTATTTAATTCTATTCTCCTCACAGTGACACCACAGTTCGGATATGACACGGCCACACGGAAGAGAAATCTTCAGTTTGATTTGGTTGGAGTCCAACGCTTGACAACTCTAAATGTGATACGGATTCTGTGACTCTAGTAGAATGATTCATGACAACAACTTTTAGGGTGCGCTCAAGAAAAAATTAGCTGGTGGAATGAAATGGAAGAAAAAATAATACCCCAAAATCGCCTTCTATTGCCTTTGCTTCATTCCATTCTATCTATTTATCTTTTTTATTGAACTAGATGCTTAAGTCGCAGCTCCGCCGCAACCTGTTTTTGTTTTTCACATTCGTTGATGTTTTATTTTGTATTGGGTGCTGTTATCGCGCAGTTGTTGGGCCTGGTGAAAATGAAATATAGAAATGTCGTTGATATATATATATATATATATAGAGAGAGAGAGTTTAGCTACGGTGAGTCGCGACTCACAGGAGGGCTATATCAAAATGACCGATCCAAACCGTCCAATATGATCTCCCTATTGAAATATCCGTGCAAACCAAATTTTTTATTTTTTCGAAATTTTTAAGTATTTTTTTTGGATTTTTAAAAACTGATATTTTTGAATGGTTCAGAACCAATTAGATTAACGATTTTCTAAAATTTCAAAAAAAATACTTAAAAGTTTCGAAAAAATGAAAAATTCGGTCTACATGGAGATTTCAATAGGGAGATCATATTGGATGGTTTGGATCGGTCATTTTGATCTAGATTTAGGAGTTTTGGTCGTGACTCACCGGAGGGTCCGTGAGTCGCGACTCACCGTAGCTAAACTATATATATATATATATATATATATATATATATATATATATAGAGAGAGAGAGAGAGAGAGAGAGAGAATGGCTAACGTGCCATCGATGGCACGGAGGGTCCCGTGCCATCAAGTCATTTTTCGAGATCTAAAATTCAAACGGTCAATCCAAACCGTTCAAGTTGTTCTCCATATTGAAATATCTTTGGAGACCAAATTTTATATTTTTTCGAATTTTTTTGCTATTTATTATGATATTTTTAAAAATATTATGATTAGAGTATTTCAAACCCTTCAATTTGAAAATATCATAATAAATAGCAAAAAAATTCGAAAAAATGTAAAATTTGGTCTCCAAAGGTATTTCAATATTTTGATCAACTTGAACGGTTTGGATTAACCGTTTGACTTTTGAATTTCGAAAAATGAGCCGATAGAAAATTGATGGCACGTGCCATCGATGGCGCGTTAGCCATTCTATATATATATATATATATATATATATATATATATATATATATATATATTCAGTGCTGGACTGTATGTTTTTTAAGGAAATGTCGGTTTGTGAAGAGTCGAATAGTTTGTTTTTATTCTGATCAACACAATGTGGTTCTGTATCTTCAATTTGTTAGAATAAAGCGGCAATGGGTTTGACCCATAGTTTCATTTAAAAGGATGAAGTTGAATGATTGATAAGAGACTAAGAGTTGATAAGAAAGCAGCTTATAGTTCCCTCGGCTGGGCGGCAAGCTGTAGCAGTCCTAAACACGTACTGCCAAGCAAGCCTATAAACCATGGAATATTCGGTTCCACCCAGCAGTGCATGCAAAACAACAAAAGACACGGCCCTTTAGAACCTGTCCAAGCATATTACAGAATTCAACAAGACCAGGTCCCACAAAGCTTTCTTCTACACATGGTTGCCCGAGAGAAATAATGGAAATCACAGGCTGACCGCACTGCGTCGTCCATATTACATACACCCCCAACAATCAACAACTACACACCGTATCTCTGGCGGGCCCACACGGCAGGGTACATTTCTCGCAAGATTGTTCAGCGTACACCTGTAATGTGTGAAACATGCCTACGATCCAATCCGAATGAGCAAGTACCCTGCGGTCAATGTCAAGAGGGACACCATGTAGCAGATTACAATAAGCATAAAAATCGACTTACAGTCATTGGAAGACCCACACCCAAGTTGGCCACATTAAAATAAAGAGTTGAAAATCCAAACCACCAAGGCAAGGCGCACCAATTAAAAACACCACTTCTGTTAGGAATGGAACTCTCCAGTATTAACAGGACTGGAGATACAACCTAGTGTACTCGGTGTATTAGGTATAAATATACTCAGCTACTGTACGAGAGATACGGTTGTGTAAAATACATTTTCTGAGAAATACATGAAATTGATTTCTATCATGGTATCAGAGACATTGGGCTAATCGCCGTCTCTTCGATCCACCTTTCTTCCCCCAATTCTTTCTTCTTCCTCTAATCAGACTCCTCACCATGGCGGCTTCTTCTTCTACCTCTGCCAATCCGGATCCTCCCATCACCAATCCTTTTACACCACCGCTCAACTCCAACTTCTCTTCACCGAATTCCACCATTACAGCTGCTCACTCAGCTCCGATGGTCTTCCTCACGCTTCCTGTGCACACCAAGCTTTCAAGAAACAATTTCTTGGATTGGAAGTCACAGATTGAACCTCTCCTCCACGCGTATGGGCTGAGTGAGTTTCTTGTCTCTCTTCCTCCGTCGTCGGTTGTATCTGATCCGATTTCTGGCGCGACTCAACCAAATCCTGAATACATCGCCTGGTACAAGCAAGATCAAATGATTCTTGCTTGGATCAGAACGTCTCTGTCAGAGACAGTTCTTGCACAAGTCGTGTCATGCGCTACCTCTGCTAATATCTGGCGCCATCTTACTCAATCCTTCTCTGCCACGTCAAGAGCTCGACTCACTGATTTGAAGAAGAAGCTTCAAAATTCAACCAAGGGAAGCTCTTCTTGTTCTGAGTACATTCATCAGATTAGAGCTATCTCTGATGAATTGGCCTTCATTGGCGCTCCTGTACCAGATGAAGATCTGGTATTGACTGTTCTTGGGGGTCTTGGTTCTGAGTACAACTCCTTTGTAGTGGCAGTTAACACTCGTCAAGAACCGACTTCCTTTCTTGAAGTGCAGTCTCTCCTCTTGAGCCATGAGTGCTTACTCCAAGCTCAACAATTACCTGTAGCTTCTCTACCTTCTTCCTCTAATCCCACTGCTTTTTATGCTAGTCAGAACAACAACTTCAGACCTCCTGGAAACAACAATAGAAACCCTAGATCCTTCAAGTCTAGAGGAGGCTCCTTTAGGCCACCTCATCAAAATGTGCGCCCAAGGACACCTAATTCTCAACCTCTCCTTCCCACTCCCTCTGGTAACACGGGTACCAGAACCAATTCTGAGACAAATCTGCAAACTTCAGTTGAAACCTGTCAAATTTGCTTCAAAAGAGGACATACTGCTAGAGCATGTTGGTGGAGATGTGACATGCGCTATTCTGATGATGTGGCTCCACCTCAGCAAGCTAACCTTCCCCCTCCTCCCCCACAAGCTCATGTTGCACACACTGGAGCCTCCAATTCTGCTACAACTGACTGGTATCTGGACTCAGGAGCCACCCACCACATCACCAGTGATATAAACAATCTATCCTCCTTTGTGCCTTATGAAGGGATGGACAAGCTGCAAATTGGTGATGGCAATGGTATGTTTATTTCTCATGTTGGTTCTGCTACAATTCAATTCAATAGTGTTATCCTTGTACTGAATGATGTTTTGTTGGTCCCTTCTTTCACCAAGAATTTATTGAGCCTGTCTAAATTACTTGTTGATAATGACATTAAAATTGAATTTTGTGCTTCTTCTTGTGTGATTAAGGCTTGCCCCACCTCAACCATCATGTTTCAGGCTCAAGCAACTAATGGCTTGTATCTTTGTTCTGGTTACTGCAACTGTGCTCCTCAAGCCTTACTTGGTGAACGTGTTGCTGCAGATGTGTGGCATTGTAGGTTAGGACATCCAGCTACAACTGTAACTAGGAATATTTTAGTTAGTTTCAATTTGCCTTGTAATAACAGTAGTGTACCGTTTTGTGGAGATTGTGCTGTGGCAAAATGCCACAAGCTACCTTTTGTCAATAGTTCTAGTAGCACCACTGCTCCTTTGGAGCTCTTGCATGCTGATGTTTGGGGGCCTGCCCCAATTACTACTGATAGTGGCTTCAGATATTTTGTGATTTTTGTAGATGATTTTACCAGGTTTACCTGGATTTTTTTCTTGGCTTCTAAAGGTGAGGTGTCAAAAGTATTTTCTGTGTTTAAATTACAGGCTGAAAATTTGCTAGGTACCACTATTAAGACACTTCGTACCGATGGTGGTACGGAGTTTAAACCTATACCTGTCATGTTTCCCCAAATTATACATCAAATATCGTGTCCTCACACACCAGAACAAAACGGTGTTGCTGAACGCAAACATCGTCACATACTTGAGTTATCTTTGGCTGTAATTAATCGTGGTTCTATTCCCTTGTCTCTCTGGGACGAAATCTTCGCAAGTGTGGTATATTTAATCAATAGATTACCACCTTCTAATTCTTCTTCTAACTCGTCTCCTTATGAACGCCTGTTTCATAAAACTCCAGATTATCTACACCTTAAAATTCTGGGGTCTCAATGCTTCCCTCTAACGAGGCCATATAATCATCATAAATTACAGCCACACTCTTTACCCTGCGTTTTTGTTGGTTATGCCATGTCTCAAAAGGGTTACCGTTGTTACCATCCTCCAACTGGCCGCATCTTTGTCTCTCGCCATGTTATTTTCAATGAACAGGTTTTCCCCTTCAAATTACACCAATCTGATGATGCTTCAAGCTCAGCTGATTTCACACTATGGGCTCCTTCGTTATTCCATGGGCCATCACTTTCCACTCCGAGTCAATCAACGGTCATCTATTCAAAATTTGCCTGCCCGCACTTCTGACCGTGTTCCTCCTTCCCCTTCTTCATCTACTCAATCAAGGCATCAGATGGTGACTCGAAACAGAGACAACACACGACGACAACGTCAATTCCCTGACTTTGTGGCATATCTCTCGACTGCTCCTCCTAATGCTGACCCAACCTCCTTTGCTCAGGCAACCAAGCTGCTTCACTGGCGTATGGCAATGTCATATGAGATGCAAGCTCTCCGTCAGAACAAGACTTGGAAACTTGTTCCCCCACCAGAACATCACAATGTTGTAGGTTGCAAGTGGATTTATAAAACCAAGAGGCGTTCTGATGGAACTGTGGAACGCTACAAAGCTCGACTGGTAGCTAAGGGCTTCACACAAGAAGAAGGGGTCGATTACTTCGATACCTTCAGCCCGGTTGTGCGCCCCACTACCATTCGAATTGTGCTGTCCCTGGCTTTGGCTAATAAATGGACCCTCAGGCAATTAGATGTCAACAACGCCTTCTTAAATGGGGTACTTCATGAGACAGTTTACATGCAACAGCCGCCGGGATTCGTTGATGCTCAATTCCCTTCTCATGTCTGCTTGTTACACAAAGCCATCTATGGCCTGAAACAGTCTCCCAGGGCATGGTTCCACACTCTCAGTGACACATTGATTGCGATGGGATTCAATGGCTCAAAATTTGATCCGTCTCTCTTCATTTCTCACATCAACGGACAACTTTTGATTGTGTTAATTTACGTTGATGATATCATTGTCACCGGCAATGATTTAGGGCAGGTTTCCTCTCTTATCTCCACCTTGCAATCACATTTTGCTCTTAAAGATTTGGGGCCACTTAATTTCTTCTTGGGGATTGCTGTGAAGTACACCTCTGAAGGTCTCCATTTGTCTCAGCAGCAGTACATCAATGAATTGCTACATCGCACTCACATGTCACAAGCTCAACCTGTGTCGACGCCTATGGCAGTAAATACATCCTTGTCAAAATTTGATGGGGATCCTTTTCATGACCCAAGGCTTTATAGGGCTGTTGTGGGGGCGCTGCAGTATGTTACAATCACCAGACCTGAAATTACGTTTCCTGTCAATAAGTGCTCTCAGTTCATGCACAGTCCTACAACAGCTCACTGGATTGCAGTCAAGCGCATTTTACGTTATCTCAAGGGAACTATAAATCATGGACTGTTATTCAAGCATTCACCTTCTCTTACCCTTCATGCTTACTCCGACTCTGACTGGGCTGGATGCCCGGATGATCGTCGCTCAACCTCAGCGTTTTGCATCTACTTGGGACCTAATCTTATTTCCTGGAGCTCCAAAAAACAGCCTACAATATCAAAATCAAGCACTGAGGCGGAATACCGCAGCCTCGCTTTGGCTGGGGCTGAGTTGATCTGGATACAATATATTTTGCACGAATTACATCAAAAAGTGTCTCAGCCGCCTGTACTGTGGTGTGACAATATAGGTGCGACTTACCTGGCATCCAATCCAATGTATCATGCGCGCACCAAACATGTGGAAATCGACTTTCACTTCATCCGTGAAAGAGTGGTGGCAAAGCAGCTATTAGTACAGTTTTTATGCTCCAAAGATCAAATAGCTGATGGATTAACAAAGGGTTTGACTGTAAACAGGTTTCTAGAAATCAAATCCAAACTAATGGTTTGTTCAGAGCCATTAGTTTGAGGGGGGGCTGTTAGGAATGGAACTCTCCAGTATTAACAGGACTGGAGATACAACCTAGTGTACTCGGTGTATTAGGTATAAATATACTCAGCTACTGTACGAGAGATACGGTTGTGTAAAATACATTTTCTGAGAAATACATGAAATTGATTTCTATCAACTTCACATGAATTGAGCCCACAAAAGCAGAAACTAAGAGCAGACCTACAACAACCTTAGAAGATTTAGTCCATAAAATTATTTAAGCGAACTGCTACCCTGTCCAAAGTCGATCAAAAATGGCCCGGACAATACAGAAATACATGCAGCAATCGAACGGAGCCGTTGTCTCAGTGGAAAAATATCCCACCACATAAAGAACCACACTGATAAGAAACAGTTAACAAAGCTGTTCATCCTTCATTCAGGATATATGGTTTTCTCAATTCAGGAGCAGACTCTTAGAAAGATTAGTTCTAAAATCGTGGGGGGATGATTGCTGGGGTGGATAAAGATTATGGGGCGGAGAGGAGAAGAGACGAGAGAACGTTGGCTAGAGTGGAGAGAAGTTTTTACAGATCTAAGATTTTGCTTAGTAAATCGTGTGGACCACCCATCAGCAGTACAAACCCTCTTTCATTTGACTAATACAACTAGCGCTGAAAATTCCTACCCAATTCCAAATTTACAGGTTATGACAAATACAATCAAAGATTAAGAGAAATAATCTAAACGCCTATGTCGACATGGTCACATGGGTTCCTCTGTTCTGTTGTGACCTGAAGCAGATTGCTTCCAACCCGCAACATGTCGTTATCTTAACCTTGATCTTTTTATAGTTTCCTAAAGTCTTGTTTCATGCAAAAACCGAAATTCTTCGATGATAGTAATTAACTTGAACTATGCTGAAAATTAAACAATTGAGTTAACCTAAAAGAAGGGACGACCCCCTTCTGTTTATTATGAGACTTGTCATATTTTGTCTTAATAATGTCTTTCCACTTTTGTTTTCAATAATTTGCCTTGGTTCTAAATAATTTGTTTCCAAACCTTTTCCTTCTCTCACTTTGCTGTACATTTGGTTAATCGGTTTATTAACTCTGACCAGTAAATTGTAGTTGACAGTGGTGAGCCATGTACCCATACAACCATACACACGGTACACCGCCAATATAAATATCAATGCAATCGCCATCATTATTTTTTCCTGACTTCTGGCTGGCACTCATCCTAACTATTGTCCAATCCTATGAATTTATTATACCATAATTGCTTCTGAGAAATTCTTAATTTAATCGAAATAATTTTGATCTCAAGACGCCACGGGAACATGCTAGATCACTAATATTTTTTAATGTTTATTTCATATTGACTTATTGATTGGTTGTGGGGCCCAGTGGCAGAAACAGTGCTAGATCTTACTGACAGGTGGGTCCTACAAGAACAAAATAGAACATTGCTACACTGCAGAGTGCAGACTATGCTGAGTGCAGACTAATGACTCCGTGAGACCAAATCTGAGTACCAAACAATTCATATATTACTAAGATACAAACTCTTGAGGTAGCGACTCCGCATTCTCGGGATGTCCATATAGTAGATGGTTTTGATCTCAGCTGTCCGATTTAATCTCAATGGATATGAATACTCCATGCATAATACCACGACTGATAGACTTGAAAAAATCTAACCGTTGAAATTAAATCAGATGGATCGGATCAGAAAACGTCCACTGGATGGTTTTATTCAGTGTTTTTAAAATCGTACCGGCACCCTACTAGCTAGATGATAGAAATTCAGTATTTCTTGGTATTTTCTGAAATTGTCTATTTTTCCTCTCACAATATCGAATACTTCCGTTTCCGTCACCATTCCAGTTTTTGATATTATCGAACTGATATCCGATATAATTTTTAAAATACTGGTTTTATTAAAACATCCAGAAGATACGCTACGAGGTAGCACCGTACAGTGACCACTGCATCATTTAATTCCCACCGTTGGTTTCCCAAATATTATGCGAGTTGTATATTAAATAAAAACAAGAAATTGTTTGCGAATTGCGAGGAAACAAGGACCGTTCATTTTGCAACTCAGCCGGGCCCATGACGATGTCACGTGATACGCACGGGCCCACCTCCAGGCCCATGCTATTTCCGGCCGAGATCTACCAATCCGACTCTGTTGCGCGACACAGGGTGTAGCGCACTACGAGCCGTCTAATCTTGATCGGATGGTTCACTTTTTACGGGCCTATCAATCTAGGTTACATGCACGGAGCTCCCTTGTCCATTGGATCTTAATCATACGGCCAGCATATCGCGCGACACGCAGCAGATCTCATTTCGAGATCTACTACTGTCTAACTAGTAACCAGGGGCGGATCTACCACCGGGGCGGGTGGGGCTAGAGCCCCACCTCACGCCGTCGAGCCCTTGGAGCCCCCTTTTAGCCCTAGCTAATTTTTTCTGCCATTGGAGCACTCGAAAGTGGGGCTGAAGACTTAAACAGAAATTGTCAGACCCACCTAGATATTTTTTCTAGATCCGCCACTGCTAGTAACTAGTCATGTATCAATCAATCAATTCTCAGGTTGAAGTGAGTGACGTTGAACCATGTAAGATCTCGCCAAAATATTTATTATTTTTCAAAATAAACGATCGAAATAGCAAGATTGAGAAAAAAAATTGACTATTTTCGGAAATTTTGATACGGAAAAAAAAATCTGTACTGTTTATTGTTTAAGTTGCTATTCCCAATTGCAAATTGTTGGTGCTTTCCAAAAATGAGCCTTTCAAGGGGGGAAAAAAGGGGCATTTTCAGTCAATTTCCAAAAGATTTTCTATTTTTCTGATTTTCTAAAAAAAAGGAAAAAATAGAAAATCTTTTGAAAATTGATTGAAAATGCCCCTATCTATTTTTTACTAAGATTGTTCTTAAACTCTGATTTTGTTATGCCGCAGGTCTTATTGCGATCATAAAAAGCATGATTTTATAAGCCATGAATTATTTGTAGAGAGCTTGTTCAACTATTTTTTTTTTTTTCTGTCATGACCTATGAGGACATGAATCCATCATTTTTCTTAGGAATCATTTTAGTAACTTATCACTTGAGCAGCAATTTGTGTTAAGCCAAACTACACAAAAATACTTATATTTCTCTCAAATGTTTTGTATTCGAAAAAGCGCAAGAATAATAAGAAAATTTTAAGAAATATTTCACAAAAAGAGATGCTTGATTAATGCTATTTGACATGATAAAATATTTAATAGAGGTTCAAACATTCTTTATCTTCGACAAGTTGCACGTGCTAAGTGTATAGCGTGCCATTGGATCCGTAGGTCTAAGTCACAAGTCAGTCATGACTCTAGGGTGCATAACGTCTAAAACGACCACGTAAATGGACTGTTGTGTTGATCGTTGCGTTTTGGATACGAAAATAACTAACATTTGTGTTAATCGTTTCATTTTGGACGAAACGATCGAAATCACGAAAATACACATGGACTGATCCATTTCAAACTTACGTTAACTATTTCATTTTTGAAACGCAACAAAAAATAAAAAGACGGCCGAAACGGTCACCGTTTTCAGTCCTACATGACACAACAAATTTAGCTTATGGGCTTTAGTAGGACTAATACAGCTCCCATCTTCCGAAAAGAAAGGCTTAATAAATAATAATAATAAATTATCGGGTCAAATTCACATACTCACATGAATATTTGAGCTTAATGTGCAAATATCTGCAAACTTGATAAATTAGGAATATTGTTTTTTTTTTATGAATTAGGAATATTGTTCTGCTACATGTAACATGCCTACATTGAGTAATAGTAAAACTAACTAGGTATCTCATCGCGCTTCGCGCGATGAAGTTTAGTCTGTTGTTTGTGTCGAAGTGAGTCTTTGTACATATGAAGATTGAGATCAAGCTTGATACTTAAAGTTTTTTTGCCTCGAAAACTCATTTAGCACACCTACAAACATTGAAAAACGGACATGTAATAATCATTTCTGATTAGTTCTTATGGTCTATATTATGGCAATTGTGTTTTTTTTGCAAAAGGGATATGTAATGTATGTCTTAATAAGACAACTTATCTTTTATACAAAGAATTGCACTTGAGAGGGCCAGAATAGAAAACGTTCGAAAATAATCAAATCTAATTTACGCTTCTAATATTTTAATCTATTTTTTTTAGTTTAATTGAGATCTTGATAAGCAGTCAGTCTAATAAATATTGAAAACTGCCAGTTAATTAACCAATAAGTTGAGATTTGTTCTGATATGTGTACCTATATCATTCATTTATGTAAATAACAGTGGCTCGGAAAGATCTTTATATTGTGCTAGACGGCCTCTTAATAATTTCGATTTCAATTTTTGATAACAATAATTTTCCTCTAATTTTTTTGTATTTAGATATTTTTATTTTATAATTCCAATTTTACTATTATCTTAGTCCTATTAAATTGGAACTAAAGCCATACCTGTACATTTTTATGTATCAAAATCTTTTTTAAGCTATTTGGCCATTAATATAACGTTTTGACATACAAAAATAAGCCATTTGTATTATTCAGATTATTACTTTTATAATTGAGAAAATAGATCCATAAAAGTAGAAAAGGAAAATTAAATTGCATCACTTGAAAGAAAATGAATCAAGTTTTCTACAAAAGTATGTTAAGGAAAAGCGATCATAATAATACATTTGTGGCTCTTTTTCCATATGATTACAACAACAATATAAATTCTTCATTTAATAATTATTGTATTGGGATCTTGATAATACAACTAATTAAGTGTATATTTTCACTATTCGACATATTTTTCCATTAAAATGCCTAACATTCTAATATAATCACCAAATTAGCAAATATCTATAAAGACTTCAGTCATTGTTGCAAAAATGAGGTACAAAGTAATCTACAAAAGTTGTAAGAATTGTCATTAGCCAAAAACCCAGCTCCCTTGACCCCTAGTCTGCTCCCCTTCCATATTGAAGACAGCAAGCAACATATCGAATGATTCAAATTTTCTTATGACCTCTACACACCAATCACTTAAACAGAAGTGCATGTAAATAAAATGGGACATACCAACTTGTTCTCGCAAGATGCACAGTTGATGCCTTAAGTCTACTCACACCATTTGCAGAACCTAATATAGAGAGAGAAACAAAGTTCGGTATTATTATAATGTCTATTTCCTTAGTACACTCATATATTGAAACATTTTATATGTTGTCTGTTCTAAGATAAAAGATATTTACTCATATGCTATCTTTTTTGGGAGTCTCCATGATCCAAAAAAGATTTTTCGTGTTTCCCGGCATACATTTAAATAATAAATCACGTTAGATTTCTCGCGTTAAATGCAATTTAGTAATTACTGTAGAATCAACATTGCATGTTGAAACTCTTCTGATATGCAAATTTTATTTCAATTTATTTGGATCAGGCAGCAGAATACATAGAATAAATGGTTTTAAATTTAGTCGGTGACAATGAAGACTCAAGAGTAAACTGAATATGAACATGGTTATATTAAAGGCAATTCACGGTGTTAAATTAAAATCAGCAGGACCTCAGGTAAGCAATTGAGCTGGAAACCCTTAAGATGATATACAACCCACCTTTCACTAAAAAAGTATCACATATGGTGCATTCGAAACCTGCAAGATCAAATGAATATTACTTCGACAAAAAAAAAGTTTAGAACATGCATTAAACCTGCAACTCTACAAACTTCTCATTATGAATTCATTACAAACTTTACTTAAATAAGAAGTGTACATGAGTTCTTTATTCTGAGGTTGGTCTGGTAAATTGTGCACAGCAGAATGGGTCTGCATACTCATCTCTAAATGCAGATTTTAACACACTGTTGTTGGCTACAAATTCTATCCCGGCTGAAGATATAACATATTGCTTAATCATGCTGGACTGTCATACTTTGGTTCAAGTCATGAATGGTATAACCGGTACAGATAGCTATGCTTGACATCTCTATCTTGACTTAAATAGAGCTTTGCACCTGTTTAGATCTAATCCAGGTTGGGGTTGCATGCACATTTCTATAGAAGGAACAAACCTGTTCCTTTAGCAAATTTGAACAAAAGAAATAAATTACATCTTTGAAGCACAGATACACAATAAAGCATTTCAGCCTAGCAATTCTTGATTTTTCATAAGCGACAAAACTGTCCAATAAAAGCTAAATGCAACAGATTTTTTCCCCTAAAATTTCTGCATAGACAACGAACCTTCAAATCCAGTATATTTTTTCCCCTAAGAAACTTTAGGTTTCTTCTATGCAAGGCCTCTTTTTATCTGAGCACTCAGGCTGCTCTTGTCTGCTGTCATGGCACCACCACTGTAGAAAAGGAACAAAAATAAAAGGAACAAAGCAAGGAACTCAAAATTCTTATGATATCCTACTTAAGGCTCTTCTCATTTTTGAACCGCTCTTAACACATCTTAAGTTAAAATTTTTTATTTCTTGTTTCAAACAGCTAATTAATATACCAAATTACAGAGTAATTAACTAATCGAACTATTGGAAAAGATCGTATGGACTTCTCAGTACAGTCCAGAGCCTTTTATTCCATGGACTTTTAACTCACATAACTACAAATGAAAAGTTATACAAACAACTGATGATTTTGTGTAGGCAATATAAAAAAATTTGGTAAAAAGCAATATGAAAATAATACTCATAGCCTCTGACCATACTTGATTTTGAGCTCCTCACATCCAGTCGTCGGCTCATCGGTCTAAAATCAGAGTTGTGCTACAGTGCGAAAAAAACAACTAAGAATGTCCAACGAAAAGAGAAGGAAGTAGACAGAAAGAAGAAGACGCAAGCAGATGGGGAAAAAAAGAAGAAGAACTGAAAACCTGGCTGTCTGTCTCGGCTGAGAGGTGAGAGCACTGAGATTGGAGAGGAGCAATGAAAAATAATCGAACCCATACCCTTTTCTGATCTGCCTCATATGGCTGCAAAGCCTTGCTGTTTTGCATCTTCCAACCTAAAATACATGCTCCTGCAAAGGGAACAAATAGTTTCTATTCTCCAATCATAAACAGAACGAACAGGAGCAATGAAAAATAAGAGCTGAGCCGATAAAGATGCGGGTTTCTGACCTTGAACAGCGATGCAAAAAAAAAAAAAACTCCGACAATCAGTAATCGGTCCCTCCCACGTTGCCGCGATTCCCCATCTTTATCTCCCCCGATTGCTGCACCATCCTGATTTTGCTTTTGATTATTTTTTCAAGCATCAGAGGAGAGAGCAGAGGAGCAGTTGCTCAAGGGAACTGTTGCGAAGGCTTGATCGCCGCACTCTAAAAATTTAGGCTGCAGTTTGGTTGTTCCCCACCAATACGGACCACGACTCGCGCTCTATTTCTCTCCGCCAATCGGTTTTAACTCAAACGACGACCAAGGTTTCCCTTCATAAGTGAAATGAGAACCTCGTCACTGGTCTGTGGGTTTAAGAGAGGAGGGAGAATCGGAGAAGAAGGGAGATGGATAGATCTGGAAGAAGCGAGAAAGAGAGGGAGGTACGGAGAAAGAGAGACGAAAGCTTTGAGAGAGAGGTTTAGTGTGGCGGAGACGAAGGGTCTGTTGTGATGAATGGATCGGAGAAGCCGAGAAGGAGAACCGATAAGCAGCTTCTCGAACCAATAAGCAGTATCACAGAAGGCAACAAAAAAAGAATGCACAGAATATCTACACTACAGATCAAAAGTTGAGACATCATGTAGCCGCCCTTGCGTCTGGCTGAACTCGAACAGAAAGGCAACTAAGTTATTTTACGCAACACGGAAGGCAACAACAAATAACATACAGCAAATCTACAATAGGAATTTTTGGCGGAGACGGATGCGCAGGATTAAATCCATCGCGAGCAGGCGAAAATCGGACGTCTGGCGATGAGCGAAAGTTTACTGTAGATTGGGTCAGTGAACTATGAATGTTTTATGATGTGGAGCTTTTTCCAAATACTTATTATTAGTTGTTCTCTCTTTTCATACGAAAAAGAAAGTAATCATATAATTTTATGAAATATTTTTTAAATAATTAATAATCAAATAAAGCATTAAAAAATAGAAATCCGACAAATAAAAAACAGAAAAGATGTAACATTTAGTATTATGTGAAGTTGTGATTTGTGAACAATAGGTACCTCACAAACTTAAACACCATACGAAATATTTATTATATATAAAAGATCATCCATCTTTAAAATTTTATCGTGCATTCGATCGAAATCGGACCGTCTGATGCTTTGATTATTTCAAACCTGGGTTTACGGAGAGCATATGAACTCAAATGGAGGCGTCCTGTTCTTTCTCCGGAGTTTCTCTTTACTCCACGCACCGAAGCGTCCGGTCTCAGCCACCTCCGACAGCGCCGGCGAGAGGTCAGCTCTTCATACCTTCTCTCTCTCTAAACCTGTCAAGAAAAAAGGCGCAATAGAACATTAGTTTTATTATGGCCTAACTGATAAATATGTTTATAAATAATGAAAAAGTGCTGACTCCCAGTTTTAAACATGTTATAAAAAACTACCATTTTAGAGTAATTAAATGATTTTCAGTTCTAAATTTCAATTAGAGCTTTCAAAGGACTCCAATGTAGCCTCCTGAGCTCAGTTCCCTAGTGCAGGGACAAAGTAAGAATTGTAACCATCTGCCAGTCCTTGGAGACAACAAGGTTTCTGATGGAGTCGGTGCCGGCAAGCTATCAGATTGTACTTGTACTTGGCATGTTGCTTCTTACTGACTGTCTTGAGATTGTATGGTAATGTATGCATTTTAACCTGAGTTTCTTAAATTTTTGGGAATTGTTAATCGGTCCATGCAGAAATAGTATACTTGTTGCTTTCTTTGCCCTGTCAAAGGAGCGCATTTTAGGAGCATAAATAATGTTATGGTCAAAGAACATGTCAATTACCCTAATGCCTTGAATCCCCATAAAATCAAAAGAAGTTATGGTAAAATCTGGAGCTCATGACCCGTCCTGTGCTTCTCTGAGCTCTTCCAGAAAGCACCTATCAATTGCCTGCTCGTTTCTGGCCATCTTCAATAAACAGTTCACTGTTCATGCTCCAACAAGCAACAGTCCACTGTGCACTGAGTGAAAGTCCATTGGGAACCAAACCATCGTGCTTGTTTTGTATTTTGCCACCTGGTGCGCATTGAGTATTGTTTCAATATTTACAACAAATTGGTACTCAATTTGTTGCCCTATCCATGGCTCACTGCAACATTTGCACTGGCTTCAGGGTCTATTATCATGCTTGGTGCATGGAGCATGAATTTTGTAAAACCACAAGTGGACTCTAAGTTTTGGTTGGCTCTTTTACTGGTACATTTGAATTATATGTTTTTGAATTTTTGGTTTTTTTATTTCTTTAGTTGCTGGTCCTCCCGATTTATGTTAATGATAGGTCAATTTTATTTTTATTTGGTGTGTCCACTAAAGCACTACAGTTTTCATTTGCAATTCAATTTTCTTGGCAAAATTTGTCTGACTAGCTATGTTTTTTACTCGTGGCTAGGTTGCCATTGTACATACAATAGGACATGTGGCAGTCATGGTCAGCATGCCCAAGGTGGCCATCTCTTTTACACATAATAAAGAGTGGTGAACCAGCCTTCAGTGTGCTTGTATCAAGTTTTATGCTTGGGGAGAGGTTTTCTATCTCGGTTTACCTCTCCCTTGTGCCAATAATTTGGTTATTCTCTGGTGACTGTGAGAGAGCTCAACTTTGACTTAGTCGGTGAGTACATTCTGACAAGTAATTTCTTTTTTAATTTTGAAGGTTCTTTAAATATTAAAATCATAAAAAAGTGTAAAAAATGTTAAAATTCTCATCAAAATATTTCATTTGCATTAATTGGTAAACATTAGATTAATTGAAAATCTGATAAATTTAGAACAGTCGTCATTCTTGTCAATTTTCTGACATATAACTACTGCTCATAATGGAGGTAAGGAACATAAGAATTATTTTGTTTCTGTACTTTAGGATTTGTGGGAGCCATAATATCCAATCTTGCTTTCGTATTTCGTAATATCTTGTCTAAAAAGGGGATGAAAGGAAGATCAATTAGTGGCATCAACAACTATTTGTGCCTCTCAATATTGTCGCTACTGATTCTCACTCCCTTGGCAATAATAGTTGAAGGGCCAAAATTATGGGCTGTTCGCTGGCGAAGAGTGTGCGCATTGGTTGGTCCTGATTTTATCTGGTAATTTTTCGCCTTTTTTTTATTTACTTTTAAGTCATTTAGGACAGTTTTTATGTTATTGTGTTTAACTTCTGTTATCATTATTCCATTACCAATTTGGTTATACCTAAGGCTAAAAGGCTAAAACGTTATCCAATTTGTAGCTTTGCATTTTTACTTGCATGGCATTTTGTTTTAGTAGCACAAAGTTTATAGAGAACTCGAGTGTTTTGTCAGCATTCATGCCCGAGCCACCCACCCTACCTACCACTTGTAAGCATGGTGTATCACTTTTATAACTGATGCTTAGGCTGCAATTTACTCTATTTTCTCTTATTAATTTAAGCCTCCTTCAAGGAAAGTATTTCATGTACTAATTCAGTGTAGCACATGGGTCGCTTTCCTACAGAAAATAAGTGATAAGAAAATTTTTGTCTCATCGTTGTAAATTTGTAATGTCATACATAAGCACACTTCCTCTATCTTTCTGTAATTGGTGTACCAGCTGTAAGCATTTGGTTAGGAACTCGTATTTTCGTTGTAGTTATTATTTATTCATGTTTCAATGGATACTGAGTTATTTCATGCATTCTCTACCTTGCTTGAATATTTGATTTTTGACATCTTCTGTAGTCTCTACCTATTGTACTGAATGGACATGAGCTATGTTAAAATCAGTGCTACTGGTAATTAGATTAATGGCAAACAATGATGCATATTAGTGATACATACTCTGGATGCCAGATACGTGCATACTGAAACTGGCGAATTATTGGTTGTGATTGATTTCACCTTACGTACCTTTTTCTGGAGAGGTGGATAGCAGCACAAAGTGTCTTTTACTATTTGTACAACCAATGTTCATATATATCACTGGATTCAATCTTGGCACTTACTTTTAGCATGGGGAATACAATGAAGCGTGCATCTGTTATTGTATTTCTATAATATACGCCAGTGCAGCCATTAAGTATCTTTGGGGCAGCTATTGACATCATTGCAGCATGCATCTATTTTCAGGTACCTACTTCAAATTTGTATACTTTTCAAGTTTGTACATCTAGTTGTTGCTTTGAGCTACTTGACAAGCTTCTCATCTTTGTTGCAAGTCTCTTTTTCTCCAAGCTTGTTTTCTAAGATCAATTGGGTTGAAATTGTTGATTATGAACGCAGCAATTTAGTTCATTTCTTTAATAATTGATCTAATATAAAATGAATTGAAAAATTAAATTGGGAATACAAACACTTGGCGTGTCAAGTAGATTAAAAAAATAATGCCAAATCACTCTTTGAAGTCAATCTGCTTTATATATATATTTTTTAAAACTAAACCCTTGGAAGTTGGAACCCTTTGGTATGGTTAAGCTCACACTAGGTTCATTCTATTTTTCATTAGGAACTGTAGCAGACTAGCAGATACTAACAAACAACACGAAACAAATAATACTAAACATAAGAACCAACTCTTGATCTAGTTGCAAAGAGTAATGCACTTTGAGTGAAAGGTCGCAGGTTTGAAATCCGGCTGGGGAGTCGTTCATAGAAATTTAATTTAAAAATAAGTTGGGTGGCTTAGACCCCCAATTTATCTTAAAAAAAATAATACTAAACACAGGGAATGATTTATGCTGGCATTACTTTGATGATTTCATTATTGTGTTATATACTTTTAGGCCATCTGATCATCTAATACTATATAATAAATAATACAATACTATAAATACTATAAATAAGTTGCTTTCTTGTCTTATCCAATCGTACAATTATAATCAGACAAGAACAAAATAAGTTACTATAAATAATTCGTGCCCATGTTTTACAAGAACAAAAGCAGATGTGGAAGGCCAGTAATGTGATGTTAGCATTTTGCTAACAGTTTTTTTTTATTGATATTTTATTTTCATGTTTGCAATTTCAGGTTAGCAACTAAGCTGTTGGTGGTTCTCTGCTCATGAGAGATGGAGTATGTAAATAACTGATTAAACTGGCATAGTCATTTTGTAACTGCTTTGTTTTTCCGTCCTTACAATTGTGCATTCTGTGGTTCTCTGTGTAGTGAGTGACATGATGTGGTTTCCAATTTCAATGCGATGTGATTGCTCTGTACCTTAAAATAAATAAATAAGATCCATGTGCAGTGTAATCAAACTCTCATTTTTGTTCCCAACATAGAGGCGCGATATCTTTTTTTTTTTTGTTGAAGAAAAATGGGGGTCAAGCCCCCATCTTTTGGAATTAAATAAATGAAAGTTTACAAAGTCAAACTTTAGCCAGTGGCTAAAATAAAAAAAAATACAATTAATAAATTGAGAAGACGAGGCCTAAAGAGAAAAGAAAAAAAGTGCTCCGTTTTTCCTGTAAGAAAAACCAGAGGTGGCGAAACTAAACTAAAGCTATCGGAGAGCTGTCCATTCTAATTTCTACCAGTATTGATCGAGATGGATGAAGACAGTTGTGGAATAGCAGAATGCACTGAGACAGATTTAACCATTGGGTTATTGAGTAGGGCATCCTTGAGCAGCTTGTAGCAGGGGCGGATCTACCACCGGGGCGGGTGGGGCTAGAGCCCCACCTCACGCCGTCGAGCCCTTGGAGCCCCCCTTTAGCCCCAGCTAATTTTTTCTGCCATTGAAGCACTCAAAGGTGGGGCTGAAGACTTAAACAGAGGTTGTAAGACCCACCTAAATATTTTTTCTAGATCCGCCACTGGCTTGTAGTATTCACAGAGGTTGAAGAGATGAGACACAGATTCACAATCAACCTTACATAAAACACATCTGTTCACTAAATTCACCCACTCTTTTGTAGCTTATCAACTGTAGCAATTTTATTTTGACATAACTGTAAAACTATATTGCTTGAAAAGGCAAGGTTACACTGCACATGGGATCTAATTTTTAAGAGGCCTGGCCGATTAATCTTCCCGTAGTAAAGCCCAATAGCGACACTTATTTTTCTAACACATTTCTAATCGGGAAAAAGAAAAAGGAAGAAAATGAATGTAGAGCCCAGTAATGCTGCACCTGTCGATGTACCGAAAAAATTAATAGTAACGTTACTATTCATATAAATTTTGATAATAACAAAAAAAATTTGAAATTTTAATACTAACGTTGCTATATCGTCGTTTGGGATGACGAATAATCTGAATCCTTGGATCGTCATTTGGAACAACGATCCAAGGCAACAAAAGGTCAGAAATAAAAAAGTACGATTCTCAATTTTTAATCTAGAGGATAAAGACAAAAGATATGAAAGAAAAATAGTTTTTGTGATTTACCTATATAAAATTCAGAATCCCAACTTTTTACCTCTTTTTACCTATATAAAATTCAGAATCCCAACTTTTTCCCTCTTTTTACCTATATAAAATTCAGAATCCCAACTTGTGATTTATCCCCATCCTTCGTTTTTACCCCCACACCAAAACTCCAGAAAAAAAAAAGAAAAATACACTCAAGTGGGCACATCCATATTTTTACTTTATGTAAATTTAAATTTTAAGTATTATTGAATTAGATAGTTTAACTCCGCCTATACTAAGCTTTGGTTGCATTGTTTAGTATAGCCCGGTCCCAAGCCCGGGTAAAAGGAGGAGGGTTGTGATAGGCTAGGCGAGCCAACGTAAAAATCCCAGTCATCTCTATGGAAATGAAACCCAATTACTTTTCGTTGGGGCGTAACCCTCTTAGCGACGCGTCTTATCGGAACCCGGATGAGATGATAAATGAGCAAGGGCCGGGTCGCCACCCCTTTAGTGGCGCGCCTTATCGGAACCCGGATAAGGTGATAAGTGAGCAAGGGCCGGATCGTCACTCCCTTAGTGGCGCGCTACATCAGCGCCCGGATGTAGTGGCAAGTAAGCAAGGGTCTTCGCACTTTTCACGACGGGTGCGGGGGGCAAGGAAGATAGTCAGTGAGAGTAGAATTCGTTTAGGTAGTTGGAATGTAGGGTCTCTAACAGGAAAGTTAAGAGAGTTAGTGGATACGGCGATTAGGAGGCGTGTGAACATCTTGTGCGTACAAGAGACAAAGTGGACGGGCCAAAAAGCAAAGGAAGTGGAGAACACCGATTTCAAGCTGTGGTACACTGGAAAAGAACGGGGCAGGAATGGAGTAGGTATCTTAATCGACAAGAGCCTTAAGAGTGGAGTTGTCGACGTGCGGAGACAAGGGGATAGGATCATTCTAGTGAAGCTAGTTTTGGGAGACTTAGTTTTGAACGTCATTAGTGCTTATGCACCACAAGTAGGACTAAGTGAATCCATCAAAATCCAATTCTGGGAAGATTTAGATGGTATGATTAGAAGTGTGCCAACCACTGAAAAGCTCTTCATCGGAGGAGACTTCAATGGACATGTAGGTGAAACTAGTGGAGGGTTTGAGAGGGTGCATGGGGGTTTTGGGTATGGCGATAGGAACCAAGAAGGTGAGGACTTCTTGAACTTGGCCATAGCTTACGACCTCATGATAGCTAACACCTTCTTTAGAAAAAGACAATCCCACTTAGTTACCTTTAGTAGTGCCCAACACTTTTCCCAGATTGATTTTGTTCTTGCTAGGAGAGAGGACAGACGAGCCTGCATGGATTGCAAGGTTATACCTGGGGAATGTGTCGTCTCACAACACAAACTTGTGGTGGCTGATTTTCGCTTTCCGCTGCGTTCTAGAGTAGGTAGAGGCGCTCGAGTTGTGAAGACGAAGTGGTGGAAGCTCAAAGGAGACGTGTCTCATACCTTTAGGGGCAGAATGATTGAAGAAGGTCCGTGGAAAGCAGGTGAAGAAGCAAACAAGATGTGGGAAGATATGTCAGCTAGCATTCAAAAGGTAGCTACGGAAGTGCTTGGAGTTACTAGAGGAAGCAACCGCGAACCCAAAGATACGTGGTGGTGGAACGACGAAGTGCAGAAAGCTATTAAAGAAAAGAAAGAATGCTACAAACGCTTGCACCATGACAAGACCGACGACAATGCGCAGAAGTACAAATTGGCCAAGAAGAATGCAAAGAAAGCTGTGAGCGAAGCAAGAGGTCGGGCTTATGAGGATCTATACCAGAAGCTGAGTACGAAGGAGGGTGAGAAGGACGTATATAAGATAGCCAAGCTTCGAGATAGGAAGACGAGAGACTTAAACCAAGTGAAGTGCATCAAGGACGAGACTGATAGGCTTTTAGTGAGGGACGACGAGATCAAGAATAGGTGGAGGGATTACTTCAACAAGTTATTCAATGGAGATGATGACGACTTAGGAATTGTGTTGAACGACTCCTTTGATGACTCCAATAGACGTTTTGTTAGGAGAATTCAAGAGTCCGAGGTGAAAGAAGCCTTAAAACGAATGAAAGTAGGTAAGGCTCTAGGACCTGATAACATACCAATCGAAGTATGGAGGTGCCTCGGAGATGTGGCTGTAGTTTGGTTAACCAAACTATTCAATAGCATTTTCCGATCAAATAGGATGCCAGATGCGTGGAGGAGAAGCACTCTAGTACCAATCTTCAAGAATAAAGGGGATGCTCAAAGCTGTACAAACTATAGAGGGATTAAGCTTATGAGTCATACAATGAAGCTTTGGGAGAGAGTGATAGAACATCGCTTGAGACGGATGACAAACGTTTCGAAAAACCAATTTGGTTTTATGCCTGGGAGGTCAACCATGGAGGCCATCTTCCTAATAAGGCAATTGATGGAGAGATATCGGGAGCGAAAGAAGGATCTACATATGGTTTTCATTGATTTGGAGAAAGCATACGACAAAGTGCCAAGGAAAGTTATGTGGTGGGCACTAGAAAAGAAGAAAGTCCCCACAAAGTATGTTACCCTCATCCAAGACATGTATGATGGTGCCGTTACTTGCATCAGGACATGTGATAGTGTAACTAGTGACTTTCCTATTAAAATAGGACTACATCAGGGATCAGCTTTGAGCCCGTATATTTTTGCCTTAGTGATGGATGAGATCACGAAGGATATACAGGGAGAGATTCCTTGGTGTATGCTCTTTGCGGACGATGTGGTGTTAGTCGATGAGAGTAGGACGGAGGTCGATAGGAAATTAGAATTGTGGAGACGAACTCTAGAGTCCAAAGGGTTTAGGCTTAGTAGAACTAAGACGGAGTATATGGGGTGTGAGTTTAGTGAGATACGACCAGTGGACGGAGATGTCTGCCTAGACGGGCAGGTAGTACCTACGAAAGATACTTTTCGATATTTAGGGTCGATGCTGCAGAGCGATGGCGAGATAGATGAAGATGTTAGTCACAGGATAAGAGCGGGGTGGGTGAAATGGCGACAAGCATCAGGCGTCCTATGCGATAAGAAAGTCCCGCAGAAGCTAAAAGGCAAGTTCTACAGGACAGTGATTAGACCTGCGATGTTGTATGGCGCAGAATGTTGGGCTACTGAAAGACGACATGTCCAGAAGATGAGTGTAGCTGAGATGCGTATGTTGAGGTGGATCTGCGGTCACACGAGGAAAGATCGGATTAGAAATGATGACATACGAGATATGGTTGGGGTCGCACCAATAGAGGAGAAGCTGATCCAACATCGTTTGAGATGGTTTGGACATATCCAACGCAGACCTCCAGAGGCACCGGTACGTATCGGAATTCTTAATCATTTCGAGAACACCCGGAGGGGGAGAGGGAGACCAAGATTGACATGGGAAGAAGCGGTGAAAAGAGACCTTAAAGAATGGAACGTCTCCAAGGAGTTGGCGATCGATAGGAGCGCTTGGAAGTTAGCAATTCATGTACCGGAGCCATGACGTAGGAACTTAGGGGTTGGAGCGATACCATAGGTTTGTAGGTCCCTCTATTAGGTCACGGTCGAGGTCTAGGTTTCTACTATTACTATTATTATTAGAGGTATTATTATTAGTATGGCTAGTCTTACTATTAGTATTTTTATGTTTTGTATTTTTTTTGTTCTTGGATGTGCTCTCTTGTTGGGTTTCTTTCTAGCCTACCCCAACTTGTTTGGGACAAAAGGCTTAGTTGTTGTTGTTGTTGTTGTTGTTGTATTGAATTAGATAGTTTAAATCATTGTTTGCATTTAAATTGTGGATGAAAAATTTCATTTAAATACTTTAAATTGTGGATTTCAAAAATTTATTTTAAATATTTTAGTTTAATATAAATTGCAATGTTTTTCTTTAACAGAAATTGAAAGATCCAAAATGTAAAAATTGTTCAAAACTAGTCTTGTTGATATTTGGATATATGTATAGTACACCATATATATTTATTTTGTGATTAGTTAATTAGTTTGTATCTATACATGACAAATTACTTTAAAAAATATAAATTTTAGTTTTCTATGATATATTAATAATTTAATATGTAGATTAGATTGGTTAGTTTAGATTTGTCAATTTACAATATAATTGTACTAGATTAGATTGGTTAGCTTAGACTAGCTTGACGATTTTTACATGAACATTTTAAAAAAAAATTGTTAATGAAAAATGTTGCAATTTATGTTAAACTAAAATATTTAAATAATATTGGACTTCCACAATTTAAAGTATTTAGATGATTGTGATCCGCAATTGAAATGTACATAATGATTTAAACTATCTAATTTAATTAAATTGTAAATTTAAAGTTATACAAAGAAAAAAAAATGTTGGTTGTGCGTAGTGTTCTTCAATTGTGTGTGTCGTGTCCTGTCAAACACAATCGTGTTAGAATCTCGTGTCATGTCGTGTTGGCACGAACTATTTTTTTTAATTATAATATGTTGTCCCTAATTAAAGGCCTAGAGGGGGGGTGAATAGGCACAAAAACAAAGTTCTAAACCGGTATGGTCAATATTTGGTTCAATTCAAACTTGTTCTAACAAAACACAATCAAAGCACAAGCAATTCACAAATCAATAAAGGTAAAGAGAGAAGAGAAGAAGTGACACGCGATGTATTACGGAGTTCCGACCCGCTAGGAATTGCTAGCCTTAGTCGTACGTCTCCGGGAGTTTCGCAACCTCGAAATGGGCGCGCTCCGTTCAATTCCACACGAACGGGACTACAAATTCGAACCAAATCGCCTTGTTACAATCACTCTCAAGGTGGATTGGCCTAACTCAATTAAACAAGCTCAAACTCTCAAAGGATTGAGGCTCTAACCAAATCACTCAACAAATCTAGCAATTAACACTAGTGGATTGGTTTAGCACACTCTAATCTCAATGATTTTGCTAAAATAATGCTCAAACACAAGAGAGAGTAATGTCTAACTGGTTGGAGCTCAAAAGGGAGGAGTTTCAAAGGTTTCAAAAGTGTCTAAACAGTTCCAAGAGGCCCCATATATATAGAGGGCGCCAACAGCTCCAAAAACCAGTCAAAACAGACTCTGGCGTTATACAACGCTATATGCCGTTGTACAACGCCTAAATAGCCGTTGAAAAATCAAACGGTCACAGACAATAACGTTGTGAGTTGTCAGAGCGTTGTGCAACGCTGTATAGCGTTGCACAACGCTTCAGCAAAAATCCAAAGCAGAAGCTCGACAGTTCCGTTGGAACTTGTCAGAGCGTTGTGTAACGCTAGGTAGCGTTGCACAACGAAGTCAAGAAGAGAAACAAGGCAGAACTGACAAACTCAAACAATATTGTCAGAACGTCATACGACGCTGACTGCCGTCACACAACGGCGCCGTTGCACAACGCTATTCAGCGTTGCACTACGCGTCCAGAGCGATTGAGCGAAGTCTGAGCGAAGTTTAGAGCGTTACACAACGCTACAATGCATGGAACATGGCAGCATGCATGCAGCATCGATGCAGATCGATGTCTGAGCAATGCAGAGACGCCTGTTTCATACGGCGTTGTACAACGCTGAGTAGCGTTACACAACGTAGGAGTGGAAATGTTGTGTAACGTTACTTAGCGTTGCACAACGTTCTGACAAGGGGAAATAATGGATTTAACAGGTTTAAAAGCAAATGAACTAACGTTGCACAACGCTACTGAGCGTTGTGTAACGCTGTTCCAACCTTGTCAGAGATTTTGCAATTTAAGAGCGAATTAAACGCTGCGTTGTGTAACGGCAACTGGCGTTGTATGACGCTGGACAGAAAAACTGAGCATTTTACCAGCAAATTGATTGAGATTAGTTTAGAGTTTAATTAAACCTTAATTACTGACTCTAACTAGACTAAAACAATCTCTTGAAGCTCCAAACTAATTGCCACACTTGCTTTAATCCATTCTTCAATAAATCTAGCTATAAAGCACTAAGAAGAGATGTTAGTTTAAGAGTTTCGGTGTTGTTTTGCAAATCGGCAAATCGAGAGAAAATGTTTAACCAACATAATATAATACTAATTATATTATCTTAGAACTATATAATTTATCTTTATTAGTATAATTTAACCAGATGGTTTGATTTATTACAAATTTATAATATATAAACTCTACAGAACAAAATGTTATATCAATTCGAAGGACCAAACTGGTCATCTGTTTCTACTCAAAGGATCATTTCTTAATTTATTCTAAGATTTAATTATGCGTTTTTATGGTGGCATTTTAATTAGACTTTCTAAAGAAAAACTCAAGTCTCTTCTTTTCATGTTTTTACCTGTTGTTGGGCTTAGAAAACACATACTTTCCTATATTAAAAAGATTATCTTAGTCAACTTTGCTTCATATGATTTTTTTAGTGGTTTATCTTGCGTTGGAAAAAGTGTTTGGTGATCGTACAAAAAGACAGACGATTGAGTTTGCCAAATTTTGTTTGGTCGTCAATTGGAATAACGATCCAATCTCAGATGACGATCCAAGCTTGGATCGTCATTCCGGATGACGATCCAGGGATTTTGCGATTTTGTCAATTCGGATGACGATCCAACGACGTTATTTTTAAAATTTTTAATTTTTAACTGTTATTATCGAAATTCGAGTGAACAGTAACGTTAGTTATAATTTTTTCCGGTCGATGTATGCCCAGCATTTTATTTGACAAATTTGATGTATTAACCCGGCCCAAATTGAAGCCCATAGATATCAAATGAACTCTTTAATCTTTATATTACTGGGAAGCTGAACTTTGTGCTGTCCATTCACAAGAATAATGGGGCCGTTTGAATCGCTTAGGAATTTGGAAAATTTTTTATTTCTAGACATAAATTTATTGGGAAGTGTATAACTTTGTGAAGAATTTAGATTGCTTGTAATAAATTTATGTCTAGGAATAGAAAATTCTCCAAATTCCCACTTCAATCCAAACGGCCCCAATAATAATAAAATAAATCGCTGATCGACGAGTTTTAACTACCTCCTCCCAGATAGAAAACAGAGGGCACCTGTGAATAGAGCACTCACACTGTTCTGTTAGGTTTTCAATCAATAGAGTTGTACAAATTTCATTAGCTAGTTTGAGAAAAATTTAAACTTCCTAGTTAAAAATCACATGAATCAGATCAAATTTTATATGATTATATTCCTCACTTGGATTATCTTCTTCTGATGTTATTGATGAAATGTTAAGAATTATAATCATCTGTTCTAAAACAAATGGTGTAGGCATTTACAAATGTTTCTGTACTTCTGAAGATGGTCCTAACCTGTCGGTTTTCAGTCATACAGAGGATAACCTGATTTACACATGATCCACTGATGTTATCCATGACCGCCACATGAGTAATGACAGTACACTGTGAACTTTCATTGTTGCTATATGGAAGGCTGGTGCATAAGAGCATAGAACTTGGTTTGATTGAAACTGATAAAAACTCTACTCCTATTGAAAGTAAACTTTATCAGAGTACAAATTCAAAATGACCTAATTCATTCAATAATATAGAAAAGGTTGATTGACAAGGAATTGACATGATCCAAATCCTAAACATTTTTATGAGAGGAAAGATGAAGGAGAGATGCATGTATTGGGCATAAAATTGTATTTCAAAGCAACAATCAGGTACTGGAATGGACCATATATGTCTGCATTAATAATCTTAGGCTACCCCATTTGACCAATGACCAGTGTTTGCTCTAATGAAATCAATCTACATTTAATTTTGGGAAAAAGGAAGAAAATCATGTCTCATCCTGTCAATTCCCTTTGCCCACGCTGGGTGGGCCCAAGTATTTACCCATCCTCTCACACTTGTTTGGTTTAGTCCTATCATGGTGCAAGAATCACAATCCAAGTGGAGCTTTGCGGCAGACAAGTTATGGGCTCTGTAATTATTTTTATCTAGTTATAGTAGCCCTTGAAGATATAGTTTGTTGGCAAAAAAGTAGGAAGTTTTATTCAGAAAAATATATTATTTATCAATTCGAGGGTGATAATTATTGTCCAGGCTTGGTTGCTCTGGTACTCGTTCACACTAAAACCTATGTTATATTGTCTGGCAATTTTTGTAATAAATATAATTTATTGTACAAAATTTTAATTTTGGGCCCAAACGAATCAGGATCAATATTCTTATCAACTAATATCCTTTATTGGGACCTATATAGCTATATTTAGTGAAAATTTAACAAGAAACCTACCAATATACATATTACTTGTGTCATATTACATTAATTGTAACTTGAAATTGTAAAGTTTATTCATTCATGCATTTATATAAGAGCATACTACAATAAGGTAAGGTGGGGTTCACCAAAAAAAACGAAGGGGACCACCAGTCCATTTAGAGCGCACAGTCATTGGGCGGGGACACTCGCCTCTTTTTTCTATGCTGGACCAGGTGTATTTAATAGAATAGCCTCGCAGTCGTGTCCACTGCTCTAGAATACTAAGGATTCTACAAAAAATAGAACCCTACTTGCTACTCCTAATTTCAAAATTCTAAGCTGGTTTTAATTTTCCAAAATGAAAATAACTATATAAGTAAAAATATTAAAAGTATTTAATGCATTGTGCCTAAATTTTAGAAATGTTTAGATGAAGCTTAATTTACAAAATTCTAAGAAAAACATTTCTCCCATTTCCAATACTAAAGAAAGCGCTCAAATCTAATGATATATTTATTATGTTTTGTTATATTAGTGCAAAATTTAAACTGCCACGTGAAGGTTGCAAAACGAGGGACCAGAAAGATGGAAACATAAATAGAGAGATTGTCAACCCAAACACATGGGCGGCACAGTGGGGAAAGTACATCATAACTCGCACTTTGTCTTTGTATGAATGAACTCACACTCGGCCTCACGGGCATTTGAATTTCTCATTTCGCAATTCTGTCTCTTTTAATTGCTTCTACAATCTAGTCCCACGTGGGTATGACAATAGATCTTCTGTGGCTGCGCGCAGGCCGCTTTTATCTTGGTCGTGGCATTATGTGTCGGAAGTAGAGCTGTCAAACGTGTCAAAAAAACACTGAACAAACTGTTCTATTTTCTGTTCCGTTCGGATTCCATTTCGTTAACCGTTCCATTTTTGAAACGGTACAAAATTTCATTTCATTAACCATTTAGAAATAGCACATAAAACAATTTGAAATAAGGCTGAAACAGTCGAAACGATACAATCTGATATTTCGTTTACCGTTTCGTTATTGGAATGGAATAAGAATTGGTATTGTTATTCGTTCCGTTTCGCTTAAACGAAATGAAAACACGTGAGTGGAGTGATCGTTGACAGCTCTAGTCGGAAGAACATATATTGAAGCAGTTCATACAATTTCTCAAAAGTATCACAATTCATTATTAATTTATTATTTGTTATGTGATATTAATTATTTTAGTATTTTGTTTGTTTCGTAATTAACATCAAACTTAGAGCACTTGCATTAATTATAGCTTAATTATACAAAAAAAACTGTTTGATATTTTAAAATAGGGTGATTATAATTTGACAATTTTGACAGCCATTAAAAATATATTTAATTTCAAAAAATATAATTAATTATAATCTATATTTTATTTATATCATGAACATATAATATGGTGTAATTTCATATAATATATTATGCATGATATATGTGCACATATATCATGCACTATTTAGTAACGCAATAAAATTTTTCAATGGCCTCGAATTAATGGTCTTTGATGGAATACTATAAATATATTAAAATTTTGTAAGAAAATTATATAAAACTAGATTAAAAGAGTAACAATATGACATTAAATGTTATTCTATTCTTTTAATATTATTTTGAATTGATTTGTAAAGTACCAACAATATTGCCAAGTGAGTACAGTTAATGCTTCTATTTTGTAACTGGTAAATATTAGAGAGCAGAGACATATGAAAAAAGTGCTTTAGGATAAATAAATGACTATTGCACTAATTGAATAATATTTTAAATAAAATATTCACAAGAATTTGGTATGTATCAAACAAGAATGGATTTTAAGACCAAAACACAAGAGCATGCAATTTGTTAACATATTTTTATCAAATGTATTACAAACTTAAGCTGTATAGTTTTATGATGGACGAATTTCGCTGATCCAGAAGTATATATACAGTCATAATACAGAACCGATGATATACTTGTACACTGAATATAACTAAAATCTTCATTATGAGTCTAACCTCTTATGTATCCATATCAATTCACGAGCATACTATACTGGCTTCTATTACTATTAATAAATCGTAGTACTCATTTAATTATCGGCCAATTTTAACATTTTTATTTAAAAAAAAAACAAAACAACAGTTGTATAGATGTATTTCCTCAATAATTGAATTGTGGATGCCCAAATGCGATGAAATATTATAACATTTATAATGTTATTTGTTTTTATTTCAGAATCACCTAAATGTACAAGACTTGTTACTTCATTGCCAAAAAAAAAAAAATTACTTGACTATGATTTTTTGGGAGAAAAGTATATGATTTTCTTGTACTAAAAAAAATTATGTGTATATATTTCATTGTATATATTAATTATTTTTTGGAAAAATGCTAAAATACTATGCATAACACGGATGACCTTCGTGCTACAGGTTCATTCAAAAATTTCATACTTCAAACAATCGATCTAAACCGTTCAATATCTTCTTCATATTGAAATCTCATTATAAATGAAATTTTATATATTTTTTTAAATTTTTTACTATTTTTTCATATTTTTGAAAATCACTATTAATTTATTATTAAAGGGTCCATAATTAATTAGATTAAGGATATCCTAAAAATGAAAAAAATAACAAAAAAATTTGAAAAGAAATGTAAAAATTTGATTTCTAATGAAATTTCAATGTGAAAAAAATAATAAACAGATTAGATTGATTGTTTGAAGCATAAAATTTAAGAAAGAATGCTCTTATTTTTTAAGCCTCTTCTTTTATGTTCCTCTGTTTCGGCTGAAACGCGATGTACGACTACACAAGTAACATTTTCAGGCACGAATGGTGGGCCCAATTTGAAAACTGTACAGTACAGATTGCTGGTCCAAATTCTTACTCTTCTCTCTCTATTTATTTATGTATTTATTATTTATTTATTTTTAAAATTTTCCTACGGTTTTATATATCAAGTATTCGTGTCAACTTGTTGGTATTCATTCCCTAATTGGTACCGGTCGCATTAAGCAGGACCTACTTCTTGTTCTTTTGCCGAATATTTCCTTTGCACGAGTCTTTGTCAAACAAATGATGCACGCTTAATTGTCTCAAAGCAAACAAAATATCCATATTTAATTGTCGCAAAGGAAACGTATCATCCATACTTAAAGCCCCGATCAAAATCAACTTTTTATGTAGGAATTGGATTTAGAATTTCCATAATTTTGAAATTTTCTGATCAGAATCTAATAACAAGTTTGATTTCATTTCATTTGAAAGGATTATATGGGAAAATTTGACCCCATTGAAATCCTGGGAATTGGATTGAAATTTGGTCGATTTTCATGAGGAAAAATAGAAAAAGACCTGAATACCCCTCATTTCATTCAAGTAGATGAGGGCAAAATAAGTCTTTTTTTAGAATCCAAATCAATTTTGCTTATATTTGTTTTGATCATGGAATTTTAATTGGAAATCATCTCTAATCAATTCTAATCCAATGGCTCCGTTTGGATAGGTGTGGGAAGAAGGGAAGAAGGGAAGAAGTGAGAAGAAGTATTGGAAAGTGTGTAACTTTGTGAAGAGTTTGGATTATTTATAATTTTTTTTCTTCCCATCATCCTTCTTTCTCTTCTTCTTCTTGCATCCAAACGGAGCCAATGAAATGAAATGAAATTTCATGTCTGCACTATTTTGATCAGGCATTAGTCGTCTCCAAGCAAAGGATTTATATATTGCCATATCGTTTCTAAGACTTGTCATTCGAGATGGAGAGCATGTTATACATTACATGTACAATACAAACAAAAATAAATAATTTCTGTAGTATAATTTCTTGTTCCGTACATACATATCAAATGTTTTGGATAGAAGAGTCATCTGTTTTGCTTCTTTATTTAAACAAAATTAAGTGAAGACAGCTTCAACAAGTCATATAACTGACAGCAATCTTTGAACTAATTAAAGATGAGCATCTCACAAAATAGCATATAATCTACAACTTGGGGCTTAGCTAATACTACATATCAAACAAATACAGTACAATTATAAATTACGATATACAAAATTTAAATTTAATTTGCATCTCACAGAATTATATTTTGTACGCATATGGCTGTAATTTACAGCTTGTGGCCGGTGTTTTCGTTAGTGTATACCATATAATATACGTTGGGATCTCGCCGTTTCATATAATTTATTTTTGAAAGCTAGCACTACTAATGATTGAACCTCATCAATTATCTAGTAGATATCTTGTAAGATCACGAGCATGGAATATTGATTGGAGAAGCGGACAATATTAATTCCTAGATACTTGTGATATATGCATGAATGTTCTATATATGTATATCCATATTAGGTGCGTTTGGATCGTTGGAAAAAAGAAGAAGAAGAAGGAAGAAGAAGAAAAAAAATTATAAACAATCCAAACTCTTCACAAAGTTACACACTTTCCAATACTTCTTCCTACTTTTTCCTTTCTTATCTTCTTCCCACACCTATCCAAACGCACCCATTATTGATTGAAATGCTATATATATATATATTATATTATTTGTTTGGAGATACCAGGGGCGCAGACACAATTACATGTACACAGCGAATATATCCGAAAATTTTAGATTCTGGCTAGGCCCTGTTTCCTTGGCGTCCGTGTTTGTTTATTTTTTCGTGGTTTATATAACCTGGTTACCGGAAAAAAAATAATAAATTTGATATGCCTTTTTTCAACAAATAGCAGGTAGCAGAGGTATTGCTCAAAAGGTGTGGAAAGAGAGAAAGATGCAAGGACGGCAATGATATCATCGGGTGCGTTTGGATAGATGTGGGAAGAAAGGAAGAAGGGAAGAAGTGGGAAGAAGTATTGGGAAGTGTGTAACTTTGTGAAGAGTTTAGATTGTTTATAATTTTTTTTCTTTCCATCTTCCTTCTTCCTCTTCTTCTTCTCTCATCCAAACACACCCATGAAGAAAGAATATGGATATGACAATCTAATAGAGTGAGATAAGCGAATCAAATGTTTTTGCAGTGATTACAAATACAAAGACTATATATAGACCAATTATGAATTGGGTTAGTCAGGTTAGCTCACTTTAATTTGGACATTTAGAATAATCATTCACAAAATTTTTTTATTGAAATATGAAACATATCTGAATTGGCATGTATTTATATATAAACCAATTATTTACCTATCTATCCAGCTATGTGCTAAATAGTGATTTGAATTACATAGTTGCTACATCTAGTTAGTACTGTTTCCTGTCAAGAACACGAAGCAGACAGTTAACATGATTATGCACACTCATTTTAACCATTTTTGTTGTTGCTGTATTGTGGTTGTTGTCTCCGGTGTGTAAGTGTAGTACAGATACAATCGATGATATTCATAATTTTAAATTTTCAAGTTTGGTGTTTCATTTACTTAAGATTTAAGAAATAATAAATACTAGTTCAAATTAAATCTAATTATAGAAAAGGAAAATCACTTACATGATTTTTTAACTAAAATATTGTAACATGCATTAAAAAGAATGTAATTATAATATTTTGATTTTTTTTAGAAATATTTTAATGATATTAATTTGTAATCATTTTCGCCGAGTTTATTAAATCATCAATAATGCACGAGCTGCTTTCTTGATCTCAATTCTCTCTTAATAAATAATCGTGTAAAAGTAACGTCCTTGTATACTATTAAACAATTATGATTTATGACACATCACTCTGTTTTCACCTCTACGCCTGCACGTCTGTGTTATAAAATTAATAAAATACGCCTTGATTGTGAAATTTACTTGAAAAATAGAGAAAGTAGCACACATTTAATTATTCGATTAATGTATGAAAACTTCCAAGTCATAGATTTGTGTACTCAGATAATTCTTGTTCCTCTCCATTTTAGTGTAACTTCTAATTTAAATTTACAAAACATATGATCTGTAGAGAAAAAGCTATGTTAGAATATGATTTGGTATAATTGAGCTGCAGAATTTTAGTTAGATGACTCATCCGACTAAAATGATATTAAGAAAGAAAATAAGTTAAGCAGCTGTAGAAGTTTTAAAAAAATTTTGAGCTACACCATCCCCCCCCCCACCGCCCCACAAAAAAAAAATTAACATTCTCACTTTATTTTAAAAATATTACATATCAAAATTGAAAAGTATTGTCCTCGTTATTAAAAAAAAGAATATAATGACAAGGAAACTTTTCATAGTATTTGTTGGCATGGAGGTATTTTTTTATACAATTTATCAATCCCAAGTTAATTATTTACTTCGTAAAACAAGACTTGAGATGATCTTTAATACAAGTCGAGATGGAGATAATGAAAGGGGCAACAATAAATTAATTGCTACTTGCGAACGTGCATGCAACTCTCTTGATTTTCAACTGTAAAAACGGTTACAAGTTAACTACCTTATCAAGACCATTGTCATAGGAATATGGATTCTCTGAAGTCTTTAAATTATTCTGTATCAAAGATCAATGTGAGGCGTGTATTAATGTACTGACAAATAGCAGTCTCATAACTAAGGATCACGAATCTCCTTTTTCACTATTAATTAATCCTCACTAGTTATGGAATGTATATATTGTCTTGCATAAATAGTCAGTAATATTGCCGTTTCTTTATATATATATATTAGTCAGTAGCTCGTCATGCCATGTGATCCATTCTAATAGCCACACAGGATCCAGACATCTTTTTTTCTGAATGACAAGTACAAAATATTGTATTTATGAAAGGATAGAAGGTGTGAAATGATATTGATAGCTAGGTCGGTTAGGTATGAGAATGCTTTCTTTGTGTAACTGTGTTGTTGAGGTCAAGAACCTGTGGATTTTAACACCTCAACTCCTCTTTGGCATCTACCTCACAACAATTTAGCACCCAATCTACAATTTTCTTCAAGACTCTGTCCCTTTCACAATTCACATGATTTCAATTGTTTTATACCTAAATGCTATTTTGTGCAAACTATGACCATCATTTATTCTATGAGCTATATATAAGTTGATTTAGAATTATTTGATGGCAGAATTTCACAAGATGATTTTGAATTATTGATAGCAGAATTTCACCATTATCGAATTTATCTGAATCAATTTTTTAGGTGTCATATATTGGACCAAATTAACAAAATAATTTAACAAGCAAATATGTAATGTGTCAGAAGGGACAGTCAATTAAACATACATATGTAATATCTGAATATATATCTTGACTTTTAGCTAGAGAGTAAATTTTATTTATTTATTTATTTTTTACTTCAAAATATGAAAGTAACTACTTAATGAATAAACAGTTGATGACTCCTGAATAAAGTAGGCACAATATATATTCGATTTATTATACATAGAAAAATAGCGTCTTCTAAGAACAAGAATTTATGTTCTGAAGATATACCATTTCTTAAATGAATAATAAGCTTTATATAGACCATTTCCGCACATGTATTATCTTAGAAAGATGTCAAGACGAATGATACTACTTGAAAAGTTATCCTTTTTTTTGAGGTACAGCCAACATTTTGACCAACTGAATTGTACAACACAAAAATATGTGTGTGTGTGTGTGTATATATATATATATATATACTTTCATCATTCGTAATGACAAATAGTTATGAATTCAGTACTTTTATCTGATTGTATATACTTTTGATTGTTTTTCTAAATTTTCATGATTGTAGTTGCACATTAAAATTATAAGAAATTAATTACTTTTTTATAATTTAAACTTATTATAAACTGGTCAATTTTTTGTTGTAAAACGTTAACGTACAACCACCATATTGTAAATTAATTTTATCTAAACCTAACTTTATATTTCTGGTCAACAGAAAATATTGACTTATACCAATGCATGTATAATTGTATATGATTTGTCTTCTTAGGACGAACATTGAATAATCTATGCCTAATTGCCTTTATATGAAAAAGTAAAAAGGAAGACGAAGTTGTTTGGACTAAGCTTAGCCAGGAATATGTCTTCCTCTACGGCTTTACCCCACAAAAAATTTAATATGCACCCTTATCTTTTAGCTTTTTTTTTTTCTCTCTCTTTCCTTTCCTCACTATTTCTCTCTCCTATGATGTCACTTCTGCGTCTCTCACCTTTCTTCATCCTATATAATATCCATTCATGTGCAAACTCTCCTTGCACATAATAAAACATAACTTGCATCTAATGGAGAGCTCAATTAGCAATTCCCTAAACACTGCTATTACAACCTCAGAGTCTGAGGAGAGCAGTTGGACAACGTACTTTGAGTACTTCTTAGCCTCAGAGGAGAAGAAAAGAGGAGGTGCAGCAAGCAGCTCTCTATCATTCTCAGATGACAAGGACGACGCAACAGGGAAATCTGTGGTCTCTGATGCAGCATCTTGTGCCGGTGAACTACCATTAGCCGGTCTTGTCGCACTTTCGGGAGCTTGCAAGAATGTGAAGGTGAAGAAGAGAAGAGTGCACGGTTTGTTGGATGAAGATCCTTTGGAGGATACTGCTAGCTCCCCTGTAAATAGCCCTAAGGTTAGAATCAAGTTGTTTCACATTCACACTGTTTATTTGTTATGTACATCAATTCATTATTAGAAACAGAAAGTAATTACCAGTCAACTTAACAGATGGAGAGAAAACCATTTATTGTACAAGTTCAGTAATGATTTATATAAGAATTTTCTTGGTTATGTTATTAGTAGTGAAATTTTTGTTTAATTTACTTTTCCCACATAAAAGTGCTTTCCATGATTTTAACTGTCGCTGTTGTGTATTCCAAATTAAAGTTTTTATTTTAGTCTTCTTAGTTCTAAACTAAATATTCGTACATATTGCTAAAATCCAATTGCCAGTTGATTGCTTCAAGAAGTAAGAAAAAATAATAATGGGTTAAGTAGAGTGGAAAATATACGGAACATAATATAATATATAAATGGCCTCAAAAGTATTGTGGAAATTTTGCCAATACGTACCATATTAAAAGTTAGTATACCAACTTGCATGTCATTTTGTTTCTCAATTCTCTTCTTCCTCTGAAAGATTGTTATTATTTTTAATTTGCAATGTAAGTGGGGTTGGAGGCGGGGGAGACAATATTAATAAAGTTTGCTTGCTTTTCAACTTGGTATTTGTCTAGATAAACTTTTGAAAGATTGAATGTTCATGGAATTAGTTTGGGTCCTTGCTTTTCAACAACTTATGGATATCTCCAATTATTCCAAAGAGAAATTTTAAAGCACGGTTTACCATTTGTGCAGGGGCTTGCATTTTTTTATGCATGCATGATGCAGCCATGCATATGCTGTAAAATTTGTATACTCTTTCAAAAGTTTTTTTCTATTCTTTTTTTGGGTGATATTTTCTGTTATATGTTTGGTTGATCAAAGGACAAATAAAAAATTTATTTAGTTATTTCGTATTATATAGATTGGTATTTATATGAAATACAATTAATTTTGTTACTAATATTATTATTTTGCAGGTAAGTGATTTGGTTCAATTAGAATTGAGTCCCCCAAACCAAGTTAGACCTTCAAGAAGAGATACTAGGATGGTACCAAAGGTAAATTTGTCAATTTTTCATATTTCATCATTTATATTTGCAAATTATTATGATTATCTATTTATCTTTTTAATATTATCAAGACAGATTGAAAGTTTTTCTGTGGGATAGATAGACCCAGTTGAAATGGCAATGAAATATCATATAAAAAAACATAATGTAGGCACAGGCATATATATCATAATGAGCATATCTTGGCCAAAAAGTAAGCAATAACATTTATTATTTATCACCAGTAAAATTTGTGAAACTATTAGTTTTGTTATTTTAATTCTGGTTTATTGTGAACTAATTAATGCATTTCTAAGTACTTAATGCTAAAACTAAACAGAGTTATTGGCGAAGCCACTGGTAACATGCAATAAATAATCTTATTGGATAATCTAATTATATTTGCCTTTACCTTTTAGATAAATAAACATGTGTCTTAGGAAGGTACGTAGTTTTTCCAGGTAATAATTTAGTAAGGGTAATTGCTGTTAGATTCTTCAAACAAAATTATAACATTGCTTTTCATTCATTGGACTCGCAGGAGGCTGAGATTTTACAAGCAATAGGAGAGGAGTGCACAGAATTGAAGAAAAGAGGCCTTTGTTTAATGCCTGTGTCCATGCTTTTAGACTACGTTGGATAACAGGTCAAAATCAATCAATCAATCAAATAAAATCAAGAAAATGAGAGGTGCAACTAATTGTGATGGATTAGTTTAGTGTTCATGATTTGGACATGCTGGATGATTAGTTTTGGTGGTTTTGTATATCATATTATATGGCTTTAGACTTGAGGAGATGTATACCGTACGTACGTGTATATCATTGGTTAGAGCCATATGTAGGTGTATATGTTGATTAATTAAACACTATGGATGGTGTATATATATATTCTTAATTGGAATTGAATATCTCAACAGTAGTTAAATAAGTTCCAAATTCCTTAGTATAACATGAATAATATATATCAGCTGCCGCCTCGACCAAGAAAAAAAAATAATAAGAAAAAAAAATCGAATATACTTAATTAATCCTACACGAAAGTGACGATCGAACATTCTAATTAAGCCGTTGTCAAGTTATCTTTAAAAAAAAACATTGACCAATTCATAGGATCGAATCTTTAATTATATTGTATATATATTTTTATTTTCTTTTTGTCAAGTTGGTACTTTTTGATAGAGTAATGATATATATTCGAAATTGATATTGTAAGTATTTGAATGTGTTCTATACTTCTATGTAAATACAGCTAGCTAACAGCAATACAATGGCGATTCCGTATACTTTTGCAATGGCAATACAATGATTTACAAAATCAAATGATATAATTCCGAACATCACATTTTTTTAGTATCTGACTGCAACAGATAAACGTGAACTAATCAGTATGAATTTCAGGGATGACCTACCTCCCACAAGTAATGATACAACTCACCATTTGTAACAGGATGATATTTAAAAGGATTTGGGAGTCATTAATTTATAACAGCTACCTTCGCACCATATTAATTAATGCAATTAAACATCAGTAGTTTCACAATTCGGTATATATACAAATTGCTAACTTCAATATATTTAAGACTCATGCGTCACGCTTTTCTCTCTTCTCATTTAAAGAATAGGTATATATAAATATAATTCTTTTAAAAAAAGCATAATTATATTGGATTTTTCTACTTGAATTCCTATGCATTTAATTTTCTATCTTACAATTATATAGATATTTTTTAACGTTTTTGTAAAATAATATTTTTGTATCAAAATTTTCTTGGATATATATAAACATTGTTATGGGAATTCTTTTTTCGAAAAAAAAGGAGGGATTGGCACTAGTTTCATTTTGATAAAATGAAACTGAAGCACACAATTTTTATGGGAATTAACTGTCTGCTTTTTTAACCTTTTCTGATTCTTCCATATAGATACTTCTTTTTCCCCTGAGACAAAGTTCGGAAAATTACCATAACTTATCTAGGAGTACTTATTATCTTTTATATTTTCTTTTATTAGGTTACCAAAAAGTTTAAAAGATAAATCAGACCATACGTTTGTTTTTATACTCGTCCCGACTCACGAAATGAAAAAGGACACGTCTAATAGTATATACTCATAAATAAGCATTTTATATGTAAGGAATAAGCCTATGGAGAAAGCATAGGCTTTTAATAAAGTGGATTGCACATAGCTCTTGAACAATACAAAATGGAAAGCCGAACTAGACCTGGGCAACGTATTAAACGGAAACGGAATGAGGCATTCCGTATTCCGTTCCGTTTCAACAAACGGTATGTACCGGCTGATTCGTATTCGTTCCGTTTGGACGGAACGTAGCGGAACGGTATAATTTACACTGTATTTCACATAAACGAATCACGAATTGCATTCCGTTTTCCGTTCCGTTTGCGAAACGGAATGAAATTTTGTTCCATTATACGTTTCACATGAACGGAACGAAACGGTTTCACGTATTCGCGGTATACCGCGCCCACCCCTAAGCCGAACCAATTTAAGAAAGTGGTTAAGATGTACCTTTCACGAAACGGTAGTTGTAGCAGTTGTCTAATTAAAGGATTGAAAGCCCAAGTTTCCATGTGAACGGAGTTTTGTAGATTCACCTTCCCAAAATTCTCAAATTTTTTCTTTAAATTCTCGGATAGTAAATCAATTCAATAATGAAAATTGAAAGCCCGATTCGCATAACATAATCCTTTCATTTCTTTTCCTTGTTTTTGTTTCCTTTTAAATTAAGTCCGGAATGTTTGGTTTTCCACGCATTTAATGATACTAGCGGGGCCTCGCGCGTTGCGCGATCTATTTCTTTTTTTGACGATTTTTATTGGATTTTTCTATTATAGTATTATTTTTGCACATATTGCGATGCTTCTATGCTCAAATAGTTATCATGATTGAATCCATGATATATAAAATCAAAGGACAAAAATAAGAATGAGAATAACATATTTTAATAGAAGATAGGATGAGGAGAGAACCATGAATCCATAAAACAAATACAATGCGCAAGGCACCTAAGTATTATTCACCGGTCGAAAGAGCAAGCAATTAGGTTATGATAAATTAAAACTCTAAAGTTAACAATATATTTTTCTAGGAGAAAGATATCTCAAATTAAAAAGCATATATTAAGCATCCTTGTAGAGAGTTCAAAAGAATAAAATTTTTTTTTAATTTACTTCAAGAGTGTAAGATGCAAGCCTTAGGTGATCATAACAGTTCCAATTGAAGGGCCGACTGGAATCCTGTTATATAACTTCTCCTATATAAACATGAAACAAAAAGAAAATGTTAAAACAAATTTAGAGTGATGAATAGAAGCTAAAATAGAATGTCAGCTCAAAGTAGAAATGTGTATTATACTTCACCAGCCACAACTATACCATATATACCAATGTAAAAATACCATCACAGATCCAAACCTTGCAATGTGCAATATTAAATGAGATTAATATAACACGATGATACTCGAAATATATATTTACTAAATGAGTTTCATGTGTGATAATTTTTAAAAAGTCTAATAAATAATTTTGCATAATATAATAAAAAAAGCTTCTACTTTGATCCAAATTTCAAAAGAAAAAGCTAAAATGCATCATTAAAGGAAACTTACACATTCAACCCTATATTTAAAATTTTTATACCAATGAAAGATAAGTATACCAACTTCATATGAGATTACCTCCTCTCTTGCTGGAGGAAAAGCAACACCAACATAGATGAAATGCTTCGTGGCTAAGCAAAGCTTGCAAGCACCCTTTGGCTGTGATATAGCAAAGAACTTGCCAGTAAGAGACATAAGTACAATAGCCTATTAGTTAGAAATCCTTCTTAGAATTCGAGTGCTTGGGGAAAAAAAACATTATGCATGGCACAATAAATAGGAAGGAAACTTTAAAAAGAAGAAGAAGAAAAAGAAACAAAAGATAAACCTTTACAATTTGAGATCATCTTGTTGACATGTATAGTTGTGTAGTTTATTTCAAATCAGTTTTCATCAAGTTGTGAGCTAAACAGAACCAAATTAATCTAAAAAAAGACCTGATAAAAAAAAAACATGAAGGACAGCTAGGAAATCATCTCTATGGTTGAGTTAGAAATTTTACCTATGCTCAAGGTTGTTAGACTATAATTTGAAACATAATAACGTTGATCCAACTATGCATTCACACTCAATTTTTATACTTGCACCCATAACTAAAGACAAAACTAAACCAAAATTAAGCATTTAGTGCGCTCATTACCCTTCTGTATATATGAGGTGAAGTTTCAACTGAACTTTTGATGCTTGGTGAAAGATGCCTCAATTCAGACTTGATTATTGTTATCCCGAACTACCCTCAACCATATTTAATAACTTTTGATACTTGTGAAAGATGCCTCAATTCAGACTTGATTAATCTTATCCCGAACTACCCTTAACCATATTTAATGAAATGTAAACAAACTTCAAAAATAAAATAAAATAAAAAGTAGACAAACTGAAAATCTATGCAGATACAGGGAGCTACATTTTTACTATTAGGCTTCCACAATAAGGGTCAGTGCAGCAAGTATGCACTGTTTGATCGTTAAAGGGCTGTACAAAAAATATGGTGCAGCAAAAGTGATGAGGTCATGATTGGACTGTTCAGATCATTAGCACAGGACTTAAGATCAATCTACAAATTAATATGCCCTGAGTACAAAAAGCTTAATGGAAAATTAAGGTCAATATATTCATATTCCTGACACTAATAAGAAATTGTGTCAATTTAGCTAAAATATTTAATTACTTATCACATCATCCCAAAGAGCCATACTATCTAACTAAAATCATTTATAAGTATGAATGATTATCATATTTAGTTAGATGCATTTGATCTAGCTTTGAATTTCTCTTTTTTTTTTGGAGCTGTATCTCATTGCAAGAGAAAGTTAAATCTGAAGTTGTTTGTTCTGAAAGATAAATGATTTTTTTACCTGAAATAGAGAGCAAGAGAAAGCCAGCACCTTCACAATCAACCATAGTATCTCCTTATTAGTACTTACAACTCAGCAATAACTAATTCTCAGCTAGTTGTGCATATCTAAAATATCATACCCCCTATAATCAATACTTATAAAAAAATTTGACCTTAATAAGACTGAACTAAAGAAACCAGTGTTGCAGCACGATAACCTATACAGCAGTAAATCCTTCAGTTTCTAGCCAAGCAAACTGGAAATAACAGAACAATAGCTGAAGTATTATCTCTCATGTTTTGATCATTCTAAAGACTTTTGCAAAACATAGAGTAGAAAGCAAAGAAAATTTACCTAAAAAGTAAATATCAGCAATAGCTCTGCACAACAGATAACCTTTCTCTGTGCATCAGCATCCACCATGGTTCATAAATCCTTAAGAGTGAATCAACTGAACCAAAAATGAAAAATACTCCTGCAAATTAAAAAATTATCCAAAACAACTGAATAAAAAAGAATCACACTGAATAAGAACAATATGAAATCAACAAAAAATTAAATTGGACTGTAGATGACATCAGTATTTAATTTTTGAAGATTAGAAAAAATAAAAGGAGATTATCCAGGATCCGTGATATGCACTATTTAATTGGGTATGATCATTATCCAAATCAAGAGGAGCACATGACAGAGCGAATAATAAAAGAACATAATTACCATGGAGGCACTTTCTGACTTTATTTCTTCTTTACTTTCCTTGACTCGAGAATAAGCATACTTGTAAGTGCGTTGGAGAGTTTTTTGGTCAAATCTTGTTATGTTGTACTTGTACCTTTTACTCTGAAAATAGAAGTTAAAGAAAAATTCTGAGCTATATTTAAAACAGTAATTATAGATGGATCGTTTTACAAACTTATTTGCAAAAACAGCCGCATCTTTAAGTATAATTACTCTTTGTAAATAAAGTTATTTTTTTCGAATTAGACAATAAGATAAACATGAAAATATCATTATTTATTATTTAATGAAGAATAAAGCAATAAGATATTATAGTGAAATAGATGAGAAAATCCAGACATACCTGGACTTGTAAGAGAGTTGCTGATCTTGTATTGCAAATTTTTCTGCACCTCCTCTCTCTCTTTTTCATTTTTTAAAATTTGTACAGGGAAAAAAATGGAATATCAATTTGGAGAAGATTAAAAGATATAAAACAAAATATAAACAGCCGTCCTCCTAAATTGGCACCTCGACAATTTAATTTTTTTTATTGAAGCAAAGAAAATACAGTCACAAAATCTCTTTGTAACTCTGAAATCAGTCCAAAATAAAGACAGAGTATTTTGAACGAATATTTGCCACGTACATTAAAAAATCAATAGAGAGAAAAGGGGAAAAGACATAATACAACCTATGGCCATCTGAGAAGTTGTTCGAGAAAGCAGCAATCGCATCGTAGAAATCAAAGAGAGCACGGTCTTCTGCTTGAGATAGATACTAATTGCATCGTTGGGAATTCAGAAACCAACAGAGATCTTAAACCATTGATGCTGTTTGAGGCGACAAAGAACCAAAGAGAAACAAAGAATGCTGAAGAGAAACCCCAGCATTTTGAGGCGCATTGAACTGAAGAGAGAGGAGCAAAAGCAGCAAAAGGAAAAAAAGGGAATAAAAAGGAAGTGCTTACGGAACCCAATAGCAAAGGTCTCCGTACGCGTAGCACATGGCCGACCCCATCCGACCGGTCCGTCGAGAGCGTCTGTGAGAGAAGAGGAGAGAGAGCGAAAGGAGGAGAGACTATCGAGGCGAGCAGCTGAGAATTCTCCAGAAGATGCCGATCTAACGGAGAGCAAGAAGTGCATCGGAAGGCCAGGATATGCAGAAGGAAATGAACGGTCCAGATCCAATTACTGTTCGCCAACAGTGCTTAGCTACAGTAACGGATCCGGATCTAAATACCCCGGATTAATATATGTTTCGATGTGATGATAAAATACCTTACTTAAATATGAAGCAATAAGAACAAAAAATATATATGTCTATAATTAATTACATAATTGAGCCAATAGCCACTCTAGTCTAGAAATTCTTAAATGAAATTAACAAAAAGAATCTTCATGTGACTGCGAATTATTCAATCAGCATATACAATGCCGCCAAAATCTATAAGAGGATTTATGTTACAACATCTTCCTGGCAAAACCTAATAACATGATTTGGTAGGTAATAGAATCTAGTTGAGGGACATTAGGGTCATGTAGTGCAGTTCATACTAATTCAACTCGTTTCATATAATAGGTTTGATTGGTTAGCCATGTGCAAATTTGATTTTGTTAAGGAAATTTGATTTGCAAAATTGACATTATTAATCTATCATTTACATTTTGGTGCATAAAGTGATGTCCTGCTGTGCTGCCTCTGTTACAAGTTGTGTGGCTGCTTTTGGCAGAGTACTAGAGTTCTTAATTTGATTTTTAGAGTTTATTCCTTATGCATGGTACACTAGTATTCTTTTTAATTGCTGTATATAATATTCTATGCGAGATAGTTTAAATGAAATAAATTAAGGGACACGTCACATGGTATTATATATCTATGCAATGCATTTTGATTATGCTATATGTTTGGGAAACTTTCAATGCATTTCAATAATTACAGTCTCGCTATCATGTAATCAAATAAACTCCATGATAAACTCAACACATTAACTATTGTTTTCATTAAATAAAATACAATCAAGGAAGCAGGTATCTTTTGGTGCATCGTATGTGTATATGAAGAATCATATTGGCTATACACGTTGCAACTTGAACAAAAAAATAATGTACTTTTTGCTGGACTACAGGAAGAATTTAGAATTCAACAGAGAGAGCTTAGAAATAAATCAAGTCAATAATAACTTAATGGCAAGAGTAGACCTCTCCATGTGCATAGCATCCTAAGGTTGTTGCATTGGGTTTTTAATTATTACTGGCAAAAGATGTCTTCATGTGGACAAATAAAGAAAAAATAATAATAATAGACAATAAAGATATGTTGCTCAATCTATCAGTGATATAGATAATTATAGTGTTCAATTTATTTTCTTATTAATTAGATGGAAAATAAAAAATATTGTTATTTCGTTTAGCGATTTTGATATCTAACTACAGATTAAATCGATCGAATGACAAAAACATGTGTTAGTACTTAGCACGCTAGAACTATCGTGGTAGCACCTCTTGGATCCATACATTTAGTAACAAAGGTAGAGAAGCAGAGATTACATATGAGAAATGCTTGTGTCCTATATATAGGACGGATGAGTCCGTCCAATATGCTAGTTTTCACATTTTTAAATTTCAAATGACCGATCTGAACATTTCAATATGTTCTCCATCTTGAAAACTTACAGAAACCAATTTTTATATTTTTTCGAATTTTTTTATTATTTTTTTGGTATTTTTGAAAATGCATGATATAAACATTATGGATCGTCCAATAACAATGATTTTCTAAAATACCAAAAAAAGTAAAAAAAATTTAAAAAAATAAAAAAATTGGTTTCTTCTAAGTTTTCAATATGACGAACATATTAAACTGTTCGGATCGGTTATTTGAAATTTAAATATATAAAAATGATCGTATTTGAAGGAGTCCATCCGTCCAATATATTGAACTCTAACATTTCTCTTAATGTATAGATTACAGTGGTCTCCTGTTCAGAGTTCCAGAAAAGGACACATGTAGAAAAACAAGCGAGACGTAATTAATTTTCGTCAAAAACCCACACTCAAGGAGAAATTATTGAGACAAGTATTGTATAAATTACAACTGAGAAAAAAAAAACGGTTATCCAGTTAAAGGCCAATTTAGAAATGCAAAGTACTAAAAATTAACCTCATTCGATTTATCTTTTTCTACTTCCTAATAATTGCACTTTATTTTATCCAATTTTAATACGCAAGTCCGCTTACTATTTTACAGTTTTGGTAATTCAAATCCAAAAGCATTAATCAAGGTACTTTACCATTGGGGCCGTTTGGATTGGAAAGGAATATGAATAATAGCTTCTTCGTAGGAATAACATCTTCTTACAATTATATATACATAATTTCAACAAAATTAGCTAAATATTAATAACTAAATGAAATTATATATGCTATTTAATTAGTACTTTATTTAATATTAAAATAATAATTTTTAATAATTTATTTAAATTAATATTAATTTGCTTATTCGTAACTCACTATCCAAACAACATTTTTTATTCCCGAAATAACATCTTTCCACTCTTCCCAAAATTACACACTTTCCAATATTTTTCTTCCTAAAATCCTTATTCTTACCTTATTCCCATACCATCCAAACGACCCCAAATAAAAATAAGGCTCCAATGATTCATTATTATTTTATTAATAATTTTTTTATTTCAGATACTAAAAAATAAAAATCAAAGAATTTCAAGTATTTGAAAGCACAATGTATGTGAAATTAAAGATGATGATCATATGGAATGATTAGATTTGGCTAGTTTTCGATCACGATGATACAGTTTGTTACTTAGTTGATATCTTAATCTTAAATAAAACTAGTTAGATTAATGATAATCTCTCCGAATAGACATGTCAGATTGTCAGAATTTTCCTTCTAAATATCTAATAAGGAAACTTGAATAAAAGCGGAAGGAATTGGTCTCCAGGCTTTATCTCGTTTCTCAATTTGTGTTTGCAATTCGAGACGAGCGCCGTTTTCGGCATGTTACATCTCTTTTGGACAATTTTATCAAGCGGAATTACTTAATACCATCCCTAAGATTCTATCATTCTTATCATCTCCGCCTGATCCAGCGTACGCTGCAACTAACTCATCTCAGTGTACGCTGTAACTAACCCCTCCTCCCTCCTTCCTCCCGCGTACACTGTTCGGAACAATACGATCCCTCCACCCCTCCCCCATCCCCCCTCCTCCTTCCTGCATATGCTGTCCCCTCCACCCCTCCCCCCTCTCCCCTCTTCCCTCCCACGTACGTTGTCCCTTCCACCCCTTTCCCACCCACACACTTAATAACTGTTGAAGTTAATATATTTAAATGTTAAAGATAATATCGTAAATGTTGCTATAACTGTTATAGTTATATAGAAGAGACGCTATATAACTAAAGTGCTAGTCTGGACTGCTTATTCAGCTAGTATGTCTAGAAGCGGATTATCCGACAAATTGGATACGGAAGCATAAGAAAGAAGTATTCCTTTTCTTTAATGTTGCGGTAGAAGGAAGCCCAACGTGAAGAAAGATAGGCCGAAGAAGGTATTGTCTCGTGAGACTTTGTATTCAATCGGGCCAGGATGAGGGGAGAACCGAACCAGCGGGGAGTTAGGTTACCCATGATGCGGGATAGGAAGAATACTCGGTGGTAGTTACCGGGGAAGGTTCAGACTCATACTTTTTCTACTTCAACGGCTCAACCCATCCATCGTGACCGGGCCTCCCATGTGCCTCTTTCAGTGCGAAGGACTTCCGCTAGAAAGAACTTAAACTGTGATCGAGACAATTCAGGAGGAAGAGATGAAGCAATCGAACAAAATAAAGAAGGTGAATCTGACATATGGGCCAGCATTTACAAAAGTGATCCTTTCACTTCAACGGTTATATATATTAATTTCAACAGTTACAATAATAATTTCAACAGTTATGTATGTAGCTGTTGAAGTTATATATGTAACTGTTGTATAATATGTTATATATGTAACTGTTGAATTTAATATATATAACTGTTGAAGTTAATATATATAATTGTTGAACTAGGCATATTTAAATGTTGAAGGTAATATTTGAAGTGGGCATATTTAAATTATTGAAGTTGGCATATATATTAGCTTCAACAGTTATATATATTAACTTCAACAATTATAATCAATATATAGTGTCTGAGAGAGAGGGGAGGGGGAGGGGGAGCGTACGCAGGAGGAATGGAAGGAGGGACGAGCATACGCAGGGAGGGTGTCTGTGAGAGAGGGGAGGGGGAAGGGGAGCGTACGCAGGAGGAATGGGAAGAGGGACGAGCATACGCAGGGAGGGAAACAGAGTGATTTCCAGAAATAAAAAACGCGTAAATCCTAAAATAAAAAAACACGTGGGGATGATGGGATGATGAATATCGGAGATGATCCTTATCACCTCCGTTTTATCAAGTTTACTTATTTTAAACATAGACAATTTTGTCTTTTAAGTCCATCGAGTAACGCCCTTGTTTGTATATCAAACTATGTTCGGCGAACATAATTGGGCCTAATTGACCCCAGATTCATAACATATATGAATAGTCCATAAACTATATAATTGGGCCCAATTGACCCAGGTTTGGATAAGTATGTGTATGGGAAAAACAAGCAGGGCTGATAAGTGTCATCCAGCGGAAAATCATCCGCGTCATCCAACCCTTCCCTCCCCTTCACTTTTCGCTTTTTTTCCGCGCGCCTGGGTGAGACGCCCCTCCCTCACGCGTTTTTTCTCCCTCACGCGTCCTTCCTTCCTCGCTAGCAACCCTTACCCCCTCGCACTGCCTTCCGTCCCTCCCTCCCTCCCTCCCTGGTCATCCATTTTCTTTTCCTCTCGCACACACTTGAACATAAAAAAGCAAATAAACTGAACAGATGTAACAACTAATTGAACATAAAAAGCAAATAAACTGAACAGATGTAATAAACAATGTGCACTCATACAAAAAAAGTAAAAGCGAGTAAATAAACTGAACAGAAATGACAAATAAATTGAACAGTTATAACAAATAAATTGAATATATGTCACAAACATGCTGATTCGTACAAAAAATAAATAGTGAACATAAAATGAACGAATGTAACAACTAATTGAACAGTTATATGAAATAAACTTAACAGATGTAACAAACAATGTTGACTCATACAAAAAAATAAAAGTGAGCAAATAAATTGAACAGAAATGACAATTAAATTGAACATAAATAGCAAATAAACTGAACAGATGTAACAAAAATGTGGACTCATACAAAAAGTAAAAGTGAGCAATTAAACTGAACAGAAATAACAATTAAAATGAACAGTTATATCAAATAAACTGAACAGATGTAACAAAAATGTGGACTCATACAAAAAATAAAAGTGAGCAAATAAACTGAACAGAAATAACAATTAAAATGAACAGTTATATCAAATAGAGGGAGCAGAAAGGAAAGGAAAAGAAAAGTGGACGAAAGAAAAGAAAAATGAAGAAAGAAGAAGGAGCAAAGAGAAAGAGGGGAACTCAAGGAGCAAAGAGAGGGAGGAAGGAGAAGGGAGTGAGGGGAACTCACGGAACAAGAGAGAAGGTCGGATCAAGAGAGGGAGCCACGCCTGGGAGTGTGTGGGAAGGGAGGGAGGGGAGCCACGCGATGGGAGAGGGGAGCCACGCGAGGGGAGCCACGCGATGGGAAGGGAGGGAGGGGAGCCACGCGATGGTAGCGATGGGTGAGAGGGATGGATCGGATCGGATCGGATCTTACGATGGATGAGAGGTGCGCGCTCTCTTGGATGACACAGATGACGAAAGTGAGGATGGTAAGTAGTAATTACCAAAAACAAGACCTCATAGATTTTTTTTTTCTTTTAAAAAAAAAAGAGAACCTCATATATTATTATATATATATCTAATAATACGTACCGATAAGTTTTAAGTCTTGAAATGATTAGAAGCCCAAATGTCCCAGTTCAGTATTTTTTTCGGGTGTGAAGAGGGCTGTCAAACGTGCAGAAACAGAAACATATCAATTTCATTTTCGTTCCATTTCTAGTAACGTAACCTAAATCAATTTAGTTTTCATTTCGTTTCGTAAAACGAAATAATTTTTTATTTTTTTAACTTTTCCGTTCTCCATGTTCCACTGATTTCAACCATTTTTCACTAATTTTAGTCTAGTTTTCAATAAACGGAACACTAACATTTACCAGCACCCGTTTCGTTTCCGTTCCGTTTTTAGAAACGAAACTAAAAATCTCTTCCGTTAGCTGTTCTGTTTGAACGGAACAGAACAGAAACGAATGAAACGACACGGTATTAAGAGTCCTAGGTGTGAATATTACAAATTAAATTCACGTCTGACAGTGCACACATTAGCATTATTATGCATATTTCCGTTACCCTTAATTACCAACCCTAAATGCATCTCCAGTTAACCGTAATTCTCATTTAGTACTTCTTTTTCTACAAGTTGATATGCCTGTAAATACACAGCTTTAATTAAAAATGTGGTAATATTTCTTTACTTATTCAATTCAAAGTATGGGACTCGACCACTAATTTTCTTAAAAAAAATGTGGTAAATTAATGGTACTCCTTATTTTGCCTCCTAATATTTCCATTCTATTTATATACTGCGTAGAGCCGTGTCAATGTAATATCGATAACAGAAGAAAGGGAAATAAATGTCCTTGAATTAGTTTTAATTTTAGAACCATTTTTAAGAAGAGTTGGAAATATGAAACCGGGCATGATGATTTACTTATTGTCACACACTTGTCAGGTCATATGATGAAATAAGTTAGTTCCGTCACACTATTGTCTAATACATACTAATATAATGAATTATGTAATATGTGGCCAGTATTTAAGACCATATTAATAAAAAAAAAGGCAAGTTAGATGACAATATTTGTACAATTGAAATCTACATTAAGATATTGGGGGGAAACCAATAAACATGAACTGTATCATTTTGTTCTGTTTTAAATCTTCAAAATGCAAATTTAAAATTGTGCAAATTTCCAAAACTGCAATTGTTTTTCTTTTGTGTTTGCATAACTAGAACAATAGAAATATGATAAGAGAGTCAAATTTTCATCGCAGAGGGGATATGCTATATTGATAATAACATTTTATACAACTTTAACAACGTTGTCAGGTAAGGTAGTTGACAAAGTCGCTTCTTGAACCGTACTACTGCCACATGAATATACCAAGTAAGCATCTCTCTGCTTTATTCACTTTCGTGTTCTGAAATTGTCGATATTAGGAAATTCATTGGTTAGAAATTGAATGAATGAAGATTCTCCTCACTTAGCCTCCCGCTAAATTTGTAAGTACTTCGTTTTGGCTCCGTTTGAATGGGTGCAAGAATAAGAAAATAACTTTTTTCTACTTCTAAATTTATAATAAACAATTCATACTCTTCACAAAATTACACACTTCTCAATATTCCTTCTCTTAATCCTCTTTTATTCCCACACCATCCAAACGGAGCCAATATAAAAAGATGAGGGCCCAACCCCCATTTTTTACTCAGAAAAAAAAGAAATTTTCAATGAACAAAAAATAGGGGTTAATTAGTCTGTAAATTGTATAGGTTTTGTTGAGTGGAATGGTTTTCATGTTGTCGCATTCCCTCATTGCGCGCACTTGCAACTGGTGACTTCCAGAAAATGAGAATGTGCAGATAAGATGCTCTGTTTTTTCCTGTGTTTTTGCATTTTACTCTTCCTCTTTTGACTTTTGTTAGAGTCATTTGGTCGAGTAAAGAGGCTGGGACTTAGCTATGGAATCATTTTCCTTTTTATTCGAATTAAATTAAGTTTGGAAGTTCCATGATGTATTTTAGTCTTCTATAGTTTTTTAGACTCAACAATCTTCTATAATTTTTTTATGGTAAGTTGTATTTTAGTCTAATGGTAGTATGGTTTAACTGAAATGTTTCAAAAGTTCATTTTTTTTCTTGGTATATTATAATAGGTAATTAAATATTATTATATACTGATATACTTCTGCCTACAAGTTAAATGCATGTAGGTATTTTCAAACTTAAAACTTAATGTTCGGTTGCTCTATCGCAATTTTGTATTTTAATTAATAGGAACCATATTATTTCTAAATTAATTTGACACTTATACTCGTAAATAGGTATTTTCTCTTTCTGACTATAAAATGCAATTTCACCCAGTAGCTAAGATAATATAAAGAAGACACAAGACAAGTAACAACTTATAAAGTCAAACGAGGCAAAACAGCAAAAAAAGCACAAAACGACTCAAATAGTGCAAATCCAAAGGGGAATTCTGTATTATTGGAATATGACTAGGGATTGGGATTATATAAATTAAAACTAAAAGGCCTCCAAGGGAAATATATATAAACTCAATGGCCTCATAGATTGAAGATATTAAAATATCTAATTTCAGACAGCAGCTAATTTACATGTTAATATTAATAGAAAGAACCAAAGATAAAGACAATAATCTGTATCCATATTAATAATATTTATTAGAATCTCTTAAGTATACATAACACTTATTAATTAGCCGAAATTGATAAAAGAGAGAACAATGTCCCGGCCCTCACGTAGTCTGCGTGATAACTAACCGTGTGAGAGTCAGGCAATGCGCTCAACGAAAGATTAACGCTGATATGGACAAGTAGGATAAAAATGAAAAGTTCGCTAGTAGACGTGAAGTAGCGGAAAGTGATTAACGCAGTGATGATATCAATGATAAAAATTGATGATGATCCTTAATTGTCCGGCTCCGCCCTTTTAATTAATACTTGTGCAAAAAAAAATGTATTTGATACTTTTTTTGTTTGCCTCCTTATATTTATATCCCCTCTCATCTATAATGTGATGTCAGCTCATGTCATAATTAAGTTAAATCGATGGCAAAAAGATAAATAAGTTTCCTGTAATTAATTTTCATTATTCTTGAGACGGATTTAATAGAGGTTGGAAATATGAAAAAAGGTCATGAGTTTAGTTCATATGAAACAGACTTACGAAAGACGATCATTATTTAAGACCATAATATTAAAAAAACATCCAAAAAAATGTTAGATAAATATTTGTGCGCGAAACTGAAATCTTCGTTGAGATATTGGAGAAAAACCAACTACTTTGTTTAGATTTCCAACACCGAGAATATTATACTCAAAATAAATATTAATGGGATCGTTCTGTGCCTACATTGAGACTCCCATTAGAAACCCACAATCCGATAATAGAAATTGTAAGCATTTAATTTAAATTTTGAAAGTTCAAACCTATCTATATTGGAAACTCCCGCCATCTTCTCAATTGCAAATCAGCCTCCTCCATCAATTTTTTCTCATTGGCTCCGTTTGGATAAAGTGTGGGAAGAAGGGAAGAAGGGAAAAGTGGAAAGAAGTATTGGGAAGTGTGTAATTTTGTGAAGAGTTTGAATTGTTTATAATATATTTATTTTCATATTCCTTCTTTTCTTCTTCCCAAATGGAATCTAAACGGAGCCATTAGAATTGTGTAATGTTCCTCTACAAAAAACTCAATAATTCTCCCAATGCTTCTAATATCAATTGTCTATGACATTTGTCCCCATAATTTGTTACCAACAGATTTATCAAGCTATCTACGTCTAGTTGTGCTCCATTCTCTTCTCGAGTATCTCAATGCATTTCATGTTGCCATTTAACATAATACTAGTAGAGAGAATACTGCAAATAAATTTCAGTGAGGTAGCTCCTTTCTGTGCCAGCAATCCCAAATGTATCTTTCTTGTGCAGACCATACGCTAGTAGAATTGGGATTAAATTAAGTTTGGAAGTTCGATGATGTACTGTTTCTTTTTTAGACTCGTCAATAACTCAATATCTTCTATAATTTTTTTATGGTAAGTTGTATTTTAGTCTAATGGTAGTTTGGTTTAACTGAAATGTTTCAAAAGTTCATTTTTTTTTCTTGGTATATTATAATAGGTAATTATATTATTATATACTGATATACTTCTGCCTACAAGTTAAATGCAGGTAGGTATTTTCAAACTTAAAACTTAATATTCGGTTGCTCTATCGCAATTTTGTATTTTAATTAATAGGAACCATATTATTTCTAAATTAATTTGACACTTGTACACGTAAATAGGTATTTTCTCTTTCTGATTATAAAAGGCAATTTCATCCAGTAGCCAAGATAAAATAAAGAAGGGACAAGACAAGTAACAACTTATAAAGTCAAACAAGGCAAAACAGCAAAAAAAGCACAAACGACTCAAATGGTGCAAATCCAAAGGGGAATTCTGTATTATTGGAATATGACGAGGGATTGGGATTATATAAATTAAAACTAAAAGGCCTCAAAGGGAAATATATATAAACGAAATGGCCTCATAGATTGAAGATATTAAAATATCTAATTTCAGACAGCAGCTAATTTACATGTTAATATTAATAGAAAGAACCAAAGATAATGACAATAATATGTATCCATATTAATAATATTTATTATAATCTCTTAAATATACATAACACTTATTAATTTGTCACACCCCGAACCAACCGTGTCCGGGAAGGACAACCTCGCCACGTGTACTGATTTAATTCCAAACACACGAAAGGCTAAATACAAGTAATCAAGCATAGCAAATCACAAACTAATAATGATAATAGGTTTCATAATATTGGAGGGCTGGTCTTAACTTATTTACAACAAAATTGTCCAACCAAATAAAATAAAAAAAGAAACACTGCTATCTAAACATAAGTGGCATCATCCTGTGGTAACTGGGTCTGGGTCTCTAACGTTGGATCACCATCTTCAGTCAGACCAGTACCTATCTCCACAAATCAAAGTATTGTGGAATGAGTACGCGAATACTCAGTGCGGTAATAGAGTGAGCCTAAACAAATTATCCTTTCTAAAGACTAGTTAAGAAGTCAAGTGTGAACTTTTAACAATTCTTGCAATCTTTTAAAGAAACTTAACTTTATAACAATGACAATCTAGCATGCCAAATAAAAGAGAAAATCTATGGAATAACATACTATATATTAGCATACGAGAGATAAAACTCTGATCACTCATGTATATCCACTTTTTAGGGTAATATAACTGTACCACTGACAGGTACTATGCTTCAAGCACCACTGACAGGCGCCTAAGCTAATATGTGGAAATCTCAACCTCACAATACATGATGAAATGGACCTTCACCACTAGGGCAGACTAAAAAATATAATAAGTAACTAAGACATCTATCGTTTCCGTTCATATGTGTGTGTACTGATGTGAGACATTCCCGGAGACAGACCCGGATAGTAAACTATCGTCTTGCTCACTCAGCTACATGAACTAAGTAACTCGCGGTACTGTGATCACCTTGTCCTGGGGAAAAGACCCGGGTACTGCCTATAAATAACTCCACTATCCAAGTCATCTAATCAATAGAAATACTACAACACTATACATATAAATATATCCTGTGACCGCAGAACCGCCTAGCAGTCGGTCTGCAGAGTGGTCGTCAGATTGCGTTGCTCGTGATCGCTATCATAAGGAGACCACCGGCAAAACGCTGGGGGTGCAATCTAACAATAATGGAGACCCCGAGCAAAACGAACCTATCCCACTTGGTCTCGCTATCCTGAGTCATGCCATATGATGTGCCAAGTTCCGTCCTGTGAAAGAATTCGCTAGTCTTTGCAAACCGTGCGATCGGTACATGGTAAATAAATATTACTTTTAAATCTACTCATTAACATTTATTAAAACAAGTGCTTTACTCTGCTTCTTAATTAAATGCAATTATGCAAGTTTGGTTTTCAAAAGTTTATGCACGAAATATGTTTTTCTAATCTAAAGAAGTTCAAATCTGATAGGCATCCACACCTGAGATGACGGGCAATAAGAAGACTACTCCTCTAGGACATCAGCAAAGTCCTCGCCTCCGTCAAATGCCTCGTCAACGGGTAGTAGTAGTCTACTGGTCCCTGATAGTCTGACTGATCACCTGGTGAACGAACTTACGCGTTAAAACTAAACTAACAATTAAACCCATTATCCCTCAATTTGGATTCAGGTTCTGGCTACTTTGGTGTTATACCGGACTTAATTTCCTAATCAATTTAAAAGGGATTCTGTTTTAAAATATATTATTTTAATTAAGTATTTAGTTTCTAATAACAATTCGGCATAGTTTTGTTTAAAACAAGTTGTGAAGGAATATTGCGTTGTTATTTTTGAGAATAGTCTTGATGAAATTTTATTTATAAAATCAATGTATAGCAAAGCGTTTGTGATGAATTTTATAAGTTTTAGCTACAACGATTAGAGGTGTGTCACTTTTACTTTGATTTAGGAAATCATTGATAAGTTTATTTCTAACCTAATAGTGTTTTGCTCAAGTATGAAATACCTTTACTAATTCTTGTTAAAATAAAATCAACTTTATCTCAAAGACTAAAGATAGGAAACATAATTTTATTTGTAATTATTTTGGGATCATATCGTGTCCGATTATATCATAGTATCTGTTTTGAAAATTAGTTTGCGGACAATCTAATCATTTCCCATATGTATTTGATATTTTTTTGTTTGCCTCCTTATATTTATATCCCCTCCCATCTATAATGTGATGTCAGCTCATGTCATAATTAAGTTAAATCGATGGCAAAAAGATAAATAAGTTTCCTGTAATTAATTTTCATTATTCTTGAGACGGATTTAATAGAGGTTGGAAATATGAAAAAAGGTCATGAGTTTAGTTGATGTCACACTATTGTCAATGTAATATGAAACACAGTTAGTTTTGTCACACTATTTTTTAGTTCATATGAAACAGACTTACGAAAGATGATCATTATTTAAGACCATAATATTAAAAAACATCAAAAAAAAATGTTAGATATAATATTTGTGCGCGAAACTGAAATCTTCGTTGAGATATTGGAGGAAAACCAACTACTTTGTTTAGATTTCCAACACCGAGAATATTATACTCAAAATAAATATTAATGGGATCGTTCTGTGCCTACATTGAGACTCCCATTAGAATATCAAGTTGTCTATGACATTTGTCCCCATAATTTGTTACCAACTGATTTATCAAGCTATCTACGTCCAGTTGTGCTCCATTCTCTTCTCGAGTATCTCAATGCATTTCATGTTGCCATTTAACATAATACTAGTAGAGAGAATACTGCAAATAAATTTCAGTGAGGTAGCTCCTTTCTGCGCTAGCCATTTCAAGGATATTTTTTCTTCCGCAGACCATATGCTAGTAGAATTGAGATCTAACCCAAGATCATATCCATTTGCATAATAAAATCACGTCACAGGAAATATTTATGGGATCATGCCTAATTGCATTCAAAACCTTTACAAATCAGTAAGGAGTATATGTAAAAGTTAGTCCATGTATAGTTATCAAACATAGATGTAATTGGCTAAATGAAGTGTATGAATGTCGCATTTATTAGTTCAATTTAATGCGAGGTACTCTTCTTGGGTTATTTGTTCTTTAAAAAAAAATGGCTGAACGAAGTATGTGTTGATAACTATTGGCAATCTTGTTTTGTTATACCCGCTAGCTATGAATGAAACATGCTCACTTTCTCGATCTAATGAACAGGTACACAAGTAATTAAGTATCGAATAATGGAAATGTTAAGCATGATTTGTTACGATCTGAGAGGCTTGTTCAATTTCTTTCGATTTTGTAAATATTAGCCTGGAACTTGCAATTGTTTTAGTGTGATCTCTAGAGAAACTAGAAATTAAATAATAAGGTATTGAGTTACCAGCAAAGACACGTCAGAGATGTATAAAGGCTGTATTAGTTCCATGAAAATATACAAGCATGAAATTTAAAAATGCAAAAATGACCAAAGTAACTGACTGAATTAGTCAATTAATACACTACATTGAGTTGCAAGATCCACCCATCGAAACCCCTTACAATATATGTCCATCGATATCGGACCCATACCTGTACTTGATTGTACCATACCCAAGATAACCACATTTAGTTTAAACTCTCTCAAAACAAATTGAACCTGCAAACTCACTTTCGTTACTCTAACGATATTAACAAATCCCTTTATGATTCAAGTCATTCCTTTAAAACCATGCCGGTACCCAACTCCTCACCATACCATACCAGATCAGGGTTGTCCCGTCAATGGAACCTCCTGAGCTTCAAATTGACCTCGAAATCGTGTTTTTCTCTCTCCCACGATTCTGTAAAGCTCTGTCTTGTTGATTGCGCAGCTGAAGATGCCAAAAAAAAACTTAATTGGTTCATAACCGACAATATCAGATCCTTTAACGAAAATATGATTCGTTCTTCTTCGTTCGACGAAATGTGTGGGACCCATCGATCCTCAGCAATCAATTTATCCGAACAGTCCGATTCAAAATGGATGCTCCGTAATTAATGTCAGACTCATCAAAACTCTTGTGGCCCATAAAAATCTATTCGTGGAGATTAGATCAAACGGTTCAGATCAAGGGTCTGTCTTTTGCAGATCTTTTGAGGTATATAGAGGATAATGGTCCTCCTTTGAGGCCATGAATCTACAATAAAATTGCTACACTCTAGGATAAGGGTGTACAACGAACAGATCAAAAATTTTATCCAATTCAATTATATCGATTTCAAAAAATAATTTAACTAACCCATCCGTAACCCAACCTAATCCAACCCTTATAGTTTTTGAGAAATGATAACTTTCATCTGTAGTTTTGTCATTGCTTGAACAAAATGAACACATAAAATAGATAAATGCGACCTTATAGATGATCAAAATGAACACATAAAATATTTGATCAATTATGTGTTTATTTTGTTTAAATGATGGTAAAACTGTCGACGGCTTAAATCAATTTCCATAACTTTTTAAATATAAATTATGCAGGTCAAACGTATTGTGATTTTAAATATACCAAAAAAAAAAGATTACATAAATGAAATAAAAAATGACTTAGTACATAAATTTTTTGACAAATAGCTAGCATTCATGAAATAAAACGGTGGTGCTAGACAACAATCTACAAAGTTCAGTACAAGTCTAACCAAAAAGACATTGTATATTAAGAGAAAAGTTGAAATGCTTACATGCATCTTTTACTTTCATTGCATCTTTTTTTCTTTTTTTTTTTTGGTCAATGTATACTTATTTAATATCGAAAAGTCAGAGGTTAATATATCGAATTTTTCCTTTTCATGATAGCTTGAGATCTCTTGGATTGTTATATATATCACCACTTTTAAGTAATCCATATGAGTTAATTCAATGAATTATATATTAACTGCTAGTTGCAATTAATTTCCTAGTTTATTTTTGTTGGGTTAAAATTTAAATTCAATAGGGGAAAAAGAAAAGAAAGAAGAATTTCGATTAATTTTGACATAAACAATTGTATTACATCAGAAATGGACTATATAATAAAGCACTTCTGCACCTTTTCAGGTCAAAAAGATCAAGAGCTTGTGTACAAAATATGTACCTATATTATAAGACAATGGAAAGAAAAACATCAATGACACTACTGGTCTACTGCTACGTATATTATTGCAATTATATATATATATATTTATATATGTGCTTTTATTTAAATATTATTTGTAGGGAATGAGAAATTAGTTTTTCATGTGTTAGTTGTTCGAAAGATAATAGTATTTTATTTAATTTTTTATTTTAAAGAAAGCCTGAATGTCAATTGTTTCATTCGGTAACAAAAGCTTAACATACAGAGCACATATATAACAAAAGCTTAACAAAAGCTTAACATACACAGTAAAAAACCACAATTCGATAACAGAAATGCTAAGAATCTAATTTGAATTTCTTCAAACTGGAAGTGTATAATGTTCGTCTACAAAATGCTCGATGATTCTTTTAAGGCTTCCAGTACCAAGCTGTCGACAATTGTCCTTAGAATTTGTAACCAGCAGCATAACCAGGCCACCAGCATCCAATTGTGCTCCAATTCTCTTCTCTAGTATCTCCATGCATTCCATGCTTGCATTTAACTTGATACTGGAAGAGAGCATATCGAGTAGTAATTTCGTCGAGGTGGCTCCTTTCTGTGCCGGCAACAAGTACACCATTTCTTCGAGAAGCTTTCTTTTCTCCTCGGACCATACGCCACTGGAATTGGGATCTGATCCAAGGTCATATCCATTTGCATAATAAATCACAGCATTCGAAATATTTGCTGGATCATGCCTAATCGCACCTAAAATCTTAACCAATTTTTTGAAGAGGTGTAGATTCAGAGAGCAGACATCTTCAAACCACCAATCTGGACACTGTGACTATTGTTTTTTCACTTTGTAGGCAAGTGACACCAGGCATGCAGAAACCAGATCTGCCTCATCAGCATGGCAAAAAATGTCTTCACAAGAAATAAGCGCCTCCAGTGTTTCTTTCCAACATCGGAATATTTCTTTGAACAGAAACCTTTCAGCTTGAGAAATCAAACTTTGTATAATTATCTGTCGTGTCTAAATGATAGGCGGCGCACAAGACAGGGATGATGTTCGAAGAGGTTAGTTCAAGATCTTGGCCGTAGATATATTTCGCAACGACTTTAAATGCAGCGGCACCGCCTGCAATATCAAGTTTGAAAGAACAAATGTCATTTTCTTCGTCGTAGTGCTCCTGGATCAGCCTTCGCAAGTATAGGCTATTATTAGCAAGGAGAGCCTGCAAATGAGAATTTAGTTTTTATAGGTTAGTCGTATGAAAGGAAACATGATTACATTCTGAATTGTAGTGTTTGTCTTTCCTGTTTTTCTAATTTTCAATTAAAAAGCATTGGATCAAACATAGAACAACTGGAACTAATTAATCAAAGTTCATGTTCTAGGCAATATATATTTTTATAAAAGAAAGAATGGAGAGAAACACAAATCAAGAGAACTACTTCGGCAAAATCCAGACATAAGATATAATAATAATTCTGAATAAAGGCAAAAATGAAAACAGAGAGATAAAGATTACATACCTTGTGCATGCAAAAGGTGTAACCAGAGACTTCAATTAAAGCATCAGGCATGATAGGTGATGAATACTTCCTGAAAATAATTGCACGAAACCAATCAATTACGGACTAGCTTATACACTTAAAAAGATCAAATTAATTTGTTTAATTAACAGAGAAAGGGATTACGTACATCGTCTGATTGCTTTTAGAGTGTACGCTATCCATTGCTAAGTTTCTCTCTAGCTATCTGGCTCTACACCTTTCAGTATTTCTTTAATTTCTCTCTTTCTGAGTTTCTGTACTCAAACTCTCAAAGGTATGCGTAAACAGGTTCAGCCGTGTGCCTTATATAACGATAGATGGGATTATTTTGGGAATGGAAAATAAATGAAGGCGGTGCATATTCTCAGACTTCCCATATGTAATAAACCATGTAGTAATATAGAATTAGTATACAATAGAAACCTTCCCAAGTTTCTTTCCTTTTTTATCCATCTGTCCTAAATTAAAAATGCCGAATTAGTTTTAATTTCGTCAAAAAAAAAATGCCAAATTAGAGGATTCATCACCACTCGCTAGTTAGGACTTTCTTTAAATATTGAAGCTGAGCCAAAAATATCTCTCTGCTAGTTAGAACTTTCTTTAAATATTGCTGACATGGCATTTTGGTTAAACGCACACAACCATGTAGTGTCCTTGACAGACTCCGACCGATTAAAATGGTGTACCACAAAATATGAAATAATGGGCATACAATGCAATTGTCTTTATAAAAAGGTTTTTATCTTGGATAAAAAAAAACTAAATGCAATTTTTACGACAACAGCTCTACACTATACATAGTGATTTGGTGTAATTTTTTTTTCAGACCTATTTTTTTTGTGTTTTGGTGAAAAATATGTCTATATTTTCTATTATTCATGTCATATTTTATTTTCTAATTAATTAATGTTAATATCTAAATTTGAAAGTTCAAATATTGATATAAAATTGTAAGATGCCATACACATTACTTTCATTACTGTATGCAGTACACAATTGATACTTTCAATTCATTTTGAATAACATTTTTTGTTTGTAAAAATGCACTAATAAAAGCAAAATCCGGGGTAGTGAAAAAAGAAGTGTGATATTAATTTTAGTGAATATGTGGGAGGATTATGTTTTTAAGCGAGGATACAATTAAAGTTATAAATGACGCAAATTATAGAATAACAAGTTTAAATTAGAATGTATTATTTTGGCTGTGTTGATTTGATATGTGTTGCATTTGCCTTGTTTTTTTGGGTTATAATTTGCTCTATATACTGCTTTTGGAGCTTTCGGATTTACCCCTTCTGGAGATTCAAATTACAAATGTTCACTGATTAGCCAGAATTAGAACTAGAATCTTGTAAATTGTAATTTTTTTTTTTTTGATAAAAGCAACTCAAAATGAGTCGCCTGCATGCATTAAAGCTTGCCAAAATTCAAACAAACAGTAGCAAGTCACCAAGCTTGTGACATAATATACTAAACTGGAATCTAAAGAAACTAAACCAAACACAGAAAAGGTATCATATGCCAACAACACCAGCACAAAAGCAACAACAAAGAAAATAAAAATCAGTCTCCCAAAAGATCTTCATCCTCTTCACCCTGTGTTGCTCCATTCTGTTGGAAGTGTGTCTCCAGCCCAGTATGTGTCCCTGCTCTTGCAGTTCTCTGTTCCTCCTTAGTAGGCATTGCTTGGCAATACTTCATGATGTTTGGCATAGGCAGACCAACTGATTTGAGAGGTGGGATGTCCAGCACTTCCTCTTTCAGTTGTTCAGTCCGAGCTATTGGAGTTGGTACTAACACCCAATTGGAAGAGTCACTACTTCCTCCCTTAGTCAGCTCCTCATCACTCTGCATCTGCTTCTGTTTGAAATTTTCATCCTCCCCAAAACTTCTAGAGTCAGCAGTGAAACAAACTAGAGTTTGCTGAGCCAGTTGCTCTTTGAGCCTGATATTTTCAGCAATAATTTGATCTATCTTTGGAGTATTAGTTGTGCCAGCTGTCCCCACCATTGGAACAGGAGGTGTCTCACCAGAAGTTTTACTTTCACCGTTTTTATCCTTACTGCTCCCACCCTTGGAATTACTGTCAGATCTCTGCCAGACATTTCTTTTCTTATACAACCCATGGCTTTTATGAGGGACCGTTTTCTTAGATTTAAGATTAGTGGACCCACCAAAAATCTTAACACCAACGTTCTGCTTCCTCTTGACCTCAGTGACAGACGGCTTCCTACTAGCACTATCCTCAACCAAAACTCCTTTCCCCTTGTTTACTGCAGTGTCCTTTCTAATCCCTGGCCCCTCATTCCCATCTACATGTAGTGCCATCTTATGAAAGTGTCCCACAGCTTCATTAATTAAATTCTCTAAAGGAGAAAGAGAAGATAGGTTGAGATAAGATCTCTTATGCTAGAACAGAAGTCGGATGTGGTTCCTCCACAACATAGGAAATAGAGGCAAGAGTTTTAGCACCATCTGGGCTGTTGGAGTGCAAATTTCTGATTTGCAGGAATAGAGACTCTATCTTTGACGTCAATCTCTACCCGAGCCAATCGCAAGTCAACTCTGTCCAAAGTCGCCTTATCTATGGCCACAATTTTACCAAAGAGAACCAATTTATGTAGAGCATGCCACTGAAACTAGAAATTAAATAATAAGATATTGAGTTACCAGCAAAGACACGCGAGAGATGTATAAAGGCTGTATTAGTTTCCTATAATATATACAAGGATAAAATTTAAAAATGCAAAAATGATAAAACTAACTTATTGAGAATTTTCTTAATCAATATCCTACATTGAGTTGCAAGATCCACCCATCCAAACCCCTTAGAAATTTAAAATGCCCATGGATACTGAACCCAAACCTGTACTTGATTGTACCATACCCAAGGTAACTAAATTTAGTTTAAACTCTCCCATAACAAATTGAACCTGCAAACCCACTTTCGTTACTCTGGTGATGTTGACACATCCCTTTATGATCCAAGTCATTCCTTTAAAACCATACCGATACCAACTCCTCACCATACCATACCAGACAAGGGGCTATCCTGCCAATGGAGCCTCCTGCACTTCAAATTGACCCAAAAATCGTGCACTTCTCTCTCCCACAATTTTGTAAAGCATTGTATTGTTGATTGCGGAGCCGAAGATGGCCAAAAAACTTAACGGGTTCATACCCGACAATATCAGATCAATTAACGAAAATATGACCCGTTCTTCTTCGTTTGACGAAGCGCTGGACACTTCGACCCTTTGAGGAATTCACATGCAAACCTTAGCAGTTCTTTTATTCGAACCGTCATATCAATAATAAATGTTCCGTGATTAATACCTGGCTCGTCGAAACTCTGGTGGCCCGTAAAAATCTGTTCGTGGAGATTAGATCAAACGGTTCAGACCAAAAGTCTATCTTTTGCAGATCTTTGGAGGTCCGTAGAGGATGCTGGTCCTCCTTTGAGGCCATGAATCGACAATAAAATTGCTACACTCTATCATAGGGGTGTATAACGAATCGATCAAAATTTTAATCTAATTCAATAATATCGATTTGAAAAAATAATTTAACTAACCCATCCGTAATCTAACCTAACCCAACTCTTATAACTTTTGAGAAATGATAACTTTCTTCTGTAGTTTTGTCATTTCTTGAACAAAGTGAACACATAAAATAGACAAAAAGTAAACTTATAAATGGTCAAAGTGAACACATAAAAAAAAAATTTTTTGTCATCTCTTTTCAGATTTTTATATGCATATTCAACTTATTTTCATTGAACTTTATTTGTTTATATGTGTTCACCTTGATCAAAATGTGTTGATATTTTCTATTTTATGTATTCATTTTGTTCAAACGATTGTAAAATTATAGACGGCTTAAATCAATTTTCATAATTTTTTAAATATAGATTATGCGGGTGAAACGTGTTGTAATTTTAAATATACCAAAAAAATAATCACATAAATAAAATAAAAAATGACTTTAGTACATAAAATTTTTGACAAATAGCATTCATGAAATAAAACGGCGGTGCTAGACAACAATCTATAAAGTTCAGTACAAGTCCAACTAAAAGACATAAAGGGGTTGAAATGCTCACATGCATCTTTTACTTTCATTGCATTTTTTTTAATGTATACTTATGTAATATCGAAAAGTCAGAGGTTAATATATCGAATTTTTCCTTTTCATGATGGCTTGAGATCTCTTGGATTGTTATATGCCAAAAATACCACCACTTTTAAGTAATGCATATGAGTTAATTTGATCAATTACATGTTAGTTGCCAGTTGCAATTAACTTCCTACTTTCTTTTTGGTTGGTTAAAATTTATTTTAAATAAGGAAAAAAGAAAAGAAAGAAAGAAATTCGATTAATTTTGACATAAACAATTGTATTACACATCAGAAATGGACTATGTCCGTACAATACATTTTTATTAATAAAGCACTTGTGCACCTTTTCAGGTTAAAAAGGTCAAGAGATTGTATGCAAAATATGTACCTATCTTATAAGACATTGGAAAGAAAAACATCGATGACACTACTGCTATGTACATTAATTATTGCAATTTTATACAGGGCTGTCAATATATCGCAGTTTCGTACATTTTATTTTCAGAAACAGAACGAAAAATAAAACGTGATTTTGTCAACATTATCAAAACGGAACGAAACGTAACACGAAAATGGGTTGATTTTAGTGGAAAATGAAGAAGCAGAACAATAAATTGTTTTATTTATAGAAATGGAACGAAAGCGAAAGAATGCTTCTATTTTGTTGCCAAAACAGAACCTAAACGGAACAGCTTTGTTTCGTGCCGTTTCCCACGTTTGACATCAATAATTATATATATATATATATATATGTATTTATATATGTGTTTTATTTAATTATTAGAATGTAATGAAAAATTAGTTTTTCATGTCACTGCATCATATTTTATTTTTAAAACCGGTTAAATAGTAATCTTTAAAACCGGTTAGACGGTTGTGCTAAAAATATATGATGTTAAAAACAAATAAAAAATCGGTGTTTAAAATGTGGTGCTAAAAACCAGCCATAATCTGAATTTAAAAATTAGCGCATCTTTAGGACCGGTTTTTAAGCTAGAAACCAGTCTTAAAAATATCTTTAAGATCTATTTTTAGCGAAATATCGGTCTTAAAAATCAGTTTTAAATAATTTTTTTTTTATTTTAGGTTGCTTGCCATAATATTTATGCAATATTGCAATACAACAATCGTATATATATCACATATCACATAATTAATTATCAAAATAAAAACAACAATTTTCAGATCAATTCACAAGCAAATTTTGAATAGAAATTCACCTCTAATTCACATCAATTTTCATATCAAAACAATAACCATCTCAATTCAACTCAAAGGGACTCGAAATGATGTGCTAGCTGTCGGAGGTGCAGTCAAGGGACTATGGTGAGGCGTTTGGAGAAATGGGCAGTAGTGCCCAAAAGGGCAGAATAGAGGTGAAAGAGAGAGAGAGTGGTGGTAGTGCTCGAAGGAGAGGAGAAAATGCTCGAAGGTTAGTAGAGGCAGTAGTGCTTGAAGTGGAAGAGTAGAGGTGAGAGAGCGAAGGATAGTGGTGGCAGTCCTCGAAGGTTGGCGCAGAGGACAGTAGAGGCTAAGAGAGAAGGCAAAAAGAAGGGCTTAGAGAGGGGTCTCGGACTTGGACAATTTTAGAGAAGAGAGAACAAATTAGAGTAGATTTAAATGAAAATTCAGTTTTCCTAAAAATGAAAGTATTAGAACAGTTTTTTATAAAAAAATCGGTCCTAAAGAGTTGCAAAAAAAAAACCGAAATTTCAGTTTTCTCAGGATCGGTTTTTATAAAAAACTGGTCTTAAAAATTAATGTATCAGAATCGGTTTTTAAAAAAACCAATCCAAAAATTTACATAAAAAACCGAAAATTCAGTTTTCTTTAGGACCGGTTTTTACAAAAAGCCGGTTCTAATACTTCATTTTTAAGACCGGTCTTTATAAAAACCAAATCGGTCCTAATGAAAAACTGAATTTTCTATTTTTTTTGGTTTTTAGTATCGGATTTTGAAAAAACCGACGTTAAAGTGGCAGTTCTAAAAATTATTTTTGACGTAGTGTGTGTTAGTTGTTCGAAAGGTAATAGCATTTTATTTAATTTTTTTTAAAGAAAGACTGAATGTCCATTGTTTCATTCGGTAACTAAAGCTTAAAATACAGAGCACATATATCCATTGTCCCCAGCCTACATATGATCAATTTGTCACAGTAAAAAACCACAATTCGATAACAGAAATGCTAAGAATCTAATTTGAATTTCTTCCAACTGGAAGTGTATAATGTTCGTCTACAAAATGCTCGATGATTCTTTTAAGGCTTCCAGTACCAAGTTGTCGACACTTGTCCCAAGAATTTGTTACCAGCAGCATAACCAGGCCACCAGCTTCCAATTGTGCTCCAATTCTCTTCTCTAGTTTCTCGATGCATTCCATGTTTGCATTTAACTTGATACTGGAAGAGAGCATATCGAGTAGTAATTTCGTCGAGGTGGCTCCTTTCTGTGCCGGCAACAAGTACACCATTTCTTCGAGAAGCTTTCTTTTCTCCACGGACCATACGCCACTGGAATCAGGATCTGATCCAAGGTCATATCCATTTGCGTAATAAATCACAGCATTCGAAATATTTGCTGGATCATGCCTAATCGCACCTAAAATCTTAACCAATTTTTTGAAGAGGTGTAGATTCAGAGAGCAGACATCTTCAAACCACCAATCTGGACACTGTGACTTTTGTTTTTTCACTTTGTAGGCAAGTGACACCAGGCATGCAGAAACCAGATCTGCCTCATCAGCATGGCTAAAAATGTCTTCACAAGAAATAAGCGCCTCCAGTATTTCTTTCCAACATCGGAATATTTCTTTGAACAGAAACTTTTCAGCTTGAGAAATCAAACTTTGCCTTGTATAATTATCTGTCATGTCTAAATGATAGGCGGCACACAAGACAGGGATGATGTTCGAAGAGGTTAGTTCAAGATCTTGGCCATAGATATATTTCGCAACGACTTTAAATGTAGCGGCACCGCCTGGAATATCAAGTTTGAAGGAACAAATGTCATTTTCTTCGTCGTAGTGCTCCTGGATCAGCCTTCGCAAGTATAGGCTATTATTAGCAAGGAGAGCCTGCAAATGAGAATTTAGTTTTTATAGGTTAGTCGTATGAAAGGAAACATGATTACATTCTGAATTGTAGTGTTTGTCTTTCCTGTTTTTCTAATTTTCAATTAAAAATCATTGGATCAAACATAGAACAACTGGAACTAATTAATCAAAGTTCATGTTCTAGGCAATATATATTTTTATAAAAGAAAGAATGGAGAGAAACACAAATCAAGAGAACTACTTCGGCAAAATCCAGACATAAGATATAATAATAATTCTGAATAAAGGCAAAAATGAAAACAGAGAGATAAAAATTACATACCTTGTGCATGCAAAAGGTGTAACCAGAGACTTCAATTAAAGCATCAGGCATGATAGGTGATGAATACTTCCTGAAAATAATTGCACAAAACCAATCAATTACGGACTAGCTTATAGACTTAAAAAGATCAAATTAATTTGTTTAATTAACAGAGAAAGGGATTACGTACATCGTCTGATTGCTTTTAGAGTGTACGCTATCCATTGCTAAGTTTCTAACTCTCTAGCTATCTGTCTCTACACCTTACAGTATTTCTTAATTAATTTCTCTCTTTCTTAGTTTCTGTACTCAAACTCTCAAAGGTATGCGTAAACAGGTTCAGCCGTGTGCCTTATATAACGATAGATGGGATTATTTTGGGAATGGAAAATAAATGAAGGCGGTGCATATTCTCAGACTTCCCATATGTAATAAACCATGTAGTAATATAAAATTAGTAGACAATAGAAACCTTCCCAACTTTTTCTTTCCTTTTTTATCCATCTCTCTTAAATTAAAAATCCCGATTTAGTTTTAATTTCGTCAAAAAAAAATGCCAAATTAGAGATACAACACCACTCACCAGTAACTTATGAAGCTGGCCAAAAATATCTCTCTGCTATTTAGGACTTTCTTTAAATATTGTTGACATGGCATTTTGGTTAAACACACACACAACCATATGTAGTGTCCTTGACAGACTCCGACCGATTAAAATGGTCCACCGCAAAATCTGAAATAATTAATGGGCATACGATGCAATTGTCTTTATAAAAAGGTTTTTGTCTTGGATAAAAAAAAATTAAATGCAATTTTTACGACAACAGCACTACACTATACACAGTGATTTGGTGTAAAAATTTTTTTTTTTTAAGTATACCTATTTTTTTGAGTATTGGTGGAAAATATGTCAATATTTTTCTATTATTCATGGCATATTTTACTTTCTAATTAATTAATGTTAATATTTAAATTTGATAGTTCAAATAATGATATAAAATTGTAAGATGCCATACACATTACTTTCATTACTGTATACAGTACACAATTGATACTTTTAATTCATTTCGAATAACATTTTATGTTTGTAAAAATGCACTAATAAAAGCAAAATCCGGGGTAGTAAAAAAAGAAGTGTGATATTTAAGTGAATATGTGGGAGGATTATTTTTTTAAGCGAGGATACAAAGCTATACATGACGCAAATTAGAGAATAACAAAATTAAATTAGAATGTATTATTTTGGCAGTGTTGATTTGTTATGTGTTGCATTTGTCTTGTTTTTTTGGGTTATAAATTGTTCTATATAGTGTTTTAGCTAGTTTCTCCATTTTTTTGAGCTTTCGGATTTGCCCCTTCTGGAGGTTCGAATTACAAATGTTCAATGATTAGCCAGAATTAGAACTAGAACCTTGTAAATTGTAATTTGTTTAGTAATGAATGCAGTTCTACTATCTTAGGAGTCTACTTAAAAAAATATATAGAATATATACTTAAATTATCGTAATATATTCTTTTATTCCTAAAAAAAGTTAGATATTGGATTTGTTGTTGAAGTTCTCAAAGTTGAGTGAAAAAATTATATTTTATACAAAATATACATCACATCTTGTGGAACCTAAAATGAAAAAAATGTTAAATTTTAAAAAAGAATAAAAAGTCATAACAAAAACATTGTAACTTTTTTTTTGGTTTATTAATTGTTTTCATAGGTTTTCCGTTGACAACCATTAAATAAATAATTGACTGCAGTAAAAAAAAAATAAATAAACCTATATAATGCTGTAGCGTTGATGAGTATTCATCCCCACCCCGGTGGGCCCCTCTAATACATAACAACGGTTTGTTCAGCCCAATTTTGATGGCCTAACCTTGAGGCTTGAATGATTTTTAGGTCTTAAATACATGATTTTGGAAATTGACTAGTCTCATCGCACTAATGTACTTTCGTCGTATAACATCTGAGCAAAGGTTCATTACCTAGTGTACTTTTGTCGTATCTAAATGTTCAGTTTAATAAGTACAAATATTATGTTATTTAAGTATAAATGTTCAGTTAGTTGCAACAAAAAATTATAAATATTATGAGTAAAAATGTTTATTTTATTAAGTATAAATGTTTAGTTTAGTAAGTACGAACGTTCAGTTAGGTAAGTACAAATGTTTTTTTAATTGAGTATAAATGTTCAATTAGTTGCAATAGAAAATATAAATGTTATGAGCAAACATGTTTATTGTATCAAGTATAAATATTTAGTTTAGTAAGTATGAATGTTCAGTTTAATAAGTACAAATGTTCAGTTATTTAAATATAAATGTTCTGTTCGTTGCAACAGGTAATATGACTGTTATAAGAACAAATAATCAAGCAAAGTGGTTACGAACCGGACAAAAAATACATGAAAAAATTAGAAGGGGTCATGAACCGATCCGGTTCAAATTATTTTTCCGACTCTACCCCTGCCTCATAGCGCACCTCTTGACCCACACGTGACAATGACTCTGGCACGACTCTGACACATTTAGCTGAACACTTCTTATTATTAAAATGAACACTTATTATTATTAAACTGAACATTTGTAACATACAGCAACGATGACAGCGATGGTTTATTTAGCGATGACAATTATAACATCTGAATGATTTTGATATCTATCTATCTTTATGTTTATCCTCAATATATATATAAGCTTTGAAAAAATAGACCAAAGAGGTATAGCCTAACTCGCCCCTTGGATCTTGCACACACAAAAATGAGAAAATAAAAAATAAAGATCGGGAAAAATATCTTCCACTTATATATTAACCATTCTAATTTTAATTATGATTATGAAAAGCAACTCAATAATAAATTACAAATTTTGGTGAAAAGAGGATGAATATTTCAAAAATAAATTTTCCTTCCAATATTTGTTATTTGATAAAGGGCAAGTGATCAAGTCAATAAATATTAACATCATCTAAATCTAAAAAGTGAAGCGTGCATTTCACCTTTTAATAATTTCGACCACAATGCCTCCAGGCCCTCTAATAAACTAGAAAGAAAATATGACTAATTTTTATTACAATGCCTTCGCACAAATTGAGTTTTGTAATTTGGTAGGAGGCATGTAAATTGCAATAGGAATTTTCAGGTGGTAGATTTATAAAATATAAAAATACTTAATATTATAAATGGGCGTGATTTGATAACGTGACATTGATGAAGAGCATGTAATGATGCGTTTATTTTTAAGCACGGAAACAGTTATCTGTTACTCTATAGATGATAAAATAGTTAGAGAATCGAATTTTAATAGTAGGAAGAGAAAAAAAAATTTGCATGATTGTTATGTTTATGCTTTTTTGGTAAAAAGTTGTTGAATAGACTTTTTTAGGAATTAACTGAATAACAATTTTTTTTCTTAATTTGAAGTATCTAAACGGTTTTGTTTACTATGCATGTCATTCTATTTTGACCAGTTAAATCTTTGGCTAATTAAATTAACTCTAATAGGACTAGGAGTTAAAGACTCTAATCATTCTATCCTGCTCGGAAAAAAAAACAATTACAATTATAACTTAAAAAATGTGAAGGAATTACAATTTAATAATTTTGTAAAAAGCACCATGCAATTTCGTACTATTCTTCTTTAAATAATATAAACACTAAATTATTTCATCCCAAAATTTTAATAATATATCAGTATCCAAATCAGGTCAATAGAACTAATAGATCTCAAAACTAAACTTCTACAGACAAAAATAAAACAAAATTATTTGAAAATGGTAAATTTGCAATTTTACGGAGGCGGTAGCTTTAATGCGTGATGAATCAGATCCAATCGGATCACATTAAAACCCGGCCCGTTTCGAACCCAGAGTGGCATTAACTTGAAGAAACTCCAATCTTACCGTTTCGGATCACATTACGGAGGTGATCTGTTGCTTAGATCTCTCTCTCTCTCTCTCTCTCTCTCTCTCTCTCTCTCTCCTTTTTTGTGTTTGGATTGTTGGAAGAAAGAAGAAGAAGAAGGAAGAAGAAGAAAAAAAATTATAAACAATTCAAACTCTTCACAAAATTACACACTTCCCAATACTTCTTCTCACTTCTTCCCTTCTTCCCTTCTTCCCACACCCATCCAAACGCACCCATATAAGGGACTAAAATACTAAGAAATGGATTTCCCCAATGTTTAAGAAGTCTATTAATTGAGTGGAGATTTTCTTAATTTGAATTGAACACAGCGCACAAATAGTTGAAATGGGGTGTTTCCCATATTTCATAAGTGGAGTATTATACAAATTGTTTAATTAGAGTACAGGATATAAAAATCAACTTAAAATAAATAAAACGTAATCAGTATTGCAAGTGGCATGGGCGGATAAATGATGAATCCAGAAGTATATTCGGAACAATGAAAAATTTCTGAAAAAAAATATATATTTGCTACAGTCAGATGCTACTACAAATTTAATTACTGTGAAACTACATTGAATAGGAGAACTAGCTATCATATATATATATATATTATACAAAACATTTCCTAACTAGTTCAATAAGCAAAATTTTTAAATTTCAATTTTTCCCCCCAACTTATGCTTCACATATGTTTGCCCAATTCAACTTTCTTTATTAAGCGGATAGTATTGTGCAAGATGGAGTCCAATATGCCAGCAACCTGGAAATTATTTGAAAGTGTAAATACAGTTATGTCAGATTTAGATAGTTACGAAATGGACACAAAGAAAAGAAAAATGGAGGAACTACTAAGTATTTAACAGGGTAGGATGTTTACCGTAAAAACACCTCCAATGATGGCACAGAGATTAGTGATAAAATGAGAAAAAGATTTTGGAACCTCAGTAATCAACACCTGAAATTTTAGTTCATAATAATTAATCCATATAATATGAATGGAACAACAGTATGGAACTAAAATTAACAACATTGCTTATAAGCAACCATCATATACTTCTCTAGCACAAACCAGTCAGGTCTGACAATACCAAACTAAATTTTATTAACAAATAGTGGTACAAACCTGCATAGGAGAGGGTTCAAAATGAAATTTTGCAACTGGTACGTGGGTGCTGTGTACCAAGCTACTGTGAGCAGTGTATTCATATTCTTCAAGCAATTTCCGTTCCTTAGAGGATCTTCTATTGAATACTTCAGTCTTTACTAGTTGCAGATAATGCTCTATCTGAAAATTGATTTACCAAAGAGTAACGAAAATGATCAGCTTTTTATAATTAAATGTAAAAGAAGAACAGTTCTCTCATAAGTTGTTTATTTTTTTGTTCATGTAATCACCTGTTTCTCTACAGTTTCATCCAGGCTAATACCGTATTCCTATTTTAGTTGTCATTTACTTTTTAACGTCGCTGTAGACCAGCCAAACAGTAGGCAAAACAAACAAGACGACCTAATAAATTCCAAACAAAGATCCACATGCAGATTCAGTAAGCATCAGATTTTCTTTCCGAAACATGTGGGTCCATTCATGCAGGTTTGGATTGGATCATCAGATTATATACACACATGACAGCTACAAAGGTTATCCAATATTTATGTATAGGTGTTTGCGTGTGCCTGTGTGTGGGTGGGTGAGAGAAATAGAGAGTGATCATCACCGTGACGTCAGTATTGGATTCACCATCATGGATGATGTATGATCTTCCAGCCAGCCTGTCATGGCCATCTCCAGCAAGAGGTACCAATCTCTTGATCTCATACAGCATGACTGGAGACAGCTTTCGGCCAAAAGAGAACTGGGACACATAGTGGGAGACATTAATCTGAGATGGGTCAAATGAGTGCGACTTCGATCGTGCTGATATCACCAGATTACCAGGTACCTTTTAAATAGAAGACAAAAGATCAGAAAGAGAGAATAAAAATATTTTTTGAAGAAATAGAAAATAAAAATATTTAGCAATACAAAGCTAGATAAACCTGCTATTTTACATTGATATTAAGATAATTTTTCAGGTTATAATATCACCTTGCAGAGTCAGATAACAACATATGATAAGAATAAAATGTACCTTCTTGACTCTAACAAATCCCTCGATCCGACAACCACTTGTCAAAGGAGCAGGTCTCTTTGTCAAAGTTTTATTTGATTTATCTTCCAAAGCCAGGGCTTCTGACTCTTTCTTAATTGGTGCTACAAGTGTCTCCATTGCCTATTGCATGAATAATAAAACTTGCACTATGAGCCCTTAATATAATAATTTAGAACAGTTGATTCAGAAAAAAATATACAGGGAATAATTTTTAATACCTGGAAGTAAGCCATTACATAATGCAAGTTGATTATCTAGTTCAATCATGTAAATTTTGCAATGTTTACCAGAATTCCCTGATTTAAACGTGACATGGTATCCACCAGATATACAACAAAATGCCAAGATGAGGTGATCCTGATAAGTTTGCCACATGTTGAACCTTTATTGGAGGAATTTGTTTTTATTCTTAAACAAGTTTATATCAAAGAAAGGTTACATTAAGTTTTATAACTTATCCCAGCCAGGTCAGTCAAAGCCTTTTATCCCAAACAAGTTGGGGTAGGCTACAAATGACACCCCGACCCTGGTCATTTCTTGTATATATGGCTGAGTTTTTATGCTTGCTCGCCAAGCCTATCGCAAGCATGCGGGCTTGAACCCTGGACCTCTTAGAAGTCAGCCCAGTGCTCTTACCACTTGAGCTGCTAGACCACATGCCAGGTATTAAAAAAACTACTTAACTAACAGCCATAAACCATAGAAATTACTCAATGTAAGATGTAATACCGCAACTAAGCTATCAGTGTCACGCTCCCCATAGTAAGATTCATGATCATGATGCCCTTGAGTTTCCCTGTAGTAAAATTCAAAGTAAGCCAGCATAATAAGAGTACATCCAAGATGTTAGCTTACTATATATATCTATCTGTGCGCTTCATCTATGTTTCCAGCAACCGACAGGTACATATCCAGTCATGTACCAGAATAAAAGGTATATCAAGGGTAACACAGGAATTTTACTAGTTTTGGATTAAAGTGGGCCCCCAATATTATAGGGTTGATTTTTATGCTTTTAATACCAAATATTGAAAAAAAATATAAATAACATACTAGCATATCTAATGATGATAGAATGATAATATAAATATTGTGCACCTTACTGTTTTATACGTGCTGAAGTACTTACTTAAGATCACTTCCTTTACGGAATATGCGAATAGATGGGTACCCCTGTATGTGATGCCTGTGCATTTGAAATATATAATGAAATAAAAACTTAAGAAAAAAGACATAAAATGGACAAAAACACTAATTGTCAAATAGATAGCTTTAATTACCTCCTGCATAAATCAGCTTCGATGGTACAATCAACCTTACCAAGAATGATCCGGCCATCTATTTCTGGATCATATCTGAAAGCAACATCTAGGGTTTAGGGGAGGGGTGCATGTGGGGGAGAGGGGGGGACAGAATTTGACAATCATACAAAACATAACGAGACGAAGTTAAAGAATATAACAGAAAGTTCTTTACCTTTCTCTAATTATCTTAGCAGCTTTCTCCCATGAAGGTTTCTGAGAAGGCAAAAATAAAAGAAAAAAGAAAAAAAATCAGGTTTAGACACATCCTATAATTGGAGCAACAAAAGTTTGACCTCACCAACTTCATGGTTTTGATGGCGACAACCCAATACCTGACTGAATTGAAAGAAATACTGTAATCTAAGCTGACGGAAACAAGAGCAAATTATAACTGGAATGTCCTAAAATTCAACACTCTATTTAAACCTTGCATGTATAACATGGCACATTCATCTTGCCCAACCTGACTTACAACAAAACCCTCAGACTTGAGAATGCACAGCAAGAACTGCAAAATTAACTTTCCCAAGAACAACTTATGAAATGAACCTTCCTGTAATAAACACAAAGCTGTTCATCCCTGGAACATGGAGCAAATAGAACTAAAACAAACAAAGATTCCCTGAAGTGTGGAACAAACAGAACTAAAATAACCAAAGATTTCGTGAAACCCAAAACTCTAGCAACCAAAGTTCTTAAAAGGATGCATCTTAAAATTAAATAGCTACCCATAACTCTTTCCATCTCAATGAAGAAGAGTGGGGAGCATTAGTACCAAATTGCGGTTAGATAAAGAAGTCAATATTCAGTATTAGCATAGTAGCTAGGTTTGGATGAGTTGACACTGGAATTACAATTCATCAAGTGACCTTTGTAGCATACACCATTATAAAGGTATTCTTGACTGCATTATTGGAACAATGAAGAAAAATAGTACCAAGTGGTCCAAGCATCATATGGAATTAGCAGAGACATAATCAAGATAGGGTATGAGAACACACCGTTACTTAACACCACTTATAAAATTAAGCCACTTCTGCCATCTAAATAGACTTATACTAAACTGTCCTAAAAATTTTCGTCATTCAATTCTACAAACTGCAAGCATGAGAATCAAACTCCTGATGAACTATATTTGTATGGCTTGAAAAAAATACATGACTTATTGTCTTACAATGCTGGATTGCAAATATAGAGCATTTAATTCAATATAGAAATTGTTTATGGAGACATTGTAGGCAAGGTAACAAGTTGCCATGGTATGGGCTATTCGAAATGTAACTAACAGGTTAGGCACTGAAATTTATTTTAACAAAAATTGAACATTACTAAGGGAAAGGCAAATTTTATAAAAAGACTAGAAAATATATAAAGGACAATTTGCTGCCCTAACGAGTCTGGGAGTAACAAGTAGCTAATTTCCACTCAAATAAGAAGAAACTATAATGAGGACATTTTCTGCTAGACACAATAAACTTACTACACAGGGTTATAGCAGCTTTAGTTGAGTGGGATTGGATCTCTCTAAATGGCATGTACCCCCTCCCCCCCATAAAGGGTATATGTTCCCTTAAATATGTGCAACTAAGCAAGTAACATCTACATTTCAGACAACAAGATCTGTTTCCCTGACCTGACCAGGAGAAAACACAAACTCATATGCCCTCGAAAAATGATCAAAAAGAACCTCAGCTTGAACCTGACAACCATGGTTTAAAAACTCGGCGAGTCAACTCGGAATCGGCCCGAGTTGACTCGGACTCGGCGCTCACCGATTCGATTTTTCGCGAGTCAGATCGGATTCCATTTGAGATCACCATTAATGGCTATTTTGTCCAAAAAGAGAGGTGAAGGTACACGTAGAATACTGAAAAAGGTGGTTAGGCTGGAGAAATCGTGTCAGGAGATCGGAGAAACCACCATTCCATCACCTCCACACGAGCTCGCCCATTTTTCGGTGCTCTATCGCAAAAGAAAGGGTGGGAGTCTGGGAGAAGAGTGGGAACGGGAAAGAGAGAGAGAAGGAGAAGGGGTCTGTACTGGAGATCTCCATTTCCGAATTTTTTTTTTCATTTTTTCATTAATTCAAATCAGATGGTCCATATTATTTAAGAAGTGTCATATTTAAAAAACTAAACGATACTCGATCCAAAAATCACTCAGAGAACATAGAAAAATTGATAATTTTCCTCTCTGTAATTCTAACTGATATATAACGTGTTTAAACAAACGTATCTTCATTCAAAAAAAAATTTCAAATTTTTTTCTATTTTTTTCTAATTTTTTAAGACATTAAAAGTAAAATTTATAAAAATCCGAGTTTTCGATCCGAGTCACCCGAGTTTTTCCGAGTCATCCGATTCGACTCCTTAGTCCAACACTCCGAGTCGGAGTCCGAATCCGAGTTTCAGAACCATGCTGACAACCTGGCATATCTTTTGCCACTTCAAAAGGGAAAGAATGAAACAACAACAACTAAGCCTTTTTTCCCAAACAAGTTGGGGTAGGCTAGAAAGAAACCCAAGAAGAGAACACATCCAAGAACAAAGAACAAAAAACAAAACATAAAAAGATACTAATAATAAGACCAGCCATACTAATAAAATATATGTATATGAGTATATCTATACCAGACGGTTGCTCCAGTAACACCATGGTGCAAAGAAGTTCACAACCAATATTGGATACCTACAAAAAGACACAATCGCTAGTTCTCAGATAATCAGACTAACAAAAGTCTCCAACTGCAGACAAAAGAAAGATGCAAACAAAACATGTGGTATTAACTAGAGCAGACTTCAATTCTTATTTTCATATTAGTGTGCCAATTGAGGCATCAATAGGGTTCAGGCTTCCTTGTTAAGAAAAACAAACACATATTAGCCTTACTGGCATGGATGAAATCATGAAATCAAAATATATTAAAAATAAACTATCTAACTATGATCAAGCCTTACTGGTGTGAAAAGGCATCAAAATTGCCACTGGTAAGAGAAACTGATCCATCACCAAATTCTTCATCAGTCACATCTCCAACATTTCTGATATGCGGGATATGACCTGGGTGATATTCAGACCCAGTAACCACCAAATTTCGGTCGATAGAAAATTTTCTAATCGTTTTGGTTATATTCAACCTGTTCTGCACGTTATTAAAGAATCATAAATTAACTGCAAATGGCAGCTGAAAATCTATTAAATTATCATTGAGAGGTTCTACTGTAGACAACTTGTTAAAAGGAAGAGAGACATACCGTGCCTAAGACATCACTAACATCAACTGATGCAAATTCGCATGAGAGAGCAGGAAAGCTGTGAAACAAGAAGGAAAGAATAATGGAACATTGCATAATTGTTGATAATCCATCGTAAAAAAATATCGCATGTGAGGGGTGGAATTTAATTTCAAAGTTTCAAGAAGGCAATAACACAGTACCAAAAGAAATTACCTTAAGTTAAAATCAATGCGTAAGAACTCGTTATCTGTACTCCCATCAACAACAACAGTTGTTGTTGTCCTTAAAGTCATATAATCCCCTAATTCCTGTAAAGAGGTAATAGTTATGTCTGTCAATTAGAAAAACGAAATAACTAAGACTCTAAGAGCAAGTTAATAATGCACTACAAAACAAGCACCAGGTTTTTGAAGGAGGTACATTGATGAAAAGGGAATAAATTGAAGGACAGTATATGTTGCCTAGCTGATTCAACTACGAAAGCAACATATCAATATTTGGTACATGACTGGCAGCATTCAAAATAAGAGTTCAGTACTATAATGGACTGGAAGCATCTAATACCAGCATGAACCCCAAATTTCCAATGTTAAAATTTCAAAAGCAATTCTTTATTTACAAAGCCCATGAAATGTTCTTCAGATGTTCTGTAAACTAACACCATAAGTAGTACATTAGAGAGAGTGAGACAGAGAGAAAACAACCATTCCGAACAAAAACATCATAACAAAGGCAGCAATGATAGAAAGCCCAGCACCAGAAAGTGAAGCCTCGGTCAAATCCCTTGGAATTTTCCTGAAATAAGAAATAAGTTATGTATGCGCAAGAATTGAAGGTGTTAGAGAAATGCTCAAGGATTTAAACCTAATTTTTCTTTGTTCTGGACAAATGTAAACCAAAATGTTCTCAAAGAAATGCATTTCGTTACACAAAGTTGCAGGGTTAAAGTTTAATTAATTACAAAAAAAAAAACACTAAAATTTTTAAGCGCTCCTTTATTAGTTGTCGAATCATCTCAATTTATTAACAAAAAAAACTAAAACAAAAACTGAACTAATACAACGTAAAACAAAGACGATTTTACGCATCTAGATTCGAAACCCAGTGAAAATGTGAAACAATTGGGGCTGAAATTCATGAGAATAATGCGGATCTGACCTGTAGAAATCCACGGACTTGAGCTTGCTCGTGTTAATCATGGTTGAAACCAGATTTTGCGCTTCGAAAAAGACGAAAGAAAGAGTTATAGTGAGAAACAGGAGGCGAGCTTTACAGATTTGTGAAGATTTGACTACACATCGTGCAAGGATATTGACGAATATTTTTAATTATTAGGATGTGTTATTTAAAAAGATTAATAACGGCTGGGTGCTCTACGATCATGTCATGGTAGTTTAATATTGATGGTTTGCTGTCACGCACTCGAACTCCCTTTGTTTAAACAAAATTTTGACCTGTTGTTCTTTCAACTTGAGAACTCTTTCGTATTATAATTCTATGCAATTTTTTTTCTTCGTCAGATATATATTGTTGTTAAGGATTCCAGTTGTATGCTAAAGCAATTAATAAACAATTAACTGTCAAATTTGATGTGGAGTACAGTTAGTTTGCATTTAGCATATGTATCAAGCTGTAATTGAATTAGTCTAGTTACCTTCTCAGATGAGTACAGTTGCGTAGAACGAGGTTGTAAAGTTAATATTATTTTAGAAGCCTACTACTTTATTAAGGGTTAAATTGTTTAGTACAGGTGTATATCCTGGGAGCAACTAAAATGTCCTATTTTTTAGCATTCATGTTATTGTCAAATGAACGTCACGCGAAATAGGATTAGAAATTAAAAAAACATATACATACTTTTCTGAATGATGATCTATTCAAGAAATAATAAAGACTGAAAATACGCGTAATTAAGGTAAATTGAAAATACACTAGGAAAGGAACTACAAGCTCTTCCTTCTGGCGAATGGTATTACTTTCGAAAATAATAGTTTAAACAAAGAAAAGGAATAAAGCAGAAAAAATAAAATACAAAATTACACGTGAATTGTTGTATTGCAAACTGTGTTGGTGCTGGCATTGAACAGCGAAACACCAACGTCACATGAAACGTCGACAGTGGCGTGTAATTTAAATGCATTTAGAACTATCACCTTCCCAGAAGTAACAGTTTCTGAGGTGAACGGAAGCGACCCCGATGCCATGTCAGACAAAAATGACCCACTAGTCATCATTGTCGCCACATCAACATCTACTGTTGTGTTGAGTGTGCTGGTTGACCGAGCAGACACAACACGAGGATCCACCGATGCTTCTCCGACTAGAATTCCATGGTAATAAAGTGATGTGTTTGTCGTCCTGATCTTGAATGCAGCGTAATTATTGTTTTTGACAGTGACATCAACACCTAAGGTAATGTTCAAGGAGATTGGGAGGAGGGTGAAGTTGAGACTGTCTAGGCTTACAGGCGTGGAAGTGATTTCAGGTGATTTCGGTTTGAACATGGTGAAGTATAAGATTACTAAGATTATAATTAGGAGGATGATTAGAATTAGCAAGATGGAGCAAGATAACACAACACATTTCTTTCTTTCCTTTGACATGGTCGGCATCTTTCCGTCTTGAATCGCCAACAGTGGTGGTGCAGGCTTAGCTATAGTCCTAAGATGACTATCACACACTACTTTATGGTACAATGAATAGAGGGAGGAGAGAATTTGGGTTTGGCGATGTGGTATCCGGTGGGGGGATTGAAATTAAACAAGGTTAGTTGGGTTACATTGTAATTATTAAGTCAATTAGGCCTTTCATTAAGGGACTGCTGATGAGAATGTGAAGAGATGAAGGCATAAAAATAAGTTCTATGTAGGTGAAAGATGTGAATTTATTGCCATAATTAATGTTTTCATTGGGGAGTTTACGTAAGTTTGTTGCTTGTACTACTACCCATCCACTCCCTTCTAACAACCTTAATTAATATCCTTCCATATATATTTATCCTCAACTGCTCGAGTGATCGGTAAGTATCAACTTGGGCTAAAATATTATGAAAAGCAACATCTGCACATATGCATCTGCTTTAGAAATTTAAGTATATGCGAGCTCTGACAAAATTTCTTTAGTCTAGCAAATAGACATTAAATAAATTAAATCAGATCATTTTCGTTCAATGTTTATTAGTGAAATTGTTGTTTGTTTAACGACATTTCTTCTTATAAATAAAACATCAAATTCTACAAACATTAAGGAAACAGTATGAGGACGAGAACAGAAATATTATCTTATATATATATAACTAGTTCAATCCAAATTTTATTGCCTATATTAATTAAGAGGAAAACCATTAGGAAAAAGAAACTGTCTTATAAGACATTTATAGCTAGCCTAATTCTTACAGTACGTGCTTGCAGTTATTTCAAAAATATAATATAACATCAGTTGAACAAAATCAGTTTACGCAAGACAAATAAAAAGATTTATATTGAATATAATGGATCAAATCTAAGATGTCTTATATATATGATGAAAACTAAATTAACAAATTAAAAGAAATCTTTTCCTCACAATTCTCGAACTCATTTATAAAAAAATCACGTGGGATGCAATCAAAAGGCAATATGACAACAAATTCTGATCCACTTGAATAAATATGAATGGAAAAAAAAACAAAAATTATAAATAGAATAATATAGAAAGAGTAAAAGAGTTCTAGCAGGTTTTAAGACATTTTGACATTTCCCTTGCAATTAGCATCAGAGGTCTGCGATTGCAGATTAATAGTGATATCACAAGTTGTCTCCACCGTCGCATGAATTTTGATAGTATTAAAGAGTATAATCTTCCCCACCATCGTGGTATTTGTCGAAATCGGTAGTTTCCCCGAGGTCAACTCAGGCAACAAATACGGGCTGCTCATGATGGTGGTTCCATTCATATTCACAGTGTTGTAGATGGTCTTGCTTGATCGTGCTTTCACCCCGCCTGCCGGCATGGTTGATATCCCGGCCTCGGTTCCATGGTAGAATATTGTCGTATTGGTTTCTTGGTAGTCGAAACCGGCATAATTTGGGTTTCTTATGCCGAGGATCAATGTCATGACTAAATTCAATGTGATAGGGTTTAGGCTGTATGACACGTTATTGAGGGTTGCACTATTGCTGATGACTTCAACATTTCTTTTCTTGAATAGAAACAATCCGAAGAACAGGAGAATTGCGATTAGAACAATAGTAATGCTGATTAGAACACAGCAAGTTATTTTAAAGCATTTCTTGGGCCTCCTCTTAGGATTAGGCTCCAATGTGGTTGTTAATGGATAGAGTGGTAATGATGATTGAGGTGCTAGAGGGGCTTCTGGTTTTTGTTGTGATTGCATGGTTTTTGGTGGGGGTTTAATTTGATGTCTGATTTTAGTTTCACTCTTTTGTTTGTGCTTGGTGGTACTGGATTTTGAAAGGGCAAATGGGGATGGAGGGGTTTATATGATTTTCAGCAAAGTTGGGTCCTGTGTAGCTAGAGGTAGGGGTGTCAATAATGATCCGTTTCGCACGTTTCCGTTCCGTTCCGTCCGGAACGGAGCGGAAATGGAAGAGATTTTAGTTACGTTTCAGCATGCGGAACAGAAACGGAATGGAATGTTGTTTCGTTCAGATGGACGGAACGTAAACGAAACGGCCCATTTACGTTTCGTTATTTACGTTGTTCCGTCTCAGCGCAAGATTCTATGTTCTGAAATTAAAATCAATTGCAATCAATTGCAGAGGAGGGAAACTGTGAGGCGAACAGATAGAGGTGCAAACCCTAAGCGCCGTTCTTGTTTCTCTCTCACTCGATGGCCTCTCGTCTCCTCTCTCTCCGATGGCAAATCCATCTCCCTCTTCCTCTCATCTCCTCTCCGATGGCAAACCATCTCCCTCTCCTCTCCTCTCCTCTCCTCTCCTCTCCTCTCCTCTCCAATGGCAAACCCCTCTCCTTCTCCCTCTCCCTCTCCTTTCATCTCCTCTCCGATGGCAAACCCCTCTCGGCCTCTCCCTCTCCCTCTCCTCTCTGTTCTACCTTCGTAGGTGCAAACCCCTCTCCCACTCCTCTTCGATAGCCTCCCCCACCGCACTCTCTCTCTCCCTCCGCCGTATCTCTCTCTCTGAGACCCGAGCACCAACCCCAAACCAGATGCAACACCTAAGGCGACCTTCTTCTCCGTCCTTCTTCTTCTTCTGTGCAGCAGTAATACCTTCTTCTCTTTTTTGTTTGGTTATTATTATTTTCGATTATTTTTCTTAGTTCTGTTATTAGTGTTATTCTAAGACGAAGAGGCATTTGATTATTTTCGATTGTTTTTTCTTAGTTCTATTGATTATTTTTCTTAGTTCTTTGATTATTTTTCATTCAATTGATCCATCCAAAATGGGGACGAAGATAATAAGCAAGTTACAGGCAAGTAATTGCTCACTGGCATTTTACTGGTAACTTACCAGTACTCAATCTCAAGCATCTCTTGGAGCATCGTTAGTCTTTGAGGCTTGGATTCATTTAAAAGAGGCATTTGTCTGAGATAAACACTCAATATATCTTGCAATTATTACTTGTTTTTGTGATTTGTGATTTATTTATATTTATTCTTTGTTGTTTTTGCTTTGAATTTGATGCTTATGGCGTTATGAGGATTTCAATGGTTTGAATATTCATTGTTGATTAACAAAAACTCCTACTCATTCTGAGTGCCATCTTCTTTTTTTTTAATTATGAATTAGTACTTTTTTTGTGTGTTAACTTAATAATATGCTTTTGCAATCATTTTTTGTTTAAATCTTTCATGAGGTATTTTGTTTCTTATTTACACTGTACTTGTGCCTTGTACAAATTGGGCAAAATTTTGCTGATGAGTCTAAATTGTTTTGATTAATTTAATGCTATTGATTATAATTTTGCTTCTTCCTAATTTTGCAAGATTATCAGACGATATCATTTTTCCTTTAATTTTGTTTTTGAAATATTGAACTTGTCATTTTATTGTTTTATTTCATTCATATTTTTTTTCAAATTTTGAACTTGTGAATTAGTGATTTCTGTATTGTCAAAGGAAAAAGAAATTAAACGTTTGTTACGTTCTTCCGTTCATCACAGACGGAACGTACAACGTAATTAATTTCATTTCCGCTAAAATTACGGAACATTAAACGGAATTAAAAGAAATTACGTGCAGTGTAACGGAACGGAAACGAAAGTTGTCATTTCCGTGTCCGTTGTGCACGTTTGACAGCCCTAGCTAGAGGGTTTGAATTCGGTCAACAATATTATTTAACAGTATGCGTATTGCACGAGAAAGATTATACGATTTTGTTGAAGTATGTTTTCCTCCATCTGATCGAAACGGAAGATTCTCAGAAAAAAATAAAGGAAATAAAGTCTTCCGTAATTAACAACATGTATATAAAATATAATATATACACGTTTTTACAGTTTCAACTTATCTTCTAGCTTAACAAAATTTATTTGATACATAGATTTTTATAAACCCAATTTTGCTCTGTTTTTTACTCTGTTTGTAAAAAAAAAATAAGGAATAAGCTTCTTTATAATTAACTTCCCCCCTGAAAATAGTGTTATTTATTATTTTTCATTTTTTGAAGAATTAGGTCACTTAATCAAAAGAAAAAAGGACGTTGATCATTATGTTATTTGAGTAATTTGAATAAATTTAATTATTTCCATCAAAATTTTTATTATTCAATGTAAGAAATATTTCTTACTTAATATTAGATAATTTGTCACCAGATCTAAGAAATTAAAAGGCTATGTTTGATATGGATCATATATTCTTTTTTTATATATATAATTTAGAAGTCGACTAAAAAACGCCAGCAATTCCCAAAAAAAAGCGTTCGATATTTCTTTTTCTTAATAGCTTATGTTTAGGGGATCAAATATTGATAACTTCTGTTCCTATATAATTTTTGATGCAGAGACTTTCTTATTTCTTTTTTGACATGGTTTTAACATCTGAGTTCTGATTTATTTCTTACAGATATTGTACTTTCTGTGGTGCAGTGCTTTGCTGCCTTGATGACCCCCATTAATTGTAGGCTTAGCCTACACTACATTTTGCCAACTTATTAATGAGATAGTAAGTATCGACCCATTAAATTGTTTGTTAATTATCTTGTCGATTTAGTGTTAAGTATTTGTCTGTCAATAAGTATTTTCATTATGCTGCTTATTTATTAGCTTATATTTAAACATCCATAACCTTATTAATAAATAGTATAACGTTTGAGCTGAGACAGAAATGGTAAATTATAAGTTGCAAAACACACCAATAGGAACATAGTGGATGCAACAATTAAATTTTAATGCGACCGCAGAAGTGCTAACAATCCTATGATATAAGTCGCTGTTTTGAGTTTTGCTTTCTCTAAAATTAATGACCCCTTAATATCAAGGAAATAAAGAAACGAATGAGAATACAGTACCACAATATTTGATTAGGTAGAGTTAGGTCTAAATAAAATAAGTTCTAAAAAGATCACTAATATGTTGGGGATTTTAATATGGTAATAAAAAAATTTTGTTTATTTTTCTTAAGGTTGTTCTAGGTTACATTGATACAGTTTGATTAGTTTGTACTTCTTTTCTTCTAAATTAATCCCAATGATCAAGGAATATCTTCAAACCAAATCTCCAGAGATTTGAGTCGAAGTTGTATATTTATCTTAGTATAGATATATACAAATAACAATTAGTTACTTTTTTGTACTCGTTTCTTTAAGCCTCCGTTTGGATGCATTGAGAAGTAGGAAGAAGGAAGAAGGGAAGAAAAAAAACTATAAACAATCCAAACTCTTCACAAAGTTACACACTTTCCAATACTTTCTTCTCACTTTTTCCCTTCTTCCCTTCTTCCCACATCTATCCAAACGGAGCCTAAGACATGATAACTCTTGTATTTTAACAGAGAATAACAATGACAAATTCATAACGGTCGAAACATGTAAAAAGGCAGGCAAAACTTCGTTTCTACAGCAAAACATTGACAGAAGGAAGCCCCAGCATCAAATTGACTCTTCACTCAATAAAATAAAAAATAATAAATAAAAAAACGCAACTGGTCTGTTCTATACTGCAGTGATTCCAAAATCGGACAAGATGTCGAACCAGTAGCTCCCGTACCGGTTCAATTATTCAAAAAGTTTGACAAAACTGGATACACTTTGGGCCATTTGAATCAAGTGAGAATTTGGAAAATAACTAATTTTTAGACATAAAGTATTGAAAAATATGTAACTTTATGAAAAATTTTGATTATTTATAATAAATTTATGTTTAGAAATTGACTATTTTCTAAATTCTGACTTCATCCAAACGTACCCTAATATAAATAGCTCTAGTACTGAGGTATATATTCCAATGAAGTGCCTCAATTCCGATTCCAGTTGCAAAGAAAGCAACTCTCCCGGTCTCCCACGTCCCACCCATCAGCACGTGGGTTTGAGAAGGAAGAGACCGGATAGACCACAAAAATCAACGAAAAAACCAAACTTAGTGAACCGGCCAGTCTAAGTAATTTGAACCCGACAGATGGCCGGTCCCGTTAACCGATCAAACCAGACAGTCCTGTCATGTTTTGAAAACACTGTTTATATTCGGAGGGTAATAAACCAAATTTTTCCTGCATCTTGACACCGTTTGATGCGTTGAGAAGAAGGTAGAAAGAAGAAAGAAGTAAAGAAATAAATTATAAACAATTCAAATTCTTCATAAAGTTACACACTTTTCAATACTTTTTCTCACTTCTTTCCTTAAGAATAACCACGCACATTCATGTTACGCTAATTTTTCAATCAATGAAAATATTTATACCCAAAATGACAGAATGAATTGTAATCATAGATGAAGTTTTAATTGAAGTGACTATAGCGCATGATGCTATGACTTTCGTTTCAAACCTTTTTCACTTCAATTCTCAACAAGTAAAACTGGTCTCTTCTGGATAAAAATTTACATAGTTCTAAAGTTTGAAAATGATGTGCAAGAATGATTGCTTCTAGGAATTGGAAATGTTATCCAAAACCGGCATTATCCTTACTACGTACATATAATCAATTTAAGGGAACACCACTTTTAACTTACTGAAATAAAAAGCTGCGCCCAAATTGCGACAACCAAAGGTAAAGTTAAAATCATAGAAGAAACGAAGATAAATGTGGTTGGTACTCGTGAAAAGTGAAAACTTCGTCAATCATTCTCTAAAGATTAGAAGACCTTACAGATGTGGAATCAAGCAAGTGGTAGATCAAAGACTAAGTCGTGGGTTGAAACAGAGAGAGAGAGTGACTGCTTTTCATTTTTCAATGGACCAAAAAATAAAAAATAAAATAAAAATAAAGTAAAAGTAAAAGAAAGTCTTGTTGGGTACTGATAAGTGATGACTAGTAGCTAAGTCAATTCTTACAGTACGTGCTTGCAAGTTTCAAAATATAACAGCAAACCTGCACTATGAGAAAAATTATTCTACGAGAAGGAAAAGTGGATAAAAGCTAGGATCGATGTGTATTTCATACTTGCAAAAACTAAAATAAACTATAAAACAAACAATCTCACAAATTGAACATATTATAAAACAATCATGCTGGAACCCAATCAAAATGCAATATGACAACCACGTCAGAACAATTCAGAATCCAGATGCAAGAAAAAAAATATCGTAAGCATACAAATTTAAAAAAATAATTATGATAATTATGGCAACATAAGAGTGAAGACTTAAAGCAAGCTTTAAGATATTTTCACATTTCCATTGCAATTAGAAGTCATGGTACGGGACTGTAGATCGACAACGATATCGCAAGAAGTATCCACTGTCGCGTGAATTTTGATATTATTGAAAAGTACAACCTTCCCCACCATTGATGTTATTGATGAAAGCGGGAGTTTCCCTGCGATCATCTCCGGTAACAAAAATGGAGAATTGATGATGGTGGTTGCCATGATATAAATCGTATTGTGGATGGTCTTGCTTGATCTTGCCTTCACTACGCCAGCCTGCATGGGTGATACCCCAGCCTGGAGGCCATGGTACAAGATTGTCGTGTTGGTGCTTTCATAGTTGAAACCGGCATAATTAGGGTTTTTTATGCCGATGGTTATCCCCAAGACCAAATTCAACGTGATGGGGGTTATGGTGAATGATAGGTCTTCGAGACTTGCATTGTTGGCGGTAATTTGAACCTCTCTTTTCTTGAATAGATACAATGTGAAGAACAAGAAAACTGTGATTAGAACGATAATGATGAGAAGAATGCAGCAAATTACCTTGAGGCATGGATTGGGCTTTTTTTTAGGAATAGGCCCTGTTGTGGCCGTTGATGCATAGTCATAGAGCGGCACCATTGTTATTGGCGGTGCCGATGGTTTTAGCATATCATCCGGTTGTGTTTGCATGGTTTTGTTTGTGTTTGAGTTTGGGTTTCGAGTTTTGAGGTGGCGACTTTGGTAGGATGGAAGGGTTATATGATTTTAGTTTTACAGGTTCTATGTGTAATGATTGTGGAAGCTATGCAAATGATTTTTTGCAATAGCCAATAGTGAATCTGGGATGTAGGATCGGGATTCGGGAATAGTCAAATGGGAAATAGGATGGCATGGGGGTTTTGACTTGGGTCAACAACTATATTTAATAATGCGCTTGTAAGACATAAGCACACAACGATTGAAACATGGACAATTTTGCTGAAGCATCTTTTTACCATCTCAACGAAAGATATTATTTTACCAAAAATAATGTTTTTCTATCTGAATTGGGAAATTAAAGGAAGGTCTTGCTTGGTACTACTGCGTCAGGTTTTTAGGGATGATGTTTAAAAAAGTGGTAAATAAACTATTCTTTTCGTCTTATTAAAAAAAACGGTGAGCAATAAAGCTCATTTGTTTCAAAGAAAAAAAAAAGTAGCGCCATAACATATTAACATGTATTTCTGCAATGCTCGGGTAAATAATCCAATACCGGCCTAAGGGTAGTGATCCGCACAACATCAATTTGAGTCTGAGCAACATTCATTAGATGTTTTGGACAAATATGCCCCCATGTCCATTCTGATTTCTTTTGTTAAGATCTTCCAAAAAAAATTTTTTACCTTAATTATGTCTTTCTCGATTATTTCTATTATGTTTCACGCTAAGAAAAAAAAAACTAACAGCATTTTTCACATTCTTTCTTCCAACATTTTATAATGCTATTTCTTTCTCCAAATTACAAATAAATATTTTCTATGAAAAAATTTATGTATTTTGAATTTGACTTCTCCCAAAATTTTTTGGCTCGGTGCAGCACAAAGAAAAGGCTCAATGATTAAGAAATGATTAGTTTGGGACCTTTGGGTTATATATGCGTTGAATTAGCGCACAATCTGTACTGATTAGCGATAACAGGTGGATGCAGGAACGGATCAAATTTTGTATGCTTCTTTGTTTTCTTTCTGTCTTGAAATTAAGTATCATTACTATAAACATTATAATTCAAAATAGTACGTCAATCCACAAAAATGAAAAAAAATTATTAAAACAATTCTCTGAACACTTCATAAAAGCGATAGTTTGTTATTTATTTAAGTTTTTTGTGTAGTTCTCATCTCATACTTTTATGTGTATGCTTTTGTGCTTGCTAGCTGTAGATAAATTTCAGTTGTGATATGCTACACAGTTACTAACAGCATACACATACTAATTAAAATATATTTATTAGAATAGCAATCAATATAGAGTTCGTTTTCAAAACGGAGCTCATAACCATAATTTTCAAGATTCATCATCCCATCATTCTGACGGTTAGATTAATTGCATTCCGAAATAAGAAAAAGAATGATAGAAATGATGAGGATGAGCAATAATAACTTCTTTCTATTTTCGGAATGTTTTTCTCATTATTCCCTAGAACTCATCCTCTCTCTCCTTTGCTATTTCTCACCCTCCCTCCATCTCTGTTTTCAATAATAATTGTCATATGCATAACTAGAACAGTTAGTATTTTTTTCTATCACAATTATTTTTTCTAGAACAATTAGCATTTTTTTCGAGCACAATTATTTTTTGTCAGCACAATTTTTTTCCAAAATAACTAGAACAGTTAGTAACATTAACTAGAACAATTAGTTTTTTTTCGAGAACATATAATAATATTAACTAGAACAATTAGTTTCAGAGCTAGAATAATTAGTTTTTTTTCGAGAGCTAGAACAATTATTTACTTATTTAGAACTAAGAGGGAGGGGTCGGACAGGGGTTAATGATAGAAAATGAACAAGGGATGAGGATGAGGATGAGGATGAGGTCAGCGTGGATGGAATAGGGAAAAGAGGGACGAGGAGGAGGGGGCCAGAAAAAAAGAAAAAGAGGGGATGATTTCTCATTCTCTAAACTTTCCTATTAGTTAAGAGGTTAGATAATTAATAAAGATCTAAAAAATAATAGGGATGATGTAATATGAGAAAGATAGAAAGCAATTCTCATTTTCAAAATAATCCATGACAAAAATAGTCCGCGTGCTCGGGTTATACAGGCTTGATAATTGTTGATGTACCAATTCTGTAATACGAACTTGTACAGAATTAATTTGCCCCGTATAACAACCAAAATATATATGATTCAATGTAATCCTGATTTTATCATTTTCAGATACTTCATGAAAATCATGTCAAACTATAATATTCTTATAAGTTAGTATATTCCAGTGAAACCAAACCACTCTCATGCGCACTATTACTAATTAATACATTGAATGGAACAAATCAAGGTATGTTCATACTCACAATTCACCAAAATATTAGAAAACTTAAAAAATGAAAGATAAAATCGATCATCTAAGAAACCTAAAAAATATTTACATAACATGATCACAGCTGGAACCAATTAAAATACAATATGACAAAGCACGTAATCAAATAGCTACAAACAAATTAAATGAATATGCAAAAAAACAAATAAAACAATAAAATAACTAGGATTACATCAGATAAACAAGTTTCAAAATAGTTTGACATCTCCTTTGCAATCAGAAGTAGTGGTTTGGGTTTGTAGATTAACAATAACTTCACAAGAAGTCGTCACCGTCGCATGAAATTTGATACTATTGAAAAGTACAACCTTCCCCGTCAATGATGTATTTGTCGTAAGAGGGAGTTGCCCTGCGATCAACTCCGGCAACAAAAATGGACTGCCTATCATGGTGGTTGCATTCATGTACACCGAGAGGTGCATTTTCTTATTTGATCGTGCTTTCACTACACCGGCCGGAAGGGGTGATATGCCAGCCAAAGTTCCATGATAGTAGAATGTCGTGTTACTGTTTTCGTACTCGTAACCGGCATAATTAGGATTTTTAATGGCAATATTCGACCCCATAACTAAATTTAACGTGACGGGCGTAATGGTGAACGACAGGTTTTCGACGGTTGCAGAGCTGGCGGTGATTTGGACCGCTCTCTTCTTGAATAGATACAATGCGAAGAACAGGAAGGTTGCAATTAGAAGCAAAATAATGATGAGTAGAATGCAGCAACTTATCTTGAGGCAAATACATTTCTTGCGCTTCTTCTTAGGAGGTTCTTCTGTAGTTGCGGATGTATAGAGTGGTTCTTCTGGTGCTGGATTTTGTTTTAGTGGATCTTCTAGTTTTTCTTCTGTTTGCATGGTGTTTGTTGTGGGGAATTGGGGATGGAAATCTAATTTATATCTTTTCACTCTGTTTTGTTGTGCTCTGCTTTTTATTTTTCGGAGGGGAAGGGGCCGGGGTGGATTTAATGACTTCTCATCTACTTAAGTTATGTCATGTATATATATATACTAATTGTAATTAAGTAAAATGACTTTTTTACAATTGGTTGAATTTAGCTGGAACGCAACTTAGAAAGTCGATGGGGAGTAGGATTTGGCGTATGTTAGGAGGTTTCGACCTGGTCAACAACCTTATTTAACTGTTTAAGCATTTGCACGAAAAAGACAATAAGTTTTGTCTCACAAGAAAAGGGAAAAAATTCTAGCAATAACATGTACATAATCCAAAAATGGGATGCCAACCAGAAGTCGTTCAAATTTGCTTGACTCTGTAAACAACGGTATATTAAACTATATAGACTTGTGGAGTCGTTGGATCCAGGATCACGTCGTTTCTTACAATAATATATTTTATTTTTAGAAATATTGATTGAAATATCATCTATATCAAAGGATTTTATTGAACTATCCACCTTCAAATTTTTATAAAGTACAATGTAGGCAAAAGGTAATTAATTAGATGAACGAAGTTTGCGAATTGTTCAATTCTTTTATCTCAAGAGATGAATCCTGATGATTATAGAAAATAAAAAAGTGCCTTATTCTTAATTTAAACCTCAAAATATATTTCTTTCGAATTTATAGGCTTTCAAATTAATCCTATCAGACATAAAAGTCATATCTCTAATGAAATAGATGGGGAATTGATGGTGAAATCAAGTAACCTGGATGCTCTCAGTGAAAGCAAGTACTTATTCCAAAAAAAAAAATGAAAGAAAGATAGTAATGTCAACGACTCGCTACAAATTAATTTGCAGCCCAAGTCGTAACTCTGAATGGATTAGTGAATATCTGAATTTATCAGATCAAAGAGCGATATGAATTATTATTATCGACCCGTTTTTATTATGAGCCCAATTTTCTCTCGTTCCTTCCGGTCTGAAAAAGCCCAATTTGACCTCTATCACCGCTCCTAAATTGAGGAAATTGATTACTGCCATCCACAAATATACCATTCCAGTCATCGCTAAATATAAAGTGAACATATACAGCAAACAAAGTGAACATATAGACGATCTAAGTGAACACATACAAATAAATAAGTTCAATGAAAATAAGTTGAATATACATGTAAACTTCTGAACAAATGATGACAACACTTATTTGTTTGTAAGTGTTCAATTAGATTGTCTATATGTTCACTTTGTTTGGTGTATATGTTTACTTTGTATTTAGCGATGGCTGGGATGGTATATTTGCCGATGATACTTATAATTCTTGCTAAATTGAAGCTCATTGCACTGGCCAATGGCCATATGCAATTTTGCAATCGCTTGAACAAACTAAACACATAAAATAAACAAGATTATCAAATAAATGATTAAACTGAACACATAGAAATAAATAAATTCAATAAAAATAAATTAAATATGCATATAAAAATCAAATAAGAGGTAACAAAAATATTTTTTTATGTGTTCACTTTGATCATCTATGCATTTATTTTGTTCAAACAATAACAAAAATGCATTGCACCTTACACAGGTTAGATGTGTTCAATTCAATTTATCTCTATCAGTGTCATAGTTTGCAATAGGCTACGATTACGGGATACATGTATAACACCTGCATTTTTAGATTTTGCAATGGGTGTGACAGTAACATGAAATCCTTTTACGCAACAGTTAGAGGAATACTAATACTAGGGTTGTCAATATCATGTCATTTTGTACATTTTCATTTTATTCCGTCAAACGGAACAAAAACGGAAGGGTATTATGGTTTTGTTTTTGAAAACGGAACAGAAACGAAACATGAATATATAATTTGCAGTTTTGTTTATCGAAAACTGGACTGAAATCAACAAAAATGAAATGAAATCAGTGGAAAATTGAAAATGGAACGAAAATGGAACAGAAAAATCGTTTCATTTAACAAAATGAAACAGAAACGAAATAAGCTGTTGTTTCGTTGTCAAAACGGAACGAAATATTTTTTGCTTTCGTTTTCCACGTTTGATACCAGAATAATTGATAGAATCATTAATATCAGAAACATCCAAATATTTATAAAAAAAACTGCTGGAATATATCAAACAAAAAATGTACAATATGATGATAACCGCATTGGAACCAATCAAAATCTAGGAGCAATTAATAAAATGAATATGAAGATGAAATCATGAAACAAGAAATAAGAAAAGGAAATTAATAAAATATTTACTTCAATAAGACAAAACAAGTTTTTAAGACATTTTAGCATTTCTTTTGCAATCAGCAGCGTGGGTACCGGAATGTAGATTGATAGTGCACGTGACATCACAAGAGGTCAGCACAGCCGCATGAATTTTGATAGTTTTGAAGAGTACAACATTTCCCACTATCAAAGACGACCAGATCTGGTAACAAATATTGACTGCTTATCATGGTGGTTGCATTCAAGTGTACTGTGTTCTGGATGTCCTTGCTTGATCGTGTGCTTTCACCCTACTGCCCGGCATGAAAGATATACTGGCTAAGAGTCCATGGTAGTTGTAGGTCATAGTGTTGGTGCTTTCGTTTCACTCTGTATTATCTTTTGATTTTGTTTATGAGGCCCAGTTTCTAATTACGAGCCCAATTGTTTCCATTTCCTTTTTCTCCTATCTGGTCTAGCACAAATTAAGCTCCATCCCTCTTTTCAAATTGAAACTCGTTTCACTATGCCTGCGTTTGGATCGTTGGAAGAAAGAAAAAAAAGAAAGAAGAAGAAGAAAAAAAATTATAAACAATCCAAATTCTTCACAAAGTTACATACTTTCCAATACTTCTTCCCACTTCTTTCCTTCTTCCCTTCTTCCCACACCTATCCAAACGCACTCTATAATAGAATGGGTTCCAACTTTAAAACAACATTTTGGATTCTTTGCAAGTTGCAACTTGACTTGCTTGTTGCACCATGCTCGGAAGACAACACAAATAAATTCAATAAAAAAAAATTCAACAAACATTTCTCTCTCGTTTGTTCCATATATATATATATATATATAGAGTTTAGCTACGGTGAGTCGCGACTCACGGATTCTCCGGTGAGTCGCGACCAAAACTCCTAGATCTAGATCAAAATGACCGATCCAAACCGTCCAATACGATCTCCCTATTGAAATCTCCATGTAGACCAAATTTTTCATTTTTTCGAAATTTTTAAGTATTTTTTTGAAATTTTAGAAAATTGTTAATCTAATTGGTTCTGAACCATTCAAAAACATCAGTTTTTAAAAATCCGAAAAAAATACTTAAAAATTTCGAAAAAATAAAAAATTTGGTTTGCACGGAGATTTCAATAGGGAGATCATATTGAACGGTTTGGATCGGTCATTTTGATCTAGATCTAGGAGTTTTGGTCGCGACTCACCGGAGGGTCCGTGAGTCGCGACTCACCGTAGCTAAACTCTATATATATATATATATATAGAGAGATTGGCTAAAGTATACTCCAGCATATAGATAGCCCGTATGCTGGAGTCGTTTCTCACAATCTAAAGTGCTTACAGTCGATCCGAAGCTTTCAAATTGTTCTTCATATTGAAATCTCTAAGGAAACTAAAATTTATATTTTTTCGAATTTTTTTACTATATATTATGGTATTTTAAAAAAACATTGTAAAGGAGTTATAAAGGAGTATTTCTGGCCCTTCAATTTGAAAATATCATAATATATAGCAAAAAAATTCAAAAAAATGTAAAATTTGGTCTTGAAGGATATTTTTACATGGAGAACAACTTGAACGGTTTGGATCGACTGTTTGAATTGTAGATTTTCAGAAACGACTCTAGCATACGGGTTTGATCCGTATGCTGGAGTATACTTTAGCCAATCTATATATATATATATATATATATATATATATATATATATATATATATATATATATATGTGTGTGTGTGTGTGTGTGTGTGTGTGTAAAATACAGTATTACGAACTATTAATCTTAAAATACCTTTGACGTAAAATTTCGAAACCGTTGAAATTTTATACAAAACTAGGGATTCAAATATTGTCTAGCGAAATGAATATTTCGTAAATCGATTTTAGATATTTTTATGATAGTGTGGTCGATCATGTCGCATGTGATAAAGAGAGCTGATATAGGATCGTCACAGAAGATCAGCATGGAAGGGGCATTATGCAAAATTGTTTGATTTTTAGCGGACGGTCCCGGAAAACTTCCGTGCTGTATGTCGCCATCTATATCCTTTTTAGGCTATTTTATTCGCTACTTATCTGCTACAAATTACTGCCTCCAAAGTAAAATGTCTACTTTCGGGAGCTGCTTTGGGCAACGGGATTTTCGCTAGGAGCAACATATAGAAAATGACATGGACAAATATGTCCTCGATGATGTAAAAACTCAGAAAATATTAATTAAAAGATAATCTAATAAAATGAAATTCTTCAAATAAACAAATAAATACTATTAAAAAATCTAATCCAATTAATTAGCGGATAATCAACTCTCATAAATTTAGAAGTCAATTTCGTTCGAATCCGATATAAGAATTAAATTTCGGCCCGGTACAAAATTTTCATAAAAATTTATTACTCAAATCTCTAATTTATATTATAGGAATTCAAATAACTATTTTAATAAATTATTATGAGTTAAAATTTGTGTTGAAATTCCTTTTCTACTACCATTGTTATCAATTTCCAAATGTTCATTTGTTCTGGACCATTTGATTGAGTTTAGCAAATCTTGATTTATCTGAGCCATCCGATCCATCTCATTTTCTCTCTTTTATCTCATCTCCTCTCCCTTCTCTCTCTCTCCGACAGATCCATCGTCCCCACCCCTTCTTCTTTTCTCCTTCTCTTCTCTCTCGATCCGCCATTGGCGATCTCGCGTAGTCCCTCGATCAGTCCGCTTGGACCCCTCCCTCTCGCCCATGACAGAGGCTCTCGACCCCACTCTCCTCCTCTTTGTGTAATGGCTGAGAGCCATGCCCTCCCCCACTCCTCCCTTCCTGTCGATTGGCTGAGACCCCACTCGAATCCCTCTCGACAGCTTGTTGCGCTGTCCCCTCTCTGCTCCACACCTCTTTCTCTCGTCCAATCCGATTGGAGCCCCCACATGGTGCCTGGTCTTGTCCCCTAATTTCTGACAAACCGAGAAATTCACCCTTGACCCAAACCCTACCATCACATCTCTTGCCCTCTCTCCCTCTGCCACCTCAGCAGCTCGATTGCCCCCACTCTCCATCTCCAGTCCATTTAAGTCACCCCTCTCTCTTCTCTCTACTCAGACCCAACACAGAGAACATATACAAAGAAAGGAAAAGAAGCAAGAGAGAGAGAAAGGTGGAGGCTAGCGACTGGAGTGGAGACGGCGGCGGTCGATGAGGCTAGATGATGGAGTTGACGGGAGGTGCAGTGATGTGCTGTGCTGTGCTGTGATGTGCTGAAACCCTGTTTTCCCTGCTTGCTTATGTTTTCTCCCTTCCCTGTTGGTAACCCCTTCTCCTTGTTCCTTGTTTCTGTGTGCTTGTTTGACTGTGTGATTGACTGAGACTTTGTGTGGATGTCTGATCTGATTGGGGGTTTATGCCTCAAATTGATATGCGAAACTGAGCCTGGTTTATTTGAATATGTGACAGTGATGACTCAATTCCATCTGTTGAAAGTGTCGGTGCTTGTCTTTGACCTGTTAATTGCTGAATGTCTCAATCTGAAATGTGTTGTTTAGACTTTGCATGTGATAGTTTAGGTCTGTATTTGGTTTGAGAGGCCTTTCTGAGGCTCTATGATGTTGATCTGATGTTTGGATATCGATATCGCTTGTTAAGGCTTGAGACTTGTGTTGTGAGACCTCTCTGTTGCTTGTGTTTGCCTCTGGTGCACGGTACAAGGCTGGTATCAGGCTTTGTACCAGTCTGGTACATGTGAAAACCTGCCCAGGGACATCTGTGTAAAGTATTTAGTTTACAGGGACTTTTTAGAAATGTTTTTGAACTATATTAGGGCCTGTTCATAATAACATCTATTATTAGGGTCTTTTTGGTAATTCTTACGTAATTAAAATTAATTCAGGGTCCTTAGTGAAAGATTACTATGTAAATTGGATTGGATTCCATTTCTGATGTTGGGTTTCGGATTTGATCCCCGGAACCCGTTTATATCCGGATTCGTTTGGATTCCACTTTCCGTGTGAGCCGTGTGTTTTCCCCTGGGCCTACCTGGCCTGCTTCCTGTTTGGGCCTCCCTATTCTGTTTTGTGCCGCATGAGTTCTGTGGGCCTTGTTGAATTTACTTACGTGGCCCAAATGTTGTTTCTGTTATTAAAGCTTTGTTATGGATTTAATCAAGTTGGATTTTGAGAATAAAACTAGAACTTGGGAAAATAAAGCTAGAACTAATTGATGACTTGAATGAACGGTTCGAATATCAAAGTATGAGATTTTGGCCGAAAAACAATTATGTCGGATTCAAAAATTTTTTCGTTGGCTTTTAAATGAGAGATGATTAAAATGTCCGCAAAATAACTTTACAGATACTATGATATAATTGGACAATATATGATCCCAAACCCAAATCAACCAAATTGAGTTTATTTTCTTATTTCCTTTATTTTATTTATTTTATTTTAAAGTTGTTTTTAGTTTAAGAATTTAAGTTAGAATAATTTTAATACTTGAGCAAAACACTATTAAAAATATTACCAAACTGAAATACTTAATATAATTATTACACCACTTAAACGCGTAGAATGAACTGTAGGAACTCGTCTAAAAACGACTTTCCTCACAAACTGTTTTAAAAGAAACTCTGTGAAAATTTTATAAAATACTTCTCTAACTAAAATAATATATTTTAAAATAGAATTCCTTTTTGAAAGTCTAAGTCTAAACACCATACTAAATCTGAACCTAGAACCAATAGAGGGTCAATTTAGAGAACGTTAGTGAGCGTTTCTTAGACTTTGTTTTCTAAAGTCTAGTCTTTTGTCTTGGTCAGGTGACCAGCAGGACTACTCGAGTTTAGTTGAGGACGCTTTTCCTGAGTACGAGGGAGGTGACGCAGAGCAGGACTTCATCGACCCTCCAGCTGAGTAGTCACTTCTACACCCTACTTTCCAGGTGTGTGGATTGCCTTAGGTTTTGTTTAAACTTTGGATTAAGAATTAGATCATTAATTAATTGTGTGCATATCATGTCATTAACATTAAGTAAACAGTTAAGAGCATGTCATTAATTAAAGATTAGCTTTGCATATATAGGATATGCATCCATATTAATTAAGTGATTAATAACTTAAAAGTGCCCTTAATCAACACTTGCATCTGGTAAGGTACATGATAGTGAGACCGAGTGAGATAAGAGCGTTTTGCACGCGATCTCCATTATCGGGAGATTTCACCTCAGCCATTGCCGGTGGTCTCCTTATGATAGCGATCTCGAGCAACGCGTTACTGATGATCACTCAGCAGACCGACCTTCAGGCGGTACTACGGTCACTTGGTAGTTTATCATTATTGTTAGGTTATTTGTGTATATATTCTCGCTTGTTTCGACTGGACTCTATGGGGTTGTTTGCCACTTATTTATTAGACTACCTCTCGACCTCCCACGTTTCAATACCGGTATTGACCTACTCCTCGACGGGGGCTGTAGGCTTGGAGCTGGCCTTCGGGGCTCTCGAGCTATGATTCTCTATGAAGAATGTAGGTAGATCTACCTCAGGCAAGGTCCATGTCATATTGGGATATGTGAGAATTAATTTCAGATTCTGTTATGCTTATAAATGACTACTGAGTGTGGGTGCTTGACTCTCGTATTAATATGATATTTAACTCCCTATATAACTATCCTTTTCTCCAGAGACTTTTCAGATTTTATTGGGCATGTCATGATTGGTAGAATAGTATTGTCATCATACTAAACATACACTTAGCTTCTGCATTTAAGATCCTAAAAGTATTTAAGTATGGTTTAGTTCTAACTTTAGTTTAACCAGAACCTTGCTGGCTTTCCTTACTGTTTCACTGAGTATTCGCGTACTCATCCAACATAATTGCTTGTGGAGCAGGTTCAGGTATGGTGGAGCTTGAAGATGAAGTTTTAGTCGAAGACCAGACCGAGCTGGATTAGTTATTATCATGTTATGTTTTGTTTATCTTTTGGCTGGAAGTTTTGATATGTAAATACTTTACCAGCCCCTTTTTATGTATGAACAAACCATCCTTTATTATGTGATATTTATTGTGATTATTTTTATGTTGTGATACGATTTATCAGCCTTACGTGGACACAATAGAGTGTGTTTGCGTGGCGTGATTGTCCTCCTCGAACGGTGATTTGGTTCGGGGTGTGACAGATGAACTTTCCTAATAAAGTTTCTAAAGAGAATATATCCAAACGCTAGCGGCTAAATCCAATTGATTTAAGTTTATCCGGTGTTCTTAAATATTAATACATTCTTCAAATGAATTTATAAATACGCCTAATTTAATTTTTGAAGTCAGTAGCTAGATTTTTAATTTTCAATCGTAAGAACTGAACTAGCTTTTTATAAATTCATTTCTTTTTTATAACCTTAATGTTTAGACAGTTATACATATTATGCTCATGTGATGCTTTTTTTCACATAAAGCTTTATAAACAAAATTTATGAAGAAAACATGAAAATAACCCGTACTCGTACATACATAGGAAGACTTGCAAATTTAAGGGAAAAAAAATGGAATCTGAGATGAGTTCGACAATTCAGAAGGGTATAGTAGGTATTTAGAAAAAAATTGATGTTGCTCCAAGTGAAATATATGTTGCTCAAAGCACCTCCCGTCTACTTTCCAAGTCATGCTGAAATCTCTGTGACTTTTCAGTATAACCTTTCGTGAGGCAAGCGTAGAAATTATTTAATTTGATCCGCTTAATTTATTATGGCCACACATGTCACCGCTGCTGAGAAATCAAAATTACTAATTTACTACTTACTATTTAACCACTATAACCAGACAGCCAAGCTTTGTATATGAAACTTAGCAAAGTTTAAGAAAACTTATTTCGATTAGTTGTCAAATTTCTGAAAATTCTACGAAGGATATGGGTCTGTTACGGGAGAAACGGAAGAATTTTAGGATATTTTATATAACTCTCTGGAAAAAAAAGAATCTATAAAATTTATTTATAAATTATAAAAATTAAACCAGAAATTTCGTTATGACGATTAAAAGCAACGTGATAAGTGGGGCCCCACCTGTCAGTTAAATTCAGAAAAGCGACGGATATTTTTTCCTGCACGTTTCAGATTTTAAAGCGTGGCGATATTTTTGTTTTTTTCTTTATATACACAAATAAACACTTAAAATGGGGAGTTTTCAACACGCGGTAGATCTATTACGGTCTGAGATTTGTAGTCTTATGTGTTGTTGGATGAGACTGTGACTCTGAAGTTGGAAATTGGAAGGATGTTATTGTACATGGAATTAGAATGTGGTCTGATATATTATCCTCAATACGATCCTTTTGATGAGATGGTGAAAGGCGTTCAAAGTTCCAGTTGTGAATAATGAACGGTTTTGGGCTTCATCTCATTCCAAAGGAAAATTTATTCGATGAACGAATGTAACATATGGTAGTTGTCAGGAGCATTTGGAGGTCAGCAAAATAATAATAATAATAAAGAAAATAAAAGCAACTTAAAAGTGACATAATACAATTCAACATAACCCATATGTGTGTTGTCCTCCATATTTGTAGACTTCATTATTTCAATATAAATCTCCACAATTTGATATGCCACTTTAGGCTGATTTCAATACAAACCATTAGTATGGTTTTGTTTTCCTAATGCAATTCTTTTTTGTAATATGTTCTTCGATCAAATTAAGTGCTACATTTACAAGGTCTTTGAATAAGTTAGTTATAACTTCGCATCAATGTTGATGATCATCTAACATAAATAAAAAAAAATTAAATGTAAAAATGTATCGATAATATTAGACTTAAACTGCATTAGTGCTAATATCTTTCGAAGATTTTTGAGAATTGCTTTGTGACATTCCTTATAGCAGACTAGCAGTTATTAAAATCTGTTCAAATGGTCTCGGATAAAAATTTAAAAGGTTTAAATCAGTGTTTTCAATACCCTACCGCTTACCGGAAATTCCGGTAATATCGGATACCGGAACGGTGGCCGAAATGACGGTATTTGATATTTAGAGAGAAAATACCGGAAAATTTCAGGAAAATACTGGATTTCGATCACTGACCGGTATGGATGCCGGTAGGTTATTGAAAATCATGGTTTAATGCGTGGGTCATGCTTGTGGGCTGTGACATGACTTAGTAAACTTCAAAATGAAAATTTGAAACAGGCTCCATGATAATTTGTCCAGGCCGACAAAGTTCAAGAGGGGCAATGAAAAGACTCGAAATAGGCCCGGCACACTTCAACAAATAAGAGTAAAGAAATGGGTTTGCAATTCAATCCAAAATTCCAAATTAATGTCGAAGTGCTTTTACAAAAGCGTGGACTAAGCCCGGCAAAAGTGCCAAACGCTCACGGAAATACCACGTTCCGTTTTCATTCCGTTTTTGAACGGCGGTGAAAATTGGTGCTACTTTTCATTTCGTTTTTATTTTTCACTGTAATTCCTTATTTCCGTGTTCCATTTCAGTAAAACAGTATAATTATCTGTTCTGTTTTCATTCCGTTTTTTGAAACGATAGAGAAAATTGATGCCACATTCCGTTTCATTTCTGAAATTTTCCGTTTTGACAGGCCTAAACGTGGACTGGCGGAATAAAAAAAAAATATATATATATATATATATATATATATATATATATATATACTGATGAACAATTTTTATCACTGAAAAAATTCAATCCAATTTATACATATATTTACAAAATGAAATAATTGCAAAGTAAAAGATATTAAACCTCAAATATACCAGCATATATAAATTAAAAGGAGAAAAAATGGTTCCATCTATAAATGAACTTTTACCTTGCAACTTGTTGCGGTATCCCAGGTAGATAAAGTGATATTAACACTGCAATTAGAATACACCGTCGCATGAATTTTGATAATTTTGATAAGCAGAACCTTCCCTGTCATAACTGTATAGGTGTCCAGTGGAAGATAACCTGATTTCAAATCATTCATCAAATACTTGCTTGATGTCATTGCAGTTGTGTTAACATCAACTGTAATATTAACTGCTGCTCTGGACCGAGCACTGACCAGTCCACCCGGCACAGTCGCCAACCCGACTTCAGGTCCATGATAGTAAAGAGTTGTGTTGGACGGTTTGTACTTCCAACCGGCAAAATTTGGGTTTTTCAATGCAATATTGATTTTTAAGGACAAAGTAATGGCCAAGGGATCAATAGAGAATGTCAGATTTTTCACTTTAACTTCCTGAGAAGTGATTTCGGGTTTCCTTGCTTTGAATAGGTAGAATTTTAGGAACAGCAAGAACGCAACTAGAATGACGACTGTAATGATCGTGATGCGACGGCATCTCTTGTTACGGCAGCAACTACACATCCGTTTTCGGTTTCTGGTATTACTTTCTACTGGTAGTTCAATTGGTATGGCTGTCACTTGTGGTACCAGTGCTCTTTCACTGACTGATATATTCTGTTTTCTTGATGATGCATCTGGTGCTAGCGCTGCATCATGGATTGCTGTTTCCGCTGTTATGTATGGAACCAACGTTGTTTGATGGGTTGATTTTGTGCTATATGATGTGGATGCTGATTGTATTGACAACTTTTCCCTCTTAGATGCAGATGGTACCAACGCTGCTTCATCAACTGATGTTTCCTCTCTTGATGTGTACATCTTCTACACACCAGGTTAACCTTTGATGGAGAATGAGTGTATTTTCGGACCAGCCCGAGGTGTTGGTGGCAGGGGTGTTGATGTGTGAAGTACAGAGGTAACAGCAATTAACATTTTGGTAATATAACTTAGTTATGTTTTATAATAATTTGGAGTTAAACAAGGGCAATTTTCTTCCCTCGGGACTCGAATTGCTTGCTGTGGGAGGGAATAATAATAATTATTTTTTCCCCAAATCGAATCATAAAAATTGTAATTCTAGAAGAAATCCGTCTTTGTAAGATGGCTGTCAGCCTGTCACGGTACAGAGAACAAAGGTACCTTCCTTTGAAACCATAAATAAATCGAATAATAAAGAGTGCCTTTTGATTATTTTTTGTCTCATTTTCAGCGTGCATTTCGTTATTTAAAAAATCACTTTTTCCAATTAGATTACAGTTTGTCTCATTGTCGTTAGTGTTGAGGTGATCTGAATGAAGTTGTCTTTTATTAATTTCTCTTCTTTCAACCTTCTAGAGCTTTTTACTTCATACATGGTTACCAAATTGCACGCAAAATTGGTCTACAAAGTTGCATGAATGTACTAACTACTATTCTATTGTGGTAACCACTAGCCACACATCAACTAAATTAATAAATTATAGTTGAATACATTTCTTCGTCTCCATCGAACATATTACAACTTAATTTTAAAAAATAAATAACTAAGGCTCCGTTTGGATGGCTTCTTCCCGGAATAAGGAATAAGGAATAACTACTTTTTACCAATAAATTTATTTCTAACCATCCAAACTCTTCACAAAAGTTACACACTTCCCAATAAATTTACCCCTTCCCAATAAATTTCTTCCCTTCTTCCTTCTTCCTACCTTATTCTCAACGCATCCAAACGGAGCCTAATAAACGTCACATCCTTAGTCGTTGCTAATTTTTCCTCTGACATTTTAATAGAACTCACAATTGGTAACGTTTAAAATGATTGATGCACTATTTCTAAATAGCTGTTAAAGCACTAATAAAAATGAACTGCCCGACTTGAATTACATATTTGTAATTACGATAATATACCTCAATGAGCTCTTACACGATTTTCGACACTAAAAAACTATCGAAGATATCATAATCTTCTTCAACAAACCAATAATGATTGCTTCAAAAAAAAAAAAAAAAAACAAAGCAATAGACAAAAATAAAATTTATGAGGCTAGAATAATTTAATTAATGTATAATTACTTCGCAAAGAAGATAAATCTTCGTTGATTGATTCGAATGTGAAATGTGAAGCAGCTTTTTAATTCAAAAACTGTCTCTTTCCTTTGAAAGAAGAAGCTTCCTTAACAACCTGACCAATATGCATTATAAAATAATTAATTATCTAAATTATAATTTAGAGTAAAACTTAACAGAATTTCTTACTCGGAGCATATCGGCAAACAAGGTGATGTTCACAATCACAATACTAGGTGATAGGCGGGTTTCACATCGAAATATTCAATCCTTTTAGGCCTTAATTTCAATTAAATGTTTGTGTTTTAGTTAGATTTAATGCAATTTAGGTTAGAAATATGGTACTGCTTTTTGCCCTTGTCTAATTTCAGGTTCAGTGATGATTTGGAGCAAAATTGGGCCCAAGGAAGTGTTCAAGCGGAGCAAATCCGAGTCCAAGCGACTGGAGCAAAGGAACAGGGTCAAACCAGACAAGTCCCCTGTTCTGGCGACCCGCCAGGATTTCAGACGACCCGCCAGGAATTCTGGCGACCCGCCAGGATTCCTGTCGACCCGCCAGAACATAAACCGACCTGCCCAATTTGGAGAGATATTTCTGGCAGAGCACTTTCTCTATTCTTGGACGAACCAGACATGATCTCCACCTATGGGAACCGCCTTTGAGAGTTATTTAAACATAGGGAGAGCTCCAGAAAGAGGAGAGTCAGTTTGAAGTCAGATTTTGGAGCAAGATTCAAAAGGAGTTAGCAGAAATCGCACCCAGCCTGTCTCCTGTCGACCCGCCAGGAATCCTGTCGACCCGCCAGGAACGTCGACCCGCCAGGAATCCTGTCGACCCGCCAGGATTCAAACTGAGAGCGTTTCTTTTAGTTCTTTGTTGTATTATTTCTCTATTTTCTATCTTTTTATGTTTAGTCTGCTGAAACCTATTGTCTTTATGTTTAGTATGACTTTTAGTGAGTAGTTTAGTTTAGGGGCAATTGTAGGGAACCATGACTTGGTAGATTAATGAAGTTTATTTAGTTTTCTAATTTTTCTAAGTTGCTTTGCTTTGCTTGAGTTTATTTGCTGAAATTGTGAATTGAATTGAGTTGATTTGAAGGTTTGCTCACTTGGTTAGGCCTGACCTCGTAGATTAAGCAAATAGAACCCTAATCTCAAAACAATTTCTATTCTCAAACCTTAGGATAGTTAGTATACCCAAAAGGTGAAACCGGAACTTAGCCGAGAGGTTTATTCCCTCCTAAGATCGAGAGATCTAGGATATCCTACCGAATAGTTAAAGCAAACCCTAAAACTTAAGCCAAGAAACGAGAGTTGAAACTTAGGTTTTTAGGGAGGTTAGAGGTTAAAACTTAGTAATACCAAATCAAGAACGAGAGTTAGTATTTGGACCAGAGTTTAAGCCAAAAACCTGAACTTAGAGAACTTAGAAACTAACTAAACTGAATTGTCGTACTGTTCTGGCGACCCGCCAGGAATCCTGTCGACCCGCCAGAAATCCTGGCGACCCGCCAGAAATCCTGTCGACCCTCCAGGATAGTGCCTGGAAGTGGAACCCGATCAATTGACCCTAGTTTAAGTCCTTAATTCGAGTTTAGATCTTTTCCTTAATATTTAGAGTAATTTAGACATTATTTAGAATTTAGAATTAATTCTTTTAGTTTAAATTCAATCCTTTTAATTAATTAATCGACTTTTCGACTTGTTTACCCCTAGATTAATTGAACTAAATTACTTAAAGTCTATAGTTTAGAATAACCGTCCATGTGGATTCGACCCTCAAGCTATACTGCATTAGATTAGATTGAGGTTTAATTTGACCCAGGTTTTACCTCCGATCAAATTTGGCGCCGTTGCCGGGGACGGTGACTAGATTTAAGTTTAGGTAATTAAGTTTTATTGATCTTTTGTCTTTTCCTCTTGTTTCCTGTTTGTAGGAGTACACGCTGGCCGGGAAGAAGAAGTCTAAGCAACCTCAACCCGCAAGCGAGTGCAAGTACTTTACGAGGAGCCAAGCCAAGAGCGACGAGACACCCCGACCTTCCGCTTCGTTTGTTTCCCAAACCGTTCGTTTTCCGGGAGAACAAATAGAAGCCAAGGAGGCCACAACTTCGACTTCATCACCTATTTCGACTCTCTTGCTGGTTTACCAACGAGGAAGGCGAAATCCATCAGCTCGATTCACGAATCAACCACCAGGACCGTTCCAGGCGACCCGCCAGGATTCAGGCGGACCCGCCAGAAAAGATCCTGAGGAAGGTTCGAAAGACGCAGACGACGCGAAACCAATGGCAGACCTGAACGGAGACCCACCTATTGGTCCAGAAGGAGGCGGGCCGTTGATGGTAGATCCAGCTGTGCTTCAACGAGCCCTTGATGATGCTAGGGAGGCGGCAAGGATTGCGGCGGAGAACCGACCTTTGAAGGAGATCGGAGCCCCAACCGCAAACAATGTCCGACTTGGAGTCAACCCTCCCCAGGCTCGAAGGACTCGCGATCTATTCTTCAACCCATCTCTCATTGCCCTTATCCAACAGAACCAGTTTAGTGGGAATCCGACGGAAGACGCGAACAAACACTTGCAACGATTCCTACGGAATTGCATCACTCTCAACCTCGAAGAAGTCGCTCCCGATATAATCCGGTTAACTCTTTTCCCTTTTTCTCTTAGAGACCAAGCGGAGGATTGGTTGAATAGCTTCAATAGTAACCCGTTTACTTGTTGGGATGATTTGGCCAAGGCCTTCTTGGAAAGGTTCTACCCTAGAATCAAAACCACATCGATCGTGAGGGAGATAATTGGGTTTAAACAGGAAAGTGATGAAAATTTGTTTGAAGCTTGGGAACGCTTTAAAGATTTGTTGAGAATGTGTCCTCATCATGATATAGGCCAGGATAGACTAATTTGTAGTTTCTATGACGGTTTGAACCATCAAACTCGTCAAAGTGTTAATTCAACTGCAGGTGGGTCTCTTCTCGACCTAGGGTGTAGGGATGCAAAGGCGCTTATCGAAAGCATGGCAAGCTCTCAAACCAATTGGTCGGTAAGAGAGAAGAATTCCAAAGGAGGGATGATAGAAGTGGACAAATCAACCCATTTGCAAGCTCAACTGGACGCCTTGACCACAATGATGAAAGAAATGAAGACCAAACCCGTGGAGGCAGTCCAGAAGTGTCAATTCTGTGAGGAAGAAGGACATACAGCAAAGGCATGTTACTTGGTAGCAAGAGACGAGCCCGTAGCCGATGTAAATGCAATCATGGCACCTCCGCCCTACGCGCCCCAGAATTACGTGTACCGAGACAAGAGAAACCATCCTGGGCTATCTTATGGCAATCCAAGCGGGTGCGCGAATCCGGGGCAAGCTCAACCACCACCTCAAAACAAGCCTAACAACAACGCTGTAGGTAATAACAATCAAGTTAATTACTATCAGCAACATAGGAATTTGGTGGACAAGTTCATGGCAGACCAAACGGAGTGGAATCATACGGTCTTTGATGAGATGAAGCAAGTTCGTGAGTCCTTGCAATTCCTCATTCAACAAAGCAAATTGGCAAACCCTCAAAGCCAAGGAGCTTTAACGAAGACCGGGATATTTCCAAGCCAACCTGAAGTGAACCCCAACGGAGAAGTCAAGAGTGTCACGCATCGACTAAGGAGTGGAACGGAGTACGTTGGTCCCAAAAATCCAAACGAATCGGTCCCAGGACAAGTCCAGGCGGACCCGCCAGAAGCTCAGGCGACCCGCCAGAAGAAAATGCAGAAAAACATGGCTGTCGGGACAATTTCTGGCGACCCGCCAGGATGATGCGCAGAATGCAGAGCTCTCAGGACAATTTCTGGCGACCCGCCAGGATTCCTGGCGACCCGCCAGAAAAGATCCTGAAGCTCAGAAGAACAAGACCGAGGCTCCGATTCAGACCCGTTATGCGCCGGAAGTTCCATTTCCCGAGAGGCTAGCCAAGGCAAAGGAAGAGAAGGAGTATGGGAAGTTCATGGAGATAATGAAGCAAATCCAAATCTCCATACCCTTCACCGACATGCTGACCAAAATGCCCTCCTATGCTAAGTTCCTAAAAGATATTCTGACAAACAAGATGAAGCTAGAGGACGTTTGCATTGCTGTGACTCATGAGAGCAAATCCGTGTCAACCAAGAGACTTCCCCCGAAGTTAAAAGATCCAGGGAGATTCACGATTCCGTGCAAGTTTGGGGAGGTAAACATCAAGCGAGCTTTGCTGGACTTGGGAGCAAGTGTGAGTCTCATGCCCGAATCCATTTTCAACAAGTTCGGAGTGGGAGAATTGAGGACGACTCGGATGACATTGCAACTTGCAGACCGATCCACTCGATTGCCCTTGGGAATAGTTGAAGATGTACCAATTCAAGTTGGAGATATTGTAGTGCCATGTGATTTCGTGATTGTGGACATGGAAGAAGACCCCGAGGTACCCATTATTCTTGGTAGACCATTTCTAGCAACTGCTGGTATTCTTATCAATTGTAGGAATGGAAAGATGCTTGTGAAGGTGGGAGACGAAACCGTCGAATTTGAAGTTGAAAAAGCATTGAAGCTGCCCAACCAAGTTGACACTTGTTGCATGGTGGATATGCTTGATGAAATAGTTCAAGAAGAGTTCAATTCGGAGGTGACAAAAGCCTACACCTACCCCTCAACGACCAAGAAGAATGGGATACTTATGTGGCAAGTTTGGAGGAAGAACCAGAGGAAGAAGGAGAAGTGGATGTTCTCAGGACAGTTTCTGGCGACCCGCCAGAAATCCAGGCGACCCGCCAGAAAACCAGTCATGTTCATACAAAACTGCCCAAATCCAACCAAGGAGCGGCCATACCTGATGCTCCTATGCAACAACCCCCAAAAGAGTCGATGCAAGGGTCGCAGCCATTTGACCAGTACGGGATGTCGCCGTACCAAATGCCGCCCTTTGCCATGCAACCGTTTCAAGGTGGAAGATTTGATATGGGTGGTTCATCTTCGAGCGCCCCTCCACATAAAGAGTTCAGCTACGCATCCCTATGCGCTAGCTTGAACAATTTAGCTCGCCTCTCAAGCGAATCCGACGAGCTAGGAAAGCGCATCAGTGACAAGTGCGAGGCAATCAAGCGAGACGAAAAGGAGAATGAGGTGGTTCATGAACGGATGAACGAGATATATGATTGGTTCTTTCCGATCTTTGGACAGCCACTGCCTCCACCGCCTCAATGAGATTTGGTGACCGATAGGTTCGGCACGACAATTTGTGAGTTTCCTTCACTTTTCTTTTATTTTTCTCTTTTAAAATTCTGTTTGTTTGTGTTTGTTGGATGCAATTGAACAAGTTTGGGGAGGGGAATTTAGAAATTTGATGGAAATGCACATGTATCTAGGAAATTGCATCATTTCAAGTAGGATTGTACTCTCTCGGGACCATTTCTGGTGACCCGCCAGAAATCCTGGCGACCCGCCAGGAATAAATCCCCTTTGCATTATTCTCGGGACAAATTCAAGCGGACCCGCCAGGATCCTGGCGGGGTCGTCTGAAAACTTGGCTCGAGCGTTTTTCATTTAGATTTGTATATATTGCATGGTTAATTCATATAATTTGCATTTAGATAGTTTAAGGAGATAATTAGCAATAATTAGGATTGAAATTTGAGCAAATTAAGAAATGAGTATAACTTGAAATTGAAGTTTGAAAATCTGAATTTGAATTTGACCTAACTTATTGCACTCAAGGATTAAAAGCAATTGAAAAGCATTGAGCATGACTTGTCTCGTAGTTCTTTAAGTTCAATTGGGTTTTAAGATTTTAAAGTTTGCATTGAAATTCTAGATTTCGGTTTATTCGGCATCCACGTTTAAAATTGAATACCCTAAATGCCCTTAGATCGATTCTTGCAACACAAAATCGAGATTCAACAAAAGAAGTCATGGCAAGAGTTAATGAAATGTCACATTGTTTTTAAGTTTCATTAAAAAAAAAAAAATCAGAAAAATCGAAAACAAAATAAAAAGGGGAACTAAAAAGTGGTGCAGTGCCATGGACACTGTAGGAAGCTATAGGTACTAGCGGATTAAAAGAACTCCATAAACCATGGGTAAGAAACAGAAAGAGATTCATGGTATAAAAAAAAAGAAATAAAGAGGAAAAATCCTCTAAAGTTAAATCAGCTTTTATCTGGCTGACTTCTCCGCCTCGGAAAAAATCTCCTCGCCCCAGGAGCAAAATGTATCTTTAAATTTAAATTGTAAAGGTGAATTGTCTTAACTCTTGCTTGATTGAATTTGTTGGACTAACGTTTGTGATGGGAGGGTGTGATCCCGTGTCTTTATTGTTAATACAAATTTTAGGAACTTGAAAACCAATTGGGATTAAAGAAAGACGGGGAAAGTCATGATTAATGATGGTCAATTGTTTTGAGAATTGTTTGTGTAAAGTCATGGTCACTTGGACTAAAATTGTTTGAAATTGGATTTTGAAGAATTGTTTTGATATGCTCAATTTTGAAGTTGCTCAAGTTTTGATGTTAATTATGCTAAGGACCCTTCTTAGGCTTAGGAAACCAACCATTGAATTGCAATTAAGTCCTAAACTATCTTTCTAAGTTTGAATTGTTGCTTAGGGACAAGCAAGTTTAAGTTTGGGGAGATTTGATAGGCGGGTTTCACATCGAAATATTCAACCCTTTTAGGCCTTAATTTCAATTAAATGTTTGTGTTTTAGTTAGATTTAATGCAATTTAGGTTAGAAATATGGTACTGCTTTTTGCCCTTGTCTAATTTCAGGTTCAGTGATGATTTGGAGCAAAATTGGGCCCAAGGAAGTGTTCAAGCGGAGCAAATCAGAGTCCAAGCGACTGGAGCAAAGGAACAGGGTCAAACCAGACAAGTCCCCTGTTCTGGCGACCCGCCAGAACATAAACCGACCTGCCCAATTTGGAGAGATATTTCTGGCAGAGCACTTTCTCTATTCTTGGACGAACCAGACATGATCTCCACCTATGGGAACCGCCTTTGAGAGTTATTTAAACATAGGGAGAGCTCCAGAAAGAGGAGAGTCAATTTGAAGTCAGATTTTGGAGCAAGATTCAAAAGGAGTTAGCAGAAATCGCACCCAGCCTGTCTCCTGTCGACCCGCCAGGAATCCTGTCGACCCGCCAGGAACTCTGTCGACCCGCCAGGATTCAAGCTGAGAGCGTTTCTTTTAGTTCTTTGTTGTATTATTTCTCTATTTTCTCTCTTTTTATGTTTAGTCTGCTGAAACCTATTGTCTTTATGTTTAGTATGACTTTTAGTGAGTAGTTTAGTTTAGGGGCAATTGTAGGGAACCATGACTTGGTAGATTAATGAAGTTTATTTAGTTTTCTAATTTTTCTAAGTTGCTTTGCTTTGCTTGAGTTTATTTGCTGAAATTGTGAATTGAATTGAGTTGATTTGAAGGTTTGCTCACTTGGTTAGGCCTGACCTCGTAAATTAAGCAAATAGAACCCTAATCTCAAAACAATTTCTATTCTCAAACCTTAGGATAGTTAGTATACCCAAAAGGTGAAACCGGAACTTAGCCGAGAGGTTTATTCCCTCCTAAGATCGAGAGATCTAGGATATCCTACCGAATAGTTAAAGCAAACCCTAAAACTTAAGCCAAGAAACGAGAGTTGAAACTTAGGTTTTTAGGGAGGTTAGAGGTTAAAACTTAGTAATACCAAATCAAGAACGAGAGTTAGTATTTGGACCAGAGTTTAAGCCAAAAACCTGAACTTAGAGAACTTAGAAACTAACTAAACTGAATTGTCGTACTGTTCTGGCGACCCGCCAGAAATCCTGTCGACCAGCCAGGATAGTGCCTGGAAGTGGAACCCGATCAATTGACCCTAGTTTAAGTCCTTAATTCGAGTTTAGATCTTTTCCTTAATATTTAGAGTAATTTAGACATTATTTAGAATTTAGAATTAATTCTTTTAGTTTAAATTCAATCCTTTTAATTAATTAATCGACTTTTCGACTTGTTTACCCCTAGATTAATTGAACTAAATTACTTAAAGTCTATAGTTTAGAATAACCGTCCCTGTGGATTCGACCCTCAAGCTATACTGCATTAGATTAGATTGAGGTTTAATTTGACCCAGGTTTTACCTCCGAGCACTAGAGGTGAAAACGGTCACCGTTTCGACCGTCCTTTCGTCCAAAACGAAACAAAACGGTTAAAATTTTTTGTTGCGTTTTATAAACGAAACGGTTAATGAAAGCTTAGAACAGTTTCGTCCATGTGTATTTTCATGATTTCGACTTTTTCGTCCAAAACGAAACGGTTAATGCAAATGAGTGATCAATTTCGTTTTAAAATGAAACGGTTAATGAAATCGACCGTTTTCGTGGTCGTTTTAGACGTTATGCAGCCATACACGATACCATCTAATTCAATTCTTTACGAATTTCCTTGAAGAAATGTCACTATACCATCACAACATATCTAACCAAAGCCAACCCAAAATATGGTCCATTAATTGGGCCCAGAAGGATCCAAGCTCATTATCAATTTGTGCGCTTTCTTTTAGAAAAGATACGGGCTAATGGGCTATATACTATGGTGGAATTACATCGCCGATAAATTCGGCTGTACCGTCGAGCCGAAATATTTTTTTTAATATTTAAAAATTTTAAAATTCAAACTGCTGATGTTGTTTAATTTTACGGACCATACATTTTCATATAAGTTTTATAAAATTTGTAGTTGATTTGATACTAGATGAATTGATCAACAAATGAACGAATATGATTAACTATCACTGCTTAATTCTAATACATCCATCATTTGGTCACATAATCAAGTATTAAATCGACTCTAAATTTTATAACATTTATATAAAAATGTATCGCCCTTAAAATTGAACAAGATCAAAGGTTTAAATTCAATATTTGAATTTTAAAATTTCTAAATATTTAAAAAAAAATATCTTGGTTGGATGGTACAACTAAATTAATCGGCTGTAGAGGATCCATACTATGGTAGACTTTTTTTTTTTTTTTTTTAGAGGAAGCTTGATAGAGGCTAACAAGCAAGAAATACTATGGTAGACTTATACACTCAGATTTGGAGACGGGGTAAAACAAGGAACATCTGTTTGTTTGCTTCAGTAGAACAAGAACTAGAATAATAACAAGAAATATTGAAAAATTAATTTATTTGAATTGGCGATGGGTAAAAAATAAGGAATATCTGTTTAATGAAAATGGTTCAGTTCAAAACTTTCCCTTTATTCATTTTTTTTTCTTTTTAAGCCCTTCCGATGGTTCAAAGCGCGCGGTTCATGTCAAAAAAAAAAAAATAATAATAATAATATTGCTTGTGTTCGTTTTGAAATGAACCATTTTCAATTTTATAGGAAAACTGTAAGAAAAAAAAAACAGCAATCTTTAGCAGAGGATTCACACACGCAAAAAGACAGAAAGAAAAAAAATATATAATATTCTTTATCATGACTCATAAACTGCAGTATGATAATTCAATACCGTGCAGAAAATACTATACTATATAATTTTGCAACGACATCAAGCAAGTGTTTATTTTTCCCTGGCCTTATTGGATAATGTAAACGGGTCGAAATTAGTCAAAATTCAATATTTCCCCATTTTAACTTATCGAAATAATTTAAAATTCACTAAAAGTAAACTTGCTTCACGAAAGGCTACAAAGGCCTTTTCGCAGAAATTAGGTTCCCAAAAAAGGTGGGCTGCACAAATTGCTACAAAGTCCTCGCACAAATAAGATTTTATCCAAAAAAAAAAAATAGAAGGCAAGCAGCGAACCAAAAGCTTTCTCGGCAAGTCCTTTTTTTAGATTTTCAATTCGGCCTTCCAAGTTTTGACAATTAAAAATTTAAAATGTTAGTTCATGAGATACTAAAACTTTTTAATATCATGCATCAGCATATCGTTTATTAGACATTAAGAAAAACAGTACGTACGCATTTAAGACATAATAATCAATCGCATAATACACTCAGCATGAAGAATAATACACCTCATTATATTTTTTTAGGGCTTACACCTCATTATACTTAAATAAATATTAACAATTTTTGCCAAAATAATATATAATTATTATCATACATCACATAAAAAATTTAATTACTACAAAGTTATCTTTCAATACTAATATTAAAATTACAATATACGAGTTCAAACTCGGTTTTCAGCAACTGGAACTGTAGCTTCTGTGTACTCCAATGGTTTTTCTTGTTCTATCTCTTGCTTTTGCTGCTTCATGGCCTTCTGTTCTCTGCTTTTTCCCCAGAGTACATTGTACAGGCCCCCTATCATAAGTAGGGGTGAGCAAAAAACTCGTAACTCGTGAGTTACTCGAACTCGACTCGATAAAAACTCATTAGTAACTCGAGTTAACATGACTCGAGTTCTAGCAACTCGAGTTGTGCTGACTCGTGAGTTTTATTTGCCGAGTTCGAGTTAGGTCCAACTCGACTCAGCTTAACTCGAGTCAGCTTATACAGACCATAAAAATCAATTTGTTCTCGTATTAGTTAATGTGGCAACATAATTTACAATGTTCTCACATTCGGCCCAATTTAGCCCAACTTTCATTTGCTAACCTAGTCCCTAAAAACCCCTCCTCTCCTACAGAGCCGCTGCTGCGCCTCTTTTCCTCTTTACTCACCATAGCCTCTCACTCTTTCTCTCTGGTCTGCAGTTCGCCATTCCATTTCATCCTCTGATGGATCGCCACCCCTTTCTCTCCACAACAAACAAATCAATAGATTTTCAAGTAGTATCATCCTCTTTCTACTTCGACTACAAACACGACGTGTCTTCTTCTCTTTCTCGACAGAGAAATTTTGAGCAAAATTCTCTCACCCACTTTTCACGAGTTGTATTTCGAGTTGCGAGTTGGCTCGAGCTAGAATGAAGTGAGTTCGAGTTATCTTGAATGACTCGGAATTGCTTCACTAACGAGTCACGAGTTGACTCGAGTTGTGACGAGTTCGAGTTCGAGTTGACTCTAACTCGCTCCAACTCGGCTCGTATACAGCCCTAATCATAAGTATAACCCCAATTATGCTGCAATTAAAGAAAATTATGAGACAAAGATAAATAATTGACGGATCCTGATACAGTCATACATTAAAATAAAAAAAATTATTTCACTGATACAAGTGATCTTAATTACTGGTGTCACTGTAATATATATAAAGTGAGTTTTAAATTTTTCTGTCCAAGCATGCAAAAGGTGAATAAGTGATTACAGTTGCGGAACGCACCATCAGTTGATCGGTACAACAATACAACGCACCATAGGCTTATATTAATCTTTTTTTAGAACTACGGATTAGGCCTAGATAGGGTTTTGAGGTCCTACATTAAAAATTGGTTTAGTCAAGAATATGGTTCGCGTAGTCCTGAGCACTAGTAATTGTTCCATCGAAATGCGACAGCTAGCAAAAAATCAGCCTCAAGTGGCAAACCAAAAAATAAATAAACTAAAAGCGCTTGATGAGTGCTTCATGAAAGGAGTCATAGTCGATGTTCTTTATTACTAGGGAAATCAATCCAATTGGCGTCACAAAAAAAAAAAAAAAATAATAACTAATCCAATTGGGACATATTGAATTCAGTACTGTATATACTGATTTAAATATTGGAAATTGGACACGTTCAGTTTGGCTGTTTGGGTCATTCAGTTCACTTGGGGTCTTTTTATAGACCATTAATGGTGTTGTCTCGTATTTCGATTGTTTCATGTGCTGAATTATTAGGATTCTGTTTTTTTTAAGATAAATTGGAGGTGTAAGTCACCCAATTTATTTTTAAATAAAATGTCTATGAAAGACTCTTCAGCCGGATTTCGATCCTGCAACCTTTCACTTAAGGAGTCAAGATGCATTGCTCTTTGCCATTAGACCAAGAGCTGGTTCTCATTATTAGAATTATGTTGTATAACATTTTGAGTCATTTTGTGTTTGATCCATTTATTTAGAGTTTTAGGTAATTTACGTAATTTCAGACTCCTAACATTATATATGACAGTTATTTTGTACTTGGAAGTTCAGGTTTTCATGGGTTGGACGGCCCTTCCCGGACAAACAAAGCTGGATTACTGGCCTTTGTAGTAAACATATTTCTAATTGTGCAACCGATAGACAGGGAATGTAAATTTAAACCAGAATTGAAGACAAGATACATATAATGTTTTAATGGAAAAATATATAGAGAGAACATATCGTGCATACTAATGTACGGAAGCTTCGGTGCATACTGATTCAAATTCTTGGATCTACTTCAAAATGACCGATCCAAACCGTCCAATATGATCTCCTTGTTATAATCTCCTTACCGATCAAATTTTATATTTTTTCGAATTTTTTAAGTATTTTTTTTCAAATTTTAAAAAATCGCTAATCTAATTTTTTCTGAACCGTTCAAAAATAACTGTATTTAAAAATCCGAAAAAAATACTTAAAAATATCGAAAAAATGTAAAATTTGGTCGGCAAGGAGATTTCAATAGGGAGATCATATTGGACGGTTTGGATCGGTAATTTTGAACCGATAGACAGGGAATGTAAATTTAAACCAGAATTGAAGACAAGATACATATAATGTTATAATGGAAAAATATATATACCTGCCCAGGTGGACAATTTCACCCAAAAATGTCCATGATATAGAAAAAGTGATAACTAGAGTGATTGGCATATTCATGGCTAAGAACACTGGTCCCCATTTTTGTATCACCCAAATTTGCAGGTACTGCACTAGTGCCGATGCAAATATGCCCTACAATAAAAATAAAATGTAAATATGTATATTTAGATGTGTAAATTCAGTACTGATCAGAACAGGTTAAACCGACCCAACCATATATATATCTATACCAACCATGGTTATATGACTCGGGTAATGTTTTAGTTTGCATGACACCCCTTGGGTTTGATCAGTTACTTCCCTAGTGGTCAAACCTGACCCAGTAGCTTTAACTTTGCTAAATGAAAATCCATATTGTAGTTTACACCAGACTCATAATTCATTTCTCAACAGTACACAATCTACATTGGTTTAATATGACTGGAAATGATAATGGTACATTAATAGAGAGAAATTAATGGGGAGCTGCTAGAAAAATGAAAATTCTATTTTGCAATACTTGTGATGAATGTTTCTAATAAAGAAAAAAGATATCTAATATATGAGAGAATGCGCCTTTGGAATTTGAATGTAATAAGGATATGAAGCTGCACGCAAGCATCCCAACAAGTCTTTTAGCATAGAATAAACTTTCTAGATTCTGATATATTTGATATTTTATTTTAACCAGTGAGTTGGTTTAACATTTGATCTGACAAGGACAAAATGGGTCAGCGATGTTGAAAAAAATTTCAAACAAAGAAATATCCAAGGCAGCCTTGTAGAATAATAAATCAATATTATTAATAGTTTTCTGTAATAGATAGGTAGAATAGACAGCAGCATCCTTGAAGAAATGTCTCTATACTATCACAACATATCTAACCAAAGCCAACCCAAAATATGGTCCATTAATTTCAAACATAGAGCAAATTATTAATTTCAAACATAGAACAAATTGAGAACAAGAATAAAAGTGGCTAAGGACATAAGGTAAAAGGCGTCAAGCTAGGCCTGAAAAAGGCGACCGTTTCGACCGTCTTTTCGTTTCGTTTCGTCTAAAACGAAACAAAATGGTTAAAGATTTTGGTTGTGTTTTAAAAACGAAACGGTTAACGCAAGTATGAAATTGTTTCGTCCTTGTGTATTTTCGTGGTATTTTCGTGATTTCGATCGTTTCGTTCAAAATGAAACGATTAACGCAAATGATAATCAATTTCGTGTCCAAAATGCAACGATCAATGCAACAGTCTAGTTGCGTGATCGTTTTACACGTTATGCACCCCTACGTCAAGTTCCCCATGTGGGCCCCAAGTTCAAAACACAGCTAGAAATTTGCAACATGACTACATGAGGTATGGAAGAAAAGGGAGCAGAAGGATCCAAGCTCATTATCAATTTGTGCTTTCTTTTAGAAAAGATACGGGCTAATGGGCTATATATTGTGGTGGAATCACATCGCCGATAAATTCGGCTGTACCGTCGAGCCGAAACATTTTTTTTCAATATTTAAAAATTTTAAAATTCAAATGGTTGATGTTGTTTAATTATACGGACGATACATTTTCATATAAATTTTATAAATTTTGTAGTTGATTAATTTCATACTAGATGAATTGGTCAACAAATGAATGAATATGGTTAATTATCACGGATTAATTCGAATACATTCACAATTTGGTCACATAATCATGTATTAAATCGACTCTAAATTTGATAAAATTTATATAAAAATGTATCGCCCGTAAAATTGAACAAGATAAAATATTTAGATTCAATATTTGAATTTTAAAATTTCTAAATATTAAAAAAATATCTTAGTTGGACGGTACAACTAAATTAATCGGCTGTAGAGGATGTGAGTCTATACTATGGTAGACTTATACACTCTGATTTGGAGATGGGGTAAAAAACAAGGAACATCTTCAGTAGAACGAGAACTAGGGGGGCGTTTGGATCGCTTAGGAATTTGGAGAATTTCTTATTTCTAAGCATAAATTTATTGGGAAGTGTGTAACTTTGTGAAGGATTTAGATTGTTTATAATAAATTTATGCTTAGGAATTGAAAATTCTCCAAATTTCCAAAACATCCAAACAGGCTCTAGAATAATAACAAGATATTGAAAAATTAATTTATTGGAATTGGAGATGGGTAAAAAACAAGGAATATCTGTTTAATGAAAATGGTTCAGTTCAAAACTTTCTCTTTATTCTTTTTTTTTTTTCTTTTTAACCCCCTCCGATGGTTCAAAGCGCGCGGTTCATGTCAATATATATATATATATATATATATATATATATATATATATATATATATATATATATATATATATATATATATATATATATATATATATATATATATATATATGCTTGTGTTCGTTTTGAAATGAACCATTTTCAATTTTATAGGAAAACTGTAAGAAAAGAAAACAGCAATCTTCAGCAGAGGATTCACACACGCAAAAATACAGAAAGAAAAAAATATATAATATTCTTTGTCGTGACTCATAAACTGCAGTATGATAATTCAATACCGTGCAGAAATACTATACTATATAATTTTGCAACGACATCAAGCAAGTGTTTATTTTTCCCTGGCCTTATTGGATAATGTAAACGGGTCGAATTTAGTCAAAATTCAATAACTTAAATGGGTCGAAATAAGTTAAAATTCAATAAAAGTACACTTGCTTCACGAAAGGCTACAAAGGCCTTTTCTCATAAATTAGGTTTTCCAAGAAAGGTAGGCTGCAAAAATTGCTACAAAGTCCTCGCACAAATGGGGCAGTTTGGATCGTTTAGGAATAAAATGAATTTTCTATTTTTAGACATAAAATATTGAAAATTATATAATTTTGTGAAGAGTTTAAATTGTTTATAATAAATTTATGCAAATTTCCGCTTGATCCAAAAAAATAGAAGGCTAGCAGCGAACGGAAAGCTTTCTCGGCGAGTCCTTTTCTAGATTTTCAATTTGGCATCCAATATTTTGACAATTAAAAATTTTAATTTTTTTTAAACATAAATTGGAGTCAAGTCTCCCAACTTATTTTTAAATTAAATATCTATAAAAAATCCCTCTAACCGGATTTCGAACATGCAACATCTCATTTGAGTTGTATTGCTCTTTGTCACTAGATCAAGAGCTCGTTCTCTAAAAATTTAAAATGTTAGTTGATGAGATCCTAAAACTTTTTAATATCATGCATAACGTTTATTAGACATTAAGAAAAACAGTACGTACGCATTTAAGACACAATAGTCAATCGCATAATACACTGACCATGAAGAATAATAGACCTCATTATACTTTTTTGAGGGCTTACATCTCATTATACTTAAATAAATATTAACAATTTGTTCCATAATAATATATAATTATTATCATACATCACATAAAAAATTTAATTATTACAAAATTACCTTTCAATACTAATATTAAAATTACAATATACGAGTTCAAACTTGGTTTTCAGCAACTGGTACTGTAGCTTCTTTGTACTCCAATGGTTTTTCTTGTTCTATCTCTTGCTTTTGCTGCTTCATGGCCTTCTGTTCTCTGCTTTTTCCCCAGAGTACATTGTACAGGCCCCCTATCATAAGTATAGCCCCAATTATGCTGCAATTAAAGCAAATTATGAGACAAAGATAAATAATTGACGGATCCTGATACAGTCATACATTAAAATAAAAAAAATTATTTCATTGATACAAGTGATCTTAATTACTGGTGTCACTGTAATGTATATAAAGTGATTTTTTAAATTTTTCTGTCCAAGCATGCAAAAGGTGAATAAGTGATACAGTTACTGAAGGCACCATAGCATCAGTTGATCGGTACATACAATACAAAGCACCATAGGATTTGTTTTTGGATAAACTAGAGAGTGACTGTCTAGTGAATAGGCTTACTCTTATTAATCTTTTTTTTTAAAAGAACTACGGATTAGGCCTAGATAGGGTTTTGAGGTCCTACATTAAAAATTGATGTACGCAATAATATGGTTCTCTTAGTCCTGACCCCTAACATTCAATCCCATACGACCTCATAATTGCATAATTACTTTGATAATGATTATAATTAACTAATAGTTGTCCCATCCAAATGCGACAGGTAACAAAAAATCAGCCTCAAGTGGCAACCCAAAAAAAAAATAAAGAATTAAAAATTAAAAAGCGTTTAATGAGTGCTCCATGATAGGAGTCATAGTCGATGTTCTTTAGACTTTAGTACTAGGAAACCAATCCAATTGGCGTCATCCAAAAAAAAAAATAATAAATAAAAAGAATAGCTAATCCAATTGGGTATTGGGACATATTGAATTCAGTCAGTGGGGGAGCCAGAAATTTTAAGAATGAGGTTCAATAAAATTTTAAGATTTATACATATAATAATATATAACTATAAATTCACATCTTATAACTATAACGGTTCAAAATTTTACAGAATACAAAAGTACAAAAATAATTTAAAAGCAAGTACATAAAGGAGGAAAAAAAAGAATCACATACATAGCACATTTAACTTATAAATTCTAACAACAATCTTCATCATCCAATTAAACTCTCCGAGATCTCATATTTTAAAATCGATAAGAATAAATTTTAATTTCTAATTATTTCTATGGTCATGCTTATGCTAATTAATCACAACGAGTCAAGGACTACCAAAAAAAAAAAACTACATAAATTTCTTGGTTATGACAAGGTGCCGTGAGTTTCAAAACAGCATAAGCTATTTAATATGCCAAATTGCGACTTAATTAAAATAATTCTTGTAACTAGATGTAGCAAGATGCCAAAATCCAAGTTCTTCAATTATTTTTTTTCATCTCCTATTTTCTCTCGCGGACCATATGCGCACAAAGACAGAAAGAAAGAAAAAAAAGAGAGAAAGTAGGAGAAAAGAAAGAAATGGATTTTTGATGAATGGGGAATGGTGAGTTGTTGTTAAAGTTACATGAGAAAAATTGGCTCACTTTATTTTTTTGTCTCCATTCAATATCTTCTATTATTTTATAAGAAAAATGCTAAATTTACCCCCAAAATAACCTAATAAGGGTACTTCCATATATTTTGATGGGATTCAACCAATAAAATAACTTATAAACTTAATAGAGTTCAAACTAGTACACCCATACAATTTGTTATCATAAAAATACCTATTTTTATATGTTAGTTACAATTATTTTTTGTTTTGAATGGGGTCAATTGACCCCCTCCCTTCCACTTATCTCCGCCACTGAATTCAGTACTGTACATACTGATTTAATTTGAAAAAAGCAGTACCAACACAAAATCTATCGCACGTTGATCAAATCAAAAGACTGACCCAAGTGACACATAATTTATCTAAATTAAAGTTGGCAATTGGACAGCTTCAGTTTAGGTCATTCAGTTCACTTGGGGTCTTTTTATAGGGTGCGTTTGGATATGTGTGGGAAGAAGGGAAGAAGGGAAAAAGTGAGAAGAAGTATTGAGAAGTGTGTAACTTTGTGAAGAGTTTGGATTGTTTATAATTTTTTTTCTTCTTCTTCCTTCTTCTTCTTCTTTCTTCCAACGATCCAAACGCACCCATAGACGATTGATAGTGTTATCTCGTATTTCGATTGTCTCATGTGCTGAATTATTAGGATTCTGTTGTATAACATTTTGACTCATTTTGTGTTTGATCCATTTTTTTTAGAGTTTTAGGTAATTTACGTAATTTCAGACTCCCAACATTATATATAACAGTTATTTTTACTTGGAAGTTCAGGTTTTCATGGGTTGGACGGCCCTTAATTACGGCCTAACAAAGCTGGATTACTGGCCATTGTAGTAAAAATATTTCTAATTGTGCAACCGATAGACAGGGAATGTAAATTTAAACCAGAATTGAAGACAAGATACATATAATGTTATAATGGACAAATATATATACCTGCCCAGGTGGACAATTTCACCCAAAAATGTCCATGATATAGAAAAAGTGATAACTAGAGTGATTGGTATATTCATGGCTAAGAACACTGGTCCCCTTTTTTGTATCACCCAAATTTGCAGGTACTGCACTAGTGCCGACGCAAATATACCCTACAATAAAAATAAAATGTAAATATGTATATTTAGATGTGTAAATTTCAGCACTGATCAGAACAGGTTAAACGACCCAACCATATATTTCTGTACCAACCATGGTTATATGACTCGGGTAATGTTTTAGTTTGCATGACACCCCTTGGGTTTGATCAGTTACTTCCCTACTGGTCAAACCTGACCCAATAGCTTTAACTTTGCTAAATGAAAATCCATATTGTAGTTTACACCAGACTCATAATTAATTTCTCAACAGTACACAATCTACATTGGTTTAATATGACTGGAAATGATAATGGTGCATTAATAGAGAGAAATTAATGGGGAGCTGCTAGAAAAATGAAAATTCTATTTTGCAATACTTGTGATGAATGTTTATAATAAAGAATAAGATATCTAATGTACGTATGAGATAATGCGCCTTTGGAATTTGAATGTAATAAGGATATGAAGCTTCACGCAAGCATCCCAACAAGTCTTTTAGCATAGAATAAACTTTCTAGATTCTGATATATTTGATATTTTATTTTAACCAGTGAGTTGGTTTAGCAATTGATCCGACAAGGACAAAATGGGTCAGCGATGTTGAAAAAAATTTCAAACAAAGAAATATCCAAGGCAGCCTTGTAGAATAATAAATCAATATTTTTAGTAGTTTTCTGTAATAGATAGGTAGAATAGACAGCATGCTCCCCATTGGAGCTAAATAAGGAGCAAATATTGGACGTGTTTAAGAGACTTTATAAGTATAAGATAAATAAAAGCACGTGCACTTACTACATAAATAGCTGCCAAGAGGGTAATGTCAAGACCTAACTTCCACTTGGAGAAGTTTCTTTGAAGTATGAGAGTTACAATTAAAGATTGAAAGGTTGCAAAAATGGATTGTAACGTGGCATTTAACAACTTGGAAGGATACTCCTGCAATAGTGGTCCCTGCACATATTGAACGTCCCCAAGTTATGAACTGAGATGGCTAAAACATGATCATACCCAACAATTAATTAACAACAATAGTGTAAAGTTATTCCCAAACAAAACTAGCCATACCAAGCCGGACACCTTACTAAAATTGGAGCAGCAAAAAATAGAGTATCTCTGTGCTGAAAGTCTATAAATAGAGCATTCTGAGAAACGGCTAACTTCTGGTGTTTTGATAATTCTTATCTTCATTAGAAATCAAAAACAAAAAATAATTCTTTCTTAAAGTGTTTTGACTTGAACTAATGTAACCAATACCGATTTAGAATTCATAAAAAATGACAATTTGTTGTTGTTTCCTTATCAGATTATATTTCATCTAAAATAATAAGGAAAGATCAAATAAATGGCACCTGCATGACATGCCAAAAGGACCAACAAGTTGTGGCCAAAATCATTAAAAGAACACCAAATGCCCATCTTATTTTGGAATTGGATGAAGATCGAGGGATATTGCTAGTTTTTGCATGATAGAGATTGAGATGATGATGGTTTATGGGTTTCAACTCAGGTCCAGAGTAGAATGCCAGTACGACCACCCCAGTGAAGCAGAGGAGCACTCCAGTGGCTTTCAAAAAGCCGTGTATCCTCTTCAAGTTGAGTGTTTCCATTCTAAGTTACAAATAAACACAACAGACAATGATATCTAATATTGTTAAAAATTTGATTTGAGTATACTGCCATTTCTACGAGTACCATGCTGGAATCAGAGTAAATCGACACAACAAGCAACAGAAAAATATACGCCAATTGGTACAAGTAATATATTTCAGCATCTCTCTCAAAATTATGTTAAAACAAGAACAAAATGTAGAAAAACCATTTAAAATATCAAAATATTACCTAAAAAGAATTGCAAGGACAAAGGTCGTAACAGGAATAAGATTGAAAAGAGCCGAAATTGGGGTTGAATTAGAGAGCTTCAGGCCCAGACTAAATAGGTTAATCGGTGCTGTTATCCTGTAAAAGAATGATGTAATGATAATTTGGCTTAGCAAAATATTACTAATGCTAGATGTTTATTTGAGTTTAATTGTGGAAGATGTTAATGGAACAATATTCCCTAAATAAAATTAGAACTTAGCAATTGGAGATAATGCTTAAAATATATATGTATACAAACATCGTAACTTACCCATACAGAGCATGGAGGAATATCTTGAAGGCAACCTTTGAAGACAATGGAGGTGCTTTTTTCCTGCATAGAAAGAATTCTTCTATTAATTTTTACACAGTTAGTGAGGAAAAGAACAAGCTCTAACAATTGGGTTGTTCGTCTTTTTTCCAAAATTTTGGAAAATCAATGAAATATAAAGTGTGCGTATGTACTGAAAAACATTAAAAGGAAACAACATGGTCCTTTACTGGTATTAGACTATGCACTGGAAGCCTCCAGTAAATAGTACTGGAGAGTGTTAGCTGTGGTTAGCTCTGATTGAACTGGGTATATATATGCAACCCCTTGTAACAATGTAATCAAGAGAGTTAATAAAATCATTTCCGATTCTTAAGTCTTTCATGGTATCAGAGAGCAATCAAGGCTAGTCGCCTCAGCTCCGATCCTTTCTTCTTCTCCTCTATTCTTCTCCTCTTCTCCAAATTGGCCATGGCGCCATCTTCCACTGCTTCCGATTCTCAAAACCCTTCGTCGGAGAATCTCAATTTGGATTCTACCACTTCAATTTCTTCTCCGATTGTCTACCTAACCCTCCCGATTCACACAAAATTGTCAAGATCCAATTTCTTGGCATGGAAATCGCAAATTGAGCCCTTGCTTCATGCCTATGGATTGAGTTCTTTCATCACATCTCCTCCTCCTTCGAATTCATCGATGTCTCTTGCTTCTCTTCCTACTCCATCACAGATGGATCCTGCTTTTCTAGCGTGGTACAAGCAAGATCAGATGATTCTTGCTTGGCTTCGTGCGTCCCTCTCGGAACAAATCCTGGCGCAAGTAGTGTCGTGTGCTACCTCAGCCGATCTCTGGCGTTACCTTACTCAGTCGTTCTCTGCGTCTTCTCGAGCTCGTCTCACTGAATTGAAGAGAAAGTTGCAGAATCTGACAAAAGGGGGCACTTCTTGCTCTGAGTTTATCAACCAAATTCGAGCAATTTCTGACGAATTGTCTTTCATTGGTGCTACTGTGCCAGATGAAGATCTTGTTCTGCATCTTCTTGGGGGACTAGGTACTGATTACAACTCTTTTGTTGTAGCTGTGAATTCAAGACAAGAACCGATATCCTTTCTTGAAGCCCAGTCTCTTTTACTGAGTCATGAGGTGTTACTCAATGCTCAACAACCAGTAGTGTCTTCTTTACCATCTTCTTCCAATCCCTCTGCGTTTTATGTTCACAACCAGAACTATCAACCAAGGCCACCTAATAATCAGTTTAGAGGAAGAGGTGGGGGTTTCAGAGGAAGAGGTGGTGGCTCCAGAGGAAGAGGTGGTGGTTTCCGGCCACCTACCAGTCAACCACTACTTCCAACTCCTGCCAATGCCAGTACTAGAAGTAGTTCTGACAACACAGAATCTTGTCAGATCTGTTTCAAGAAAGGTCATACAGCAAGACAATGTTGGTGGAGGTGTGATATGCGCTACTCAGATGATGTCAGTTTTCCCCAGACTGCCCCTTCTCCTCCTGTCAATCCTCAAGCTCATGTAGCTCACACAGCAGCTAGTGCTTCTAACTCCACTGAGTGGTACCTTGATTCTGATGTGCCATATGAGGGTTCTGACAAGCTGCAAATAGGGGATGGTAATGGTATGCTTATCACTTATATTGGTTCTATGGTTTTAAATTTTTCTAGTACACAACTTGTGTTGACTGATGTGCTTTGTGTGCCATCCTTTACAAAGAATTTGATAAGTATTTCCAAACTGTTAGCTGATAATAGTGTTAGCATTAATTTTCATTCTTGTTTTTGTATGATCAAGGATTACCACACTGCTCAATTGCTTCTTCAAGCCAAAGCTGCTAATGGTCTTTATCTGCTTACTGTTCCTTTGCACTGTGTACCTCATGCTTACTTAGGTGAAAGAGCTGCAGCAGATACTTGGCATTTTAGATTAGGTCACCCAGCTTTACAGCTTACAAAAAGATTGTTATCTGTTTGTAAATTGCCTTGTACTGATTCTATGTTGTCTCTTTGTGAAGCTTGTTCTATGGCTAAGTGTAATAAATTGCCTTTTGGCAATAGTTGTACTGTTACTCATTGTCCTTTAGAACTAATACATGCAGATGTTTGGGGACCTGCCCCTGTGTTATCTTCCAATGGTTTTCGCTATTTTGTTTTGTTTATAGATGATTTTACTAGGTTCTCTTGGATTTTCTTCTTGACTTCAAAAGATGAAGTTGCTAAAGTGTTCTCTAATTTTAAGATTCAAGTCGAGAATCTGATTGGTAAGAGTATTAAAATTCTGCGTACCGATGGCGGTACAGAATTTAAGCCTATTAATCGGTTGTTCCCTCAAATTGTACATCAATTGACTTGTCCTCACACCCCTGAGCAGAACGGGGTTGCTGAGAGAAAAAATCGCCACATTTTAGAATTGTCCTTGGCTATTATTCATCATGGTTCTATACCCTTGAATTTGTGGGATGAGATTTTTGCAAGTACCGTGTTTTTAATTAACCGCTTACCTCCTTCTGCAAATGCTTCAATTGTCTCTCCTTTTGAGTTACTTTTCAACAAAAAACCAGATTATTTGCAACTTAAGGTTTTAGGTTGTCAATGTTTTCCATTGACACGGCCATACAACCAGCACAAACTTCAATCTCATTCTACTCCCTGCGTCTTTATTGGATATGCTATGTCACAAAAAGGTTACCGTTGTTTTCAACCTCAAACAGACCGTATATTCGTCTCTAGACATGTTATATTTCATGAACAGATTTTTCCTTTCCGACAAATGCAAACGCATTCCTCTGCTACTTCTTCTGTTGATTACAATCTTTGGGCCCCTACTTCTATGCGAATTGGGCCTACGTCAACCATTTCTGTTGGGCCTCCTCATTCCCCTTCCCGTCATTCTTCCTCTCCTATTACTGCTGGGCCTTCACTTGGGCCTCTCCGTGAGGCACAGGATGATTCTCTTGATATTACTATCGGGCAGCTTGCCCGTAATATACAACGGTCAAGAAATTCAAATTTATCTGCCCTTACTCCTGACCGTGTGTCTCTACCTCCTTCCACCTCTGATCCTCTTAGCAAAACTGATGCTTCTGCTACAGCTCATCCTATGACTACAAGAACGCGTGATCAAACGCGTCAGCGTCGCCAATTCCCTGACTTCGTTGCCTTTCTAGCAACCACTCCTCCAAGTTCTGATCCTACTACCTTTAATCAGGCCAACAAAGTGACACAATGGCAGGAAGCAATGCGAGATGAACTTAAAGCACTCAGTCAAAACAAAACATGGGTTTTGGTACCAGCTCCTGCTAATCAAAATGTGGTTGGCTGTAAGTGGATCTTTAAAACTAAAAGAAGAGCTGATGGGTCTGTCGAGCGCCACAAAGCTCGATTAGTAGCACAAGGCTTCACTCAGGAGGAAGGTGTCGATTACTTTGACACTTTTAGTCCTGTTATCAGACCAACTACCATTCGCATCATCTTGTCTCTTGCCTTGTCCAAGAATTGGTCTATACGTCAGTTGGATGTGAATAACGCTTTCCTCAATGGTGAACTGCATGAGACTGTATATATGCGTCAGCCGCCTGGGTTTGTCAATCCTCATTTTCCATCTCATGTGTGCTTGCTTAAAAAGGCAATTTATGGTCTTAAGCAATCATCCAGGGCTTGGTTCCAAACTCTCAGTGCCTTTCTGTTTCAATTGGGTTTTCAATCTTCTAAGTTTGACCCCTCCCTTTTTATCTATAATAATAATGATCAATTGGTGGTGCTTCTCATATATGTCGATGACATTATAATTACTGGAAGCAACATGGAGAGTGTAAATTCAGTTATCAATGATCTTCAGTCTCGGTTTCCTCTTAAGGATCTTGGAGATTTGCATTTCTTTCTGGGAATAGCAGTCCATTCCAGCTCCAATGGACTTCATTTATCAAAGAGGCAGTACATATCTGATCTCCTATGCCGGACTCACATGCAACTAGCACAGCCTGTTGCTACTCCCATGGCAGTAAACACTTCACTTTCTCAATTTGATGGTGATCCGTTTTATGATCCTAAACTTTACAGAGCTGTGGTTGGGGCATTGCAATATGTAACCATAACCCGTCCTGACATCACCTTCCCTGTGAATAAGTGTTCACAATTCATGCATAGCCCTACTACTACCCACTGGAGTGCTGTCAAGCGAATTCTACGCTATCTCAGAGGTACAATTGATCATGGCCTTCTCTTCAAACCATCCAACTCTCTCAGCCTGCACGCATACTCTGACTCTGATTGGGCTGGATGCCCTGATGATCGTCGTTCAACTTCTGCTTTCTGCATTTATTTAGGCAATAATATCATATCTTGGAGCTCCAAGAAGCAGCCCACGGTTTCTAAATCTAGTACTGAAGCTGAATATCGCAGCTTGGCCTTAGCTGGTGCTGAAATAATCTGGATACAACATATTCTTCAGGAATTACATCAGCATCTTCTTCAACCTCCTGTGCTGTGGTGTGATAACATAGGAGCTTCGTATTTGGCTTCCAATCCCATGTATAATGCTCGCACTAAGCATGTCGAGATCGATTTTCATTTCATTAGGGAGAAAGTTGCAGCTGGACAGTTACTGGTAAAATTTATCAGTTCCAGGGATCAGATTGCAGATGGCTTGACCAAGGGATTAACTTCTGCGCGTTTCTCATTAATTAAAGACAAGCTGATGGTGTGTCCAGTACCTTCAGCTTGAGGGGGGGCTATTAGACTATGCACTGGAAGCCTCCAGTAAATAGTACTGGAGAGTGTTAGCTGTGGTTAGCTCTGATTGAACTGGGTATATATATGCAACCCCTTGTAACAATGTAATCAAGAGAGTTAGTAAAATCATTCCCGATTCTTAAGTCTTTCAACTGGACAACTAGATGCGTACGTGGTGCAACAATAAACCAGTTGTCTCTAATTCCTGGGAAAGGTTAACAAAAGAGGTAAACAATATAAGAAATTAAAGATTAATCTATATATATGCCAAGTGCTTGTTAGCACATTTACAATTGACAAATCAGTACGTATTAGCAAACAAATTAAAAAAAAAAAAGTTGGAAAGCAATAGATATCTGGAATAGAAATTAAGAAAAAGTTAAAACACAAATTTGTCGAATTCATATGTATATTATAACAAAGAAAACAAATTAAAGACAAAAATAGTACCTCTCAAGAACAAGAGCAACAGGTATCAGGACAATAGTAGCAATGGCAATTCTATAAAAGCTAAAAGCGAAAGTGTCAATGCCTCGATTGAATGCAACTTTGCTTAAGATTTGAGTTCCAGCATAGAATGCCATGATAAGCAACACAACCAGGTATGCTCTTGTGCTACTGGCCATGGTACGAAGGGTTATGATTCAAGAATCAAGATCACAGGAAACTCGTTAGTTAGACATATGACCCAGTCGCAGTAGATGCTAGTGCAAACATATGTGACCCATACTTGACCAGTGGGCATTTAATAGTCAGCATTTGATAGAGGGATCTGATTCCATTTGGCATTGAAAAGTCAGAATTGGTACATGTTATTTTCCTTTTGTAATTTTTATCCACCCAGGATGTAATCGACCTTTTCAGAAAACAGAGAGAAAGGGAGAATACATCTCTGCTGATCTTCATAGTGTTTTTGATAAAAGAGGATGTCATCGATGCTTAAAATATCAACATAAAGAGGGGTATATCTGCTGATCTCCAATGCTAATATTTTTTATGCTTTCACATATCAACATTTCACTATTTACCTAAATTTGAAATTTTAAATTGAAACAGTGAATCTAAATCATTGATCTTATTAAATTAACGATGGATGTGTTCTCATAGAAATTTCATACTGACTCAAAAGATGAAAACATGAAAGAATCTTATTAAATATTATAGATTAATTTTAATGCGTGCATGTTTTGATCTATAATTAATTATCAAATAAATTTCAAAATTTACAAAAGTTATATGTGAACATATCGGTTGTTAAATTGATAAGAACAACAATTCAGATTGAACTTTTGAGTTTTAAATATTGAAAAATTACTTGCACACAAATATATTAACTTCTTTTCATTGAGAATGCATGATGTGTTTGACTTTATACAGGCGCATGGAACAACATTTTATTATTTTTTTTAGCAAAAATAAAATCAGTCTTAAACTGCATAAAATATTGTAATAACTCTAACAACTAAGCAATTAACTATTATCTTTTGAGATTCACCTGCACTGCATTTATTACGATGCTTGCTTGATGTTTCCAGGTCTTAAAATATAACTAGCCACATGTGAAACAGACGAGGCGATACAAAGAAAATCATAATGTCCCAAATTAAATTTGGTACAACCTAGTACCACTGTTCTCTTTATAAATATTATATAGATCATGGCAGTATACTAAAATATTACAAATAATGGCTGAGCATCTCCATTAATCTAAATGTATGGTGCTCCAACATCGATGAATCACTCAATTTATTAAAGAAGCACATACTAAAAAAGGACAAGCTTTAGTATTGAAAATTTGACCAAAGTGTACAACTTAATTATCTGGGGGACCATGAGAGAATCTTTATTGCAAGTGAAGGAAAGAAACAAAAAAAAAATATTTAAAGGTACACTAAGAAGAGAAATAAATGTTAACTAATAAATAAAGTTGCTTCAAAAATATTAAGATCTTTTTGAAAAGATCATATTCGAAAGTTGATACTGACTTGTTCTTTTGCCACAATTAAATAAGAGTAAATTTCTGGCTACTAACATTTTAAGTTATCCTCAAATGCCGATATTTTATTATTTAGTTAGTTTTTAAAATTTTAAAATTCAAATGGTACATCCAAATCGTTAATCTTATTTCTTATTTAATTTAATGAGGATGTGTTTTCACATAAGTTTTGTAAATTTTAGAGTTTATTTGATACTCGATCAAAGACTAAAACACGAACGTATTAGAACGAATCTATCATAGTTAACAAGGTTCGTTTGTTTTTCTATCTATTAATAGAGTATCAAATAAATTCAAGAATTTACAAAACTTATATGAAAACACATCGCTCATTAAACGAAATAAGATAAACGGTTTGAATTTTAAAATTAAAAAATAACTTCATAGTAAAATGTTGATATTTGAGGACAACTAAAATGTTGATAGCGGAACCTTGCTCATTAAATAATTCACCACTTTTCAAAATTTCTCTTATAATTTTATTGCCATCCTATCAAAATTTCGGCTAGGGAAGAACTCCACTAACCACACCTTCTCCAGCCCTGATTGCAACTGGAAACAGTACATTTGACAACTTGTTTATCTGACGAAAACAAAACTAGTTCAATAATCAGTCTGAGCTCAAATTAGCATCTTAAAATTGTAATTGCAATATTTAACTTGGTCATCTAATTCACAATAGTTGACTTCTGATGGAAACATTTTATTCTAAAAACATAAGTTGAGTAAATCTTTAGACTAGCCTTGATCTATGACTTATGAACGCAAGTAACCTTTTATGTTCTTCAATACGTATATATCTATCAGTGAATATGCTTTATTTTGTATATATATATGTTGCAGATCGATCATAAGCCAACAAAATATTAGTCATGCATTTCATCAAACATCTTATAGGCACTTAGACGCACATTTTTGGATTAGTGAGGAAACCACGGATTCAATTAAGTTTGATCCATCATCCCTGTATGCATATGTATGTGTATATATGTACTAGAGGGGCTAATCAAGATTCGTTCGATATTTGATTTATAAAACTTAGTTTATGTAATTCAATTATATCTGGTTCTCAAATAAATAAATTCCCTCGATATAGGAATTTTCACTAACTTAGTTTGTTATAATTCAATTATGCCTCTTAATGAGATGTAGAAGGTTGTTTTTTAGTTATGTAAAAGTTTTATATAGTTCATTTCAACTTAATTAGGTGGTACAGCCTGATAAGTGATATGACTTAATTAAGTTCCTTGGTAAAATAACAACAATATTATTGCTCTCAGTATGTCCTTCATAAAGTTTTAATCTAATATGTTTATTAAGACAATAAAACTCTCTTTACATTCAATATATGGGATTTTAATCATTAATTGTTTTGCATTTGTTGCTCTACCAGTTTCATGGGTAGTGCTCTGGACAACTAGATTTTTTCTTAGAGTAACATAATTTTTTTTAAATGTCTAAAATACTCTTAGTATTAATTAACATTTATTATCTTAATTTACTTTCTTAACTGCGCTTTCTTTCCCTCTTTCCCGCTAAAACTAAAAGGTGACTATTTCTCCTCCTAAGACTCACTGTCGGTCTGCCGCTATCTTTCAAGAAATTGCGTTTGCATATTGACGACGACGCTCGTCCCAAACCACCGGTCCGCCAGAGGAGACCGGCGATAACTGGTTTAGTGGAATTAGAAATCACAAAGAAATGCTAAATAGCAAAGTGGAACTCAAAGAGCCCAAAGGGAAATTTCATTAATTAATCAATTCCTTTACAATGACAAACACCCCTTTATATAGGAGGCGGCGCCTTGGTCTACAAGTCAGTACATTTTCAGAAATACTACCCTAAAATGGAAATTTACAGAAAGAGAGAGAAAAATATAAAATTACTAAAATAGTAATGTCCTAGATTAAAAATAGTCATCGTTAGATTCTGAGTTAGGTTCGGATGAGATTCAGTTCGCGTCGTGCTCGGATGCAACATCCCTGGGTATCCTCGAGAGAGGTCTTGGTGAGATGCACTCGGGTGAGGGTGAGGTCTCGGGTGAAGTACCCTCGGGTGAGAGATATCCTTTGGCGAGGTACCCTCTCGGGTTGAGTTCGCGTTATACTCGGAACCCCAAGGTACTTCGGAAGATATGTAGCGCCCCAACATACTTCGGAAGAATAACTCGTGTCTTGTTCGGATTGAACTATTCGAGTGATCTTGAGTGATTACCCGCATCATGTACCCCGAGGTATCTCGGGTGAATGGAAAACCCCTAAGGTACTTCGGGTGGAGTACCCACGTAATGTTCGGATTAAGCGATCCGAATGACCTTGGGTGACTTGCCACGAGGTATCTCGAATGAAATATCCCGAAATATTCTCGGATAAATTCTCGTATTGCGTCAAGCTCCCGGGGTTGAGCAAAGCTTGACCTCAAGCTTGCATTTTCTTCGAATCGTTTATGAAAATGGCGAACAGCGAACACGCTCGAGATGTACACGACTCTGACAAGCCCGAATCTGTAGACATCCTTATTGAACTTCTCTAGGCTAGGGTTTCGTCGAAACTTGCAACGAGTAAACTTGTTGTAATCACACCTCGGGTCATGATCTTTACTCGCGAAGACCCACTCGAGCTCGAGGATCTTTGTGTTCGGGCGCTCTTGAGCTTGGATATCTTGGAGGAGACAATGATACGTAGAAGCGCCTTTCGGATTAGAGCTCGTGTCTTCAGTTGGAGGTGGGTCGAGAGGATCTCGGGTGATGTGCTCGCAGAATGTTCTAGAGATTACATAAGCTCGCTCGAGAGGAACTTGAGTGATGTGCTGGTGTATCACAAAGGGAGGATCAAGTCGCGAGGAGCGATTATTCATGCGGCTGCACTCAGATTCATCCCTCGGAGTGTCATATACCTCAAGCGCTGTCACATGATCTCGCAGTTTGTTCAAGAGATCTCGCTTAAGTACTTTTGGGTTCGGCTGTAAAAATGGATCACTGTATTCTGATTTTAAAGTGGTGTTGCGAGTATCGTGCAATGTGTCAGTCTTGAAAAGTTCTCGGGCGATGAGCTCACAATATGTTGGAGGAGGATCTAGAGGACCTCGCAACGAAGTCACTTGAGCTGGCAGCGATGTCACCTGAGTTCGTAGCATTTTCGAGATATCACGCTTCACTGCTTTTGGGCTCAGCTGCAAGAATGGATCATTATAGTCTGACCTCAAGGCCATGTTGCATGTCTTCGAGGTTGAGGTTGAGGTAACACAAGGAGAGGGTAAGGGCTCGAAAGTGAGATCACTTCGGGAAGCATCCTTCTTGCTTATTATGACTAGACCCAAGTTGAGATCAACCTCATGGACCTTCTCTTCATCTGAGGGAACTTCGCAGATAGTCTCGTGAGTGACCAGACTTTCCTTGCCAGTGTCGAGGTTAACTTCGTGGTCTTGCTCTTCATTACCAAGGTCAACCTCGTGGATCTTCTCTTCGCCTAAGTTAACCTTGCAGACAACCTCGTGAATATCCACGGTGTTGCTCAAGTTAGTTGAGGTCGGTATGCTACAAGAGGCAGACGAGTTGATGCTTGGAGAATGTCTTGGTGTGTTGAGGTGTTTCGAGGTCTCGCTGTAGGCTCGGATTGGTATAGTTATAGGTATTGTGACCACAGTTTGAGCTCGGCTTGGTGTTGACACATCGCTAGGAGGCAAGTTTTGATCTCGGATTTCTTGTTCTTTTATGGATTTCACCTCGGATTGGACTTCGGGGTGAACCTCGGGTTGAATCTCGGGGTGAACCTCGGAAGCTTTATGGAATGTGTGCACTGACATCGCAGTTGAGGTGTATGTTGAGCCGCGAGATTCATGATGAATTGTGCTCGGATTGGATAGCGGAGTGACAAACGTTGTAGCCACGGATTGGATTCGGCATGAGGTTGGTACAGTTCTCGGAGGCAAGTTAGGACTTCGAGCTTGCTGTTGCTCTACTATCTTCGCCTTGACTTGGGCCTCGGAAAGGTCATAAAAGGTTTGCACAACAAGTGTGTCTCGGATCGAGTCACGAAGTCCATGGAGGAATCGAGCAACTCGTTGATCCTCGATCTCGTTCAGTAGATTGCAAGACTCCAACTGATAGAATTCGTGGGTATACTCATCTACACTCCTCGGTCCCTGTCTAAGCGACTGAAACTGTCGAAACTGTGTCTGTCGATAGCTGAATGGTATGAATTCAAGGATCATCTCGCGTTTTAGTTCGTCCCAGTCATTGAGAGGTGGAAGATTGTCGAGATAGCGACGATACTTAAAATTCTGCCACCAAGCACTCGCTTGCTCTCGAAACTGAATGATAACTAAGGACACACGTTTATCAGGGGGAACTTCTTTCAACTTAAAAAACTCTTCTACGGTGTGTGTCCAATCGAGGAACTCCTCAGGTTTGAGCCTCCCAGAGAAGTCAGGGATCTCAACTCGGTGACCTCTTTTCCAGTTATGAGCTCGGGTGTTTTCTTGACCTCGGGTGTCAGGATTATAGGGGTTCGGAATGGAGTTACGGGCTTGACCTCGGGTGTCAGGATTATAGGGGTTCGGAATGGAGTTACGGGCTTGATCTCGGGTGTCAAGAATATAAGGGTTCGGAATGGAGTTAAGAGCTTGATCTCGGGTGTCAAGACTATAGGGGTTCGGAATGGAGTTACGGCTCCCACCTCGATCATCATTAGGGTTTAAGCGCCCCATGAGTGTTGTAATCAGTTCTGTATGACGCGTTGCGGCGTTGGCGGCGGCGTCATTCATGCGTTTAAGCACAGATTCGTGGCTCTTCTGCATCCGTTCAAGAGCGGCGATGATACTAGGGTCGGCCATGAATTCCGGCGAGAAGATAGAAGGTGAGGGTGGTAGAAATAGTTGGATTGCAGCGATCGGCGACGGCGGTCAGCGGAGATACTACTTCACGCACGCGCGAAGGTGGATTGTCGGACGACGGACAGTGGAGATACAGCTTCACGCAAGCGCGAAGGTGGATTGTCGGAACCTGTGCTCTGATACCACTTGACGACGACGCTCGTCCCAAACCACCGGTCCGCTAGAGGAGGCCGGCGATAACTGGTTTAGTGGAATTCGAAATCACAAAGAAATGCTAAATAGCAAAGTGGAACTCAAAGAGCCCAAAGGAAAATTTCATTAATTAATCAACTCCTTTACAATGACAAGCACCCCTTTATATAGGAGGTGGCGCCTTGGTCTACAAGTCAGTACATTTTCAGAAATACTACCATAAAATGGAAATTTACAGAAAGAGAGAGAAAAAATATAAAATTACTAAAATAATAATGTCCTAGATTAAAAATAGTCATCGTCAGATTCTGAGTTAGGTTCGGATGAGATTCAGTTCGCGTCGTGCTCGGATGCAACATCCCTGGGTATCCTCGGGAGAGGTCTTGGTGAGATGCACTCGGGTGAGGGTGATGTCTCGGATGAAGTACCCTCGGGTGAGAGATATCCTTTTGCGAGGTACCCTCTCGGGTTGAGTTCGCGTTATACTCGGAACCCCAAGGTACTTCGGAAGATATGTAGCGCCCCAACATACTTCGGAAGAATAACTCGTATCTTGTTCGGATTGAACAATACGAGTGACCTTGAGTGATTACCCGCATCATGTACCCCGAGGTATCTCGGGTGAATGAAAAACCCCTAAGGTATTTCGGGTGGAGTACCCACGTAATGTTCGGATTAAGCGATCCGAATGACCTTGGGTGACTTGCCACGAGATATCTCGAATGAAATATCCCGAGATATTCTCGGATAAATTCTCGTATTGCGTCACATATCGCTAGTGAAATTTCTTACGTTCGGAAATCACTTGTGAAAATTAACCCAGTCATGTGGTGATCAGAGAAATTTTCAGGTAACAATATTCTTATGCAATTTTTTTTTTCCTTTGCTACTTACGTATTTTTGTTGTTTTAAAACATGCTCTACAAAAATGGGTTCTCTTTGACCATCTGAGTGCTTGATTATAAAATCAATAGAAGAAATTAATACAATAAAAGAAAATCATGTGGTGTTCTGTCAATTGGGGCGGACCGCCCAATAAGGAAAATTAATAGAACATAGAACGGTCCGTTCTAATGGATTGGGGCGGACCGTCTGGTGTTGGAACGGACCGTTTCAATCGAAATAGTGTGTTTGAACATAACGTTGTGAACTTCGCACCTTTTAATGAAACAGTGCAATTTGCATCTTCTGAGCGTTTTTGGACCCTTTATTTATATTCTCTGGGATGGCAGAGATTAGTATAGAGTCTCTTTCAGTTCTAACAAGTTTTAGACAGGAGAGATAAGGAAATTTAGGAAATTTCAGAGGGAACGAGTCAAGGCCGACCAATCCCTGTCAAACACCATCAGTTGGGGTTCGACACATCGGCTTTGTAGTGCTTCTCTCACTGGAGGGAAGAAGTTCAAGGGCAAGACAAGGTGCAGAAAAGATTTGGTGGTGTGCTGTTGCTTTTCACTTCAAATTTGAAACGATCTCAATTTCATGCTAATTCCGTGTACTTAAATTGAACATTTACTTACAAATCAATCTTTCTTAACAAAAATTACATACGCATGCATGAAAATTTCTATTGATCACTTGTGTGATCGTCATTGAAGGAACCAATGATAATATAGGCTGCTTTTCTTTGCACAAATTTTATACAACTTCTTTTGCATACTCTAGACCTCTAATATTTTCAAAAAGAAATATATATTAACACTATTTGTCATCATACCAATTGTCAGTACAAATAAAGAAATGTTTGAATAAAGTATAGATACGAAAGCCTTTCATGCGTTACAAAATTGACAATGGCAGATACAACATGTATATATCTCAAAATTATGTCATTCACCAAGATTAGAATTCCAATATATGATTTTTTAAGTTTGTAATTTTGTACAGGAAGTATTTGAAATAAATTCTTTGTTAGGAAGTTAAAGAAAATGATGAATGAATGGTGATTAAATGGAGGCTCAAATTAGTGGAGAGGGAGGTCTTGGAAGGGTAATTCGGTCATTTAGGGTGTGTTTGGATGGTTCACGAACAAAGGTCCACGAACAAAATCAGTTCGTGAAAATCGAAAAATTAAGAACAAGAGGATAAGTTCACAAACAGTCTAGTTTGTGAGTTGTTTGATTCACGCAAACTACGACTGTTCGTGAGCACATCCAAAAAAATTAACTATGTTGTTCGTAGAAAAAACTCGATTGCCCAAAACACCTCCCCAATTTCATGCTATGCATTCAAGTATAGAGCCAGCATATCTTCTAATGTCCATTCTCTTGAGAGTTATATATGGAAATTATCCTTGTTATTGATCGTTATCGATGCGACCATTTAACCTTTAATTCTCTCCAATTTTATCCCATTCAATAACCTTCCTTCCTCCTCTAAATTCTTCCCACCTGCCTAATCGGTTTCAACATCGGCAACTTTTCAGATTCCAAAGAAAATAAGGTTTAGGCTAGGAAAGATATATACAATTACTGTTATTGTAAACAAAGAAACAAAAGTTTATTGCAAATGAGATTATAAATTAACGGTAATACTTAACAACATTGAACCTTCACTTATTATACAAAAATAGACATATAATACTGAGACAAAATATAACAAAATATAATAGCTTGGCATTCACATAAATATTAAAAGTCAAATTGATTTAGTAAAAATTAGAATGTGAATATAATACCTTAAAATGTGCTATCTTTAGTACTCATAAAAATTGCACCACAGTGATCGGCTTTCGGCTTTCACTTTATTGTATTTTCTAAGTTGCCACCATGACCGTGATTTTTTTTAACCGAAATAACCAGAATAGAAATTTTAATACAAAACGTTAACTAATCAAATTTGATGAAGCCAGTGGTATTGGCGCAGGTGCGTGGGAGCCACAACCAGTGGGCCGTGGCACGGGGACTATTTTCTATTGAAAAGAAAATAATCACATGATATCAATTTTGTGGCACAAAATGACAAAGCACTTCTTAGTGTTATAGTGATACAGCCAATCAGCGTTGGCTATTTAGCATTGATGGCTTCTTCTCTTGTGACTTTGAATTTTAAACAGGGTACATGAAACTCTTTTTCCATGCAAATTAACCGTTTCGTCTCAATTTTTTTAATATTATTTTCTGAATGACCATTTTCTTCTCTAAGTAAAAACGTCATCCAAATTAAAGTACTTCATGATTAATCCAGTCACGAGCTAAATGTATAATTAATTTTCCATTTATTGAATTAATATAGAGTATATTGGTCCAAAGATGAAGATTCGTAGGATGATTTAAATACATTTATTTTTCCTTATTTTCGGCTTCTCAACTTTATGATAATTGACTCAAAATTATATACTACATTTGTAAATATCATTTATATATGAAATATATTGGTTTGAACGATTGAAATTGTTATCTGCAACGATCTGATGGGTTTGATTTAAATAACATTTGCGAAATAGACCGGTTTGAACAATTGGAATTGAAATTGTAAATATTATTTATGAAATAGATCGGTTTGATTTAACAGAGGATGCAACAGTTGGACCGATGTATCAAATATTTCTAAATTCTCAATGAATTGTATATTTTTTTCTCTGTCAAAATATGGGATTTATAAAGGGCATCCAATGACGTTTTTGCTCAACCAAATTTATTGACGTTTTTTTTCCCGAGAAAGTGCTCTATATGTTCTTGCTCCAAAACAGTTGTCTACTAGTCTCTGAAGGCTTGTAAACTGGCCCCTCAAATTCTCAATTCTCAATGGATTCGTTTGGATGATGTGGGAATAAGAGGAATAAGAAAAAAAGTATTGAGAAGTGTGTAACGTTGTAAATAGTTTGAATTATTTATAATAAATTTGAAAGTAGAAAAAAATTATTTCCTTATTCTTGCACCCATCCAAACGAGCCAATATTATCACTCTTTGCAATTATTAGACCAACGTGGATCCCCATCATTCCAATGGGCTAGAATATATATGGAACGGACCCAATATTTTTAGGCTTTAAGCAAACGAATTCATAATTTGATGAAATGAAATTATGACCCAACAGTAGAGAACGGTAACTATTTTAACCGTTCTTTTCGTTTCGTTCAAAAACGAAATGGAAAGGTTAAAGATTTTGAATATTGTATTTTAAAAATGAAACGGTTAACAAAAATTTGAAATAGTTTCATCCATATGTATTTTCATGATTTCGATCGTTTCGTCCAAAATAAAACGGTTAACGAAATTGGTAGTTAGTTTTGTGTTAAAAACGAAACGGTTAATAAAACATCTCAGTTTCGTTACCGTTTTGGACGTTAGGCAGCACAGAGCAAGATAAAAGGTTCAAAAATAAAATGGAATTTGGACGTAGTTTCTCTAATTTTTTTAATGCAGGTTGTGCCTCGGAAATATAATTTTGCGGCAGCTTATCCATGCTTTGCTGAGCAAAATAATGCCAAAACTAAGCCTAAACATGTAAACGTTGCAAACTTGTAATACATCCGGTTAAAGGCAGAGATGGGATTTAACGGACAAGTGGCCTACAATATACGGGAATTGTTCATGTCACGTCTCAATTACTCATTCACTCCAATTTTTTTGTAAATAATGACCGAAATACCCTCTTCTCTCTCAGTTTGTTTTTCTCAGATTATTTCTATCTAATAAGGATATTTTAGTAAATTTTGGAGTGAATGAATAACTATGGAGTGTCATGAGCAATTCCCACAATATACAAGGTTTAACGGCAGACATTCCATGTTAAACGCAAACCTCGTGCCATAAGGAAATGTCACCCAATCAGCTTTTTCTTTTTCCTTTTTTTTTTTAAAATACCCAATCAGCTTTATACTCCGATGTTCAAAGTAAGTTTTCCCATTTGCAAAATATGCGTAGCTCTCGGATCAATATAAGTTCATATATAATTCTCGCATATTTCACTACCAGAATTACCATAATTTCGTTTTACTGCTCCGCAGCACCAACGTGTTAGCGTCCCTCAATAAAATAGAGACTCAGAAAGAAAAAAGCGAATTTGAGGACTTCTAAGCTGCGTTGCTAGGCCCACGGATATTAGTTAGGACCCAACAACTCTCTAACTAGAGACGCTCTCTAATAAACATATTACTAATTTTTTTAAATTAAAATTACTTGGTGATCTAATGTACCCACATACCGACGCATATATGGATCTATATTTGATAAACATTGCTTTGTTTTTCATGTGTACCAGTTTCATTTTCTGTACCAATTTCAATACCAATCATTCATTGTATATATAGCAACCCAAAATCCAAATCAATTAAAAAGTTAAACCATGGACACTTTCACGGTAACCGGTTCATATATTAAATCCATGAATCAAGTAAATATTTGTGTATCAATACGCATCAAGGAGTAAGAAACATAAGTACAAAATATACATTTGCACTCCAGGAAATAAAATGCATGAAGAGATCAAACTAAAACTGATCAATATATCAATTCAAACATAAGTACAATCTTCTACACTAGATTTTTTTCAAAACATAGCAATGAAGACCTCAATTGAGTTTGGTACTCATGTAAATCACCATTACCTGCAATTATCCCAAAAATCAAAGTGCATTAAATATTACATACCAAACTAGTAGGACATGCATTCTTATGGTATAATTTACAGAATATCGTTTCAAAGAACCTATTATCACTTAACAGAAATTTAATATGATGCACATCTAAGGTCTGACAATTCCACTTAAAAATTTTACCAACAAGTCCATTGACTTTTTCTTTATTACAAAGATATACAAAATAAGATGCAATTCCTGTTTTTATACAAAGTAAAATGCAAGTAACCAATAGGTGAGATTTGCTAAAGAAATGTCTTCCCTGGTCTAACAGAAAAGTAAGAAAATATGAACTCTTCATGTAAATCAGCTAAATGATGCCATGCTTGTGCAACCATATTACAATTTTAATTTTGGGCAGGGGGGCAATATTTTCACTACAGAACTTAATCATGACTGAAGAATTCAATAAAAAATAAAGGAGAGAAAAGAAATTAAAAGAAATACTAACCTTACTCTGTAAGCTGGCTCTTGTAGTGCTAGATTGCTAGAAGTCATGTGTGCTAGTCACTAAAATTAGAACCGAAAGAAACTCTTAAAAGTTGCATTATTATTGAATTGAAGTCCTATAAAATTACCATTTCTATATATCTAGAAAAAGTGGTACGTGCCAAAAGGATTGAATAAAATGAAAAAAAAAACTTTTGTGTGTTAATAAAATCACAGAAATAAAATTATAGACATATAGAAGTGTCTAGTCAATTTTGTGTTTCAAATTGTACCAGTTATAAGTATAATACTCAGTTTCAATTGTGTAGGACTTGCATTCAAAATTGCAACAAGAATGTGTTTCAAATTGTACCAGTTACAAGTATAATACTAAGTTTCAATTGTGTAGGACTTGTATTCAGAATTGCAACAAGAATTTATTATCAGAAAGTGTCTAGTCAATTATGTGTTTCAAATTGTGCAATGGGTTGGGGGGGTGTTCACTATCATTCCAAATTTGTATGGCATCAAGCTTTGTAGAGTAGCTTACATTCACTAGTTAAAAAAATATAAAAGGCCTAATTACTAATTACAAGAGCATTAAAAGTAAAAGATCAATATAACCAAACCAACTTATGAGAGCCATTGATGGAGAAGATGTCTCTGAAGCAGTTTCATCAGTTCATCCTCGCTGTAGATGTCGTAGAGACGGGAGGCAGAGATGATCGACTTGTCAGACTCGGCAAGAAAAAAGAGCTCCTCTCTCCACGATCACATTATGGTCGAGGCAGCAACATTGGAGGAACGCAATGCTGCCTTCTCTGCCTCCAGCGACTCGATTTCCTTCTATTTCTTGGTGGTGAAGATGGATCTCTCTCGGCTGAAGAAAAAAGGTGAAAATGACCAAATCAATTGTGGCCACTGATCGGATTCAAATCAAATATATACTCAAAAAGTGATGTTACCAATTCTACCTGGGAGATGAGATGTTCCCATCATGGCCGATGTTCGCCGTGGAGATGAGATGTTGCCTTCTTCGTTTCGTTTCAATTGATTGTGCGCGGAGCGAGAGAGAAAACAACCCGACGTGCGTGTAATAGGGGGAGAGTGAGACGCGAGAAAGCGGTGGTGCCGGAAAAAAGAAGCTTTCCTCAGGCTAAAGGCTTGTCGCTAGTTAGAAACTTAGGGTTTGTAAAAGAGAAATGGAGAATGGATATTAGGAGGCAGCGGGTCCAGATGTAAGTTCTGCTGAAATTATTTATTTCAGTAAAATTTGGCTAAAAATTTGTATTTTAGGCATCCGTACTATGCATAGTATTTTAGCAATCCTCTGTATATATACATAACACGAATATAATATTCTAAAATTGTACCAACAGAATGCAAATGCCTTTCTATATATATTTATGTATATATATATATATATATATATATATAACACGAATATAATATTCTAAAATTAAAATTGTTTAGGCACCGACAATTTCTCCAAATATTCTAGAACTAATTTTATATAATTTCTATTGTACTAGTGTAAAATTATTTGAATAGAAGAGTCACCCATCAATTGTAATCGGTAGAATTTTAGATATTTTTGGTTGGTACATTTTGAACGCTCGGCCGCATATCGTAATACCATATACAAATTTATTTTCCCTTATATCTACAAGTTCTTAATCTTCTGACCCGTCCCGCCCCCCCCCCCCCCCGCTAGGGTTATCTCTCGCCGCTCTCCCTTCTCAGTTCTCACTTCTCACCAATCAATGAATCATAATAGATCTACCTCAACTATCTGGTCATCAGCCGTGAGCCTGGCTATGGCGACTCTGACGTGGTGGTCGGCACATTGTTGAGAGGCGAGGTCGGAGGCTGCCTTGTTGACGGCGTCGAGGTCAGAGGCTGCCTTGTTGACGGCGGCGAGGACGGCGTGTGTCTTGGAGCGAATGTCCACAGCGGTGAAGCTCTGCTTGACGGCCTCCACGGCGTACTCCACCCATGGCAGACAGCCTTCCCGCCGTACTCCACGTCATCACGTCTGTGTCATAGACTCATCCTATTATTATCCTTTTTTGTTTCTCCCCTCGATCCAACCGTGAAGAATGGTATTCCTCTACGTTATCAATAGATCGAACAATCCTCTCTCACTGGTAATGTCATTTTTTCTTTTTTACAAAGTACATATTACATTCTTTGAGATGGGTAGGCTATTTGGTAAATTTGAGTTTTGAGTTGCAAATTGAAAGACATGCACTCCTATAGAATGGTTGATAATTGAAATCTCTATTAAAAAATATACATATCCCTATTCTATCAGCATTTGCATGATTAATTCAACGAGGGAGAATCATTAGAGGTTGGCACTTTTCTATATTTTTTCTTTTCTTCCCCTAATTTCTTACATTCTTTCTCATCTCTCTAGGTTACAAGTTGACTCTCTATTCATATCAGCACAACTGGAGGTATGCCTTCTCTAATCAGATTGGTTTTTTTTATATTTTATTGAAATATTGAAATGAAGTAGAAGAGGTGATTGAATTGTACATATATATTGTCACTCATGTGTATTTCATATGATATTTGGGTGTTATTATTGGTGCTCTAGAAAGGCATTTGCATGGTTAATACAACGAGGGAGTATCATTAAAGATCAGCACATTTTTGCATTTTTTTTTCTTTTCTTTCCCTAATTTCTTACATTCTTTCTCGTCTCTCTAGGTTACAAGTTGGCTTCTCTATTTAGATCGGCACAACTGGAGGTATGACTTCTCTAATCACATTGGGTGCTTACGTAACCTGTTTGATGAATCTTTTCCATAAAACTTGGGACACTTGTATATCTTCTTATCTTTTTATTTATTTGACTAATACTGAAATTACTATACTTTTAGACTTTTTTTTGGTAGATATAAGTATGCCAAACATAAATTTAAGCTTTATCAATATGTATGAAAGTGAAGCAGACTATTTGGTAGTCCTAACAGTCAAATTCATTAGCTGATAACCTGTGAGCAAGTTGTTAGAGATATGTCCTAGAAGCCAATTCATTAGGCTACTTCTATAGTTTATGTTATTGATGATTTCAGATTATTTGTTCTTTGATTTAATCGTTAACAGTTCATTCAGGTTGAGGATCTGAATTATAGATCAATGTTATTCATTTAGTAGTAAATGACAACGATAAATCTAAAAGTCCATAATCTTGATAATTAACAAAGAACATTAATTATCAATAAGATTAGTATGCAAATTAAGTGATGATTAAGTTCTATAAATCATAGGTTAAGAGTAACCAACTTAATTGCATATGTATATGTTATAGAACATAGTACAGGACTGGACCCCACGAAATAAATATATGGATTGTGTTACGTGTCATTATTTATTTCGTTATGATTTTGGTTCTAAGTTTGAGATGATTATCTTTTCCACATGAGGATAGATGCTATAAATCATGTCTACCGCTGATTCCTGATAAAGGCTGCTATACAGACTTGATTTAAGTATTCTTGAATTGTGCGGGGAAAATCTAATTATCAAGAAAACCGTATGTCCCTCATTAATTCACTTAGTTAGTGACGATATCTGTTTGGGCCCCTTGATGGAGATAGATTGTTTGCTAGCAACTGATACAATTATCTCTAGATCAAGAAACGTATAATCTGCAAGAATGACACGTTCCTATTTTGGATTATAAGATAAGATGATATCGTGTGACATAAGAATCAAAATAGAGAAACATAATTATTTTCTTATGCAGGATTGAAATTTTGTAGCTGTACACTATTTATGCGAATTGGGAATCATAACGTGTTGCTAGATACCGCTTATGATTATTGGAATAAAATAGCGATTTAATTCCATGTCCAACATAGCATAAATTCTCAAAGGGTCACACATAATAAGGTGTTTAACCACACGTGCATTAATTATTTATTTGCAACAATTGGTTTTGCAAAATATGATAAGTTGATTAATTAATCGTATACCGTTATGGATCGTTGTGATTAATTAAGTCAAATAGATCATATAGAAATAATTTAATGCATTGACTAATTCCATATTAATTATTAAATAGTTAATAATTAATTATAATCAACACAGTTAATTATTTGAGCTAATTGGGCTTTAAATTAATTGGTTAATTTAATGTCCAATGAAAGGTGCAATTAAATGGAAGAGTATTGGGCTCAACTAAACTTGAGGCCCAACCCAACCAAGGGGTTGGTAGGTGCGGCTAGGGTAAGGGGTATTTTTGTCCATATAATTTTGGATGAGAGCTAGGTTGAGTGGCCTATATAAAGGGGTGTTCTTTGGGAGCAAACCCTAGCCTCCACACAACCTTTCTCTCTCTTCTCTCCTTGGCCGAACCTCACAAGAGGAGAAGAAAAATTTTAGATTTTTCTATCCCTTTTCTCTCTTCTATACACCACCTAGCTCATGTGTTGAGCAAGTTTTCCACCTAAAAATTAATTGAAGAATTATCTTGAAGAGGGAAAGCTAGGAATTAGTCTCACTTCTCCTAATTACTAGCATAATTAGTTGAGAAGGTGGTTAATTCCTTAGTGGACTCGAGGTGTGCTACTAGGAGGTGCTTGGAGGGCTCGCCATCAACGTCAAAGACGTTGGAACGAGTCTCTTGATTGCGATACCAAGAGACGTAAAAATCCATCCTTTCTCTTGTGTCAAATTGGCTTTTGTACTAGATCCGTTTTGTGCTTTGTTTTCTTGGCTTAATTAGTTGGTAATTAGCATAAAAATGAAAATTAGCACAATTTCTAACACAAGTGATGCTAGTTGCGCCGTATAAATACGAGCACAATATGTAATTATGACAACCATGCCATATCCTGGAGAAAAGAATGCTCATCTTTTTCATTTTCAAAACTAAGTGAAATATTAATGTGGTAGATAGGTCACTAAGAAAAATCAAATATCATTATCTATTCTTTTTCCTGGAATATATAGATGGACATGTATAATTGTGCGGCTTTATTTTTATTGTCAGAATAAGGCTAAAGCTCTTAAATTGATGCGTTAAAACTATTTCTTTTTTCATTAATCATCATAAGGTCCAGTATAATCTTGTAATGAACCTTGAAACCGAAGAGTATAATCTTAATTCAACGATTACACATTTCATCCAAATCTGAATTTGCCTTTCTGCTTGATGCATTTTTGTAGTTGTATTAGTTATTTCCATACTGTTAAATATTATCTCAATAACAAGATTATTATGTACATGGTCCAGAAAAATGCTGGTTTTATAAATATTTCACAATTTGAATCTACTTGTAGCTCTCTGTCAATACCTTGCAGATTTGAAGTTGATTTTATTTTCAGATATTGTTTATTCCTAATACTAAATTTTGTCAAAATTAGTAATTTTTTAATTATAATATTCCGACATATAATTTTTTGGTTAACTTTTTTTAGGCCACAGAAATTAGCAAGACTGTGAATGGTGTAAGAAAGCACACTCCAAGCAAATTCAACAAGCTTGTTTGCATACTTATCGAGTGAGTTTGGTTTTTGTAATTTGGATAAAGGCATGACACCATATAGTAAAATGTTCTCAAAACTCACTAAATGGAAAAAGACATGACACCAAATAGTTCAGTGTATAGCATATCAGATTGTTAATTTAATGCCTCTTTGTTGTCTAATTGATATTAGAATTTATCGCTTGCAATTTTCTTAAACTATTAGGAGCAAAATGAATAATGAAGCCCTGTCAATGATCTTTCCTCTTATCCTTGCTATACAGAATAATTTATGCTTGTTTCTATTATCTAAAATTTATTTTTGTGCACAAATGATAGATCCAGTCCTCGTGGTGACAAAAATTTAAAATGAAGAGGAATCGGCCCACAAGCTACTTAGGTTTTTTGTTTTTAGGTTCTAAAGGTTTTTTATTAGACAAATTTACATAGTTATGTTATTTTACTTTGAATTCTTCTTTATATGTTATTTTACTTTGAATTTTGGTTTTTATCAAATTGCTTGTAAGAACGTCGTTTACTGAGTTCAATGAAATTTATAATTTGTGTGATGTGTGTTTTGAATAGTACTTATATTTGTCATACTATAGAACAATTAAAATCATATGAATTGAATAGTGGTGGTACCAAATTGGTACTGGACATAAATGAATGGCCATATAAATGTATTTAAAATGGATAGCAATAAATGCATTGGTATTTGGATGTTTGTTCTAAAGCGTCATTATAGCGACTTCCATGCCTGAAAGCGGGTCTCGCTAAAAGCTGACAAGGCCCTACCCAAACGCATCGAAATACTGACGCATAAGGTAAGGTGGGTCCCGTAAAGTAGAACAATTGTCGATGAGCAAAGCTGTCGGTATGTCGACTCAAAAATTAATGTGGCCCCACCATGTTCTGACAACGTGGGTCCCGCCATCTGACAACGTGGGCCCCGCCATCTGACAACGTGGGCCCCGCATTCTGACAATGTGGGTCCCGTATTTTCTCGCACTGTTTTATCTGGGTCGCTAAGGAAAGGCGTCGCCGTGTCAACATAGTTGTTTCCAAATAGAGACGCAGTAAGAATCGAATGAGCTGTCGGACGAGGAGAGCTTCGTCCTTATATTGACGCAGCAAAGGTCATAATTAAGGACGCAGTAAAGTAATTCGCGTCCATGCGACCCAGATGTTGAGTATTTGCGGCTAGGGTATCGGGTCCCTATGGTTGCGTCGCTAAGTGAACGCAAGGGCCTTGTCGCGTCAAAATACAGACGCGAATTTGGGTAACAGATAAGTCTGATTCTAGTAGTGTTTGCACTACGTACGTATAATAATCACTTTTATTATTAAAATAAAGATGAATTGTGGCCACGTCTTGCATATTTTTAGTTGGGTAATGTACAAATTATAAAATAATTTTTGAAAAAAAAACTTATAATCATTGAGCAAGTACTTTAAAAATCAATCGTTAGTAATTACTGTATGACTAATTATTAAAAACATAATTGTCAACAAAATTTATTGTCGATATAACCTATTGCAATATATGCTTCTTTTCCAAAAGAAATAATTATTTTTTCGTACTAACGGCACATATTGCTCTATGATAATGCAATATTATAGAGACCACAATTCACAAGCAAACCTCTTCTGTTATTTAATAAAAAAAAAAAGTAAGATGGGGGCAGCGCGCAACAGAAAGATATCATGCACGACTCGTTATGTCGACTTCATACAAAATATGCCTTTTTTCCTATATTGGTAGCTAGTGCGCGCAGATGTTCTTTATCTTTTGGCAAGAAAACGATTTTCAACCTTGATTTTAATTAATAACTTTAAATTGCACACATCCCCTTACAGGTGAATATAATTTATCAGGATGATAAAAAAAAATGAATAGAATTTAGTAGTCGATGAACACGCATTAATTCGACCTAAACCACATAATGGTGATAATAACATTGAAAAAGTTCCTACCGTTACCTTTAATTAATGCATGCATGTTTAGTGTTTGGACAATATCTAACATCCCTCAATTAGCAAAATTAACATATTAAGATATTGTTACATAAAAAAAAAACTATACATATATTTTGTCTTTTCCATTTGAAAGGCAAAATGGGATATTTATGTTTTATATATTCTTCTACATATTGAGGGTGCAGAATTGTAAGTATCTCAATTTCAATACCTGCTGTTACTGTAGGTAAATCTCGAATCGCAACGGTTGAGCCTACTGTTCCCCATTCGATGGATCTCATCTGGTCTGTTCCTTCCCACTTTCGCTTTCTTCCGAGCGTTGCTTCCGTTTCTCTGCTGCCATCTCTTTGTTTGCTCCGTGGGTCTGTCTTTGCTTTCCTTTCTGTGTGCGTCTCTTCTGTTTTTCTTTATTGCCGCATCTGATCGTCCCTTCTGCCCTTCCGCACGGAGCCACGGGGGTGATTGTACTTGCTCCTCATTCCGATGTGTGCGGCAGCAATGGTAGTGCTTTGTGCGCGCAATAGAAGAGGCTGGATTTTGCTATTTGGTTCCGCCGTATTGTGCCTTCTTTGTTTCTCTCTCTCCGTTCTTTCCTCCTCCTGTTTCTGTTCTTCCTTTCTGCCGTGAGTCCTTTTTTTTTGCCCGTTGCAGTGCTTGGGTTTTCCCTTTTTGTTTCCGTCGCTGGTTCTGCTCCTCATTTCTTCTCTTTTCTTTTTCAGATCGGAAGCCTTTGGTCCCAGGTTGCGCTGCTGCTGGATTGTGAGGTATTTTTCTTTTTCTTGCTGTTTCCCCTTTTTTTTACCTGTACGGCTTTGCCTGTTTCTCCTCTGTGTTGCTGGTGTTGTACCTCTACTGTTCCTGTCGCGAACTTTTTTTTTGGGTACGAAGAAGGACATGGCTTTGGAGGAACCAAAAAAGAGCAGTACAAACAATCATGCATACCTGCCTACCTGCTTAGTTTTTCATAAAAGTATTAATACTTGCTTGGTTCTGTGGAGGAACCCACAAAAATTTTGGCTACCCAAAACCAAGGTCAGACCTTCCTGTTACCTGCTTAGTTCTGTGGAGGAACCAAAAAAATTTTGCTTATAGTTTTGGTTGTATTTGTACAGATTTTACGAAATAATGCCAACCACACCAAGCCCTGCGCAATTTCAGTGTTCTGTTTTGGCTTGCCTGTTCGTTTGTTTTCTATTTGTGAACCTGTTTAATCTCTCTCTTTTCTTTCTTTTTACCTGATGTTAGGTCTTTGCCTCTGGATTCTGCTGCTGCTTCTTTGCGGGTCTGTATCTTTATCTGTATTTCTATTTTTCCTGCCCTATCTATTTTTGTCAGGTGTTAGATGTGTATTTTTCTTTATCCTTTTTTAAATCTTTTTCTTTCGTATTCTTTCATGTCAAATGCCTTTCCTCCGCCGCTGTTGCCGGATCATGTCTTCTGTTTGTTCTGCTGCAGATCTATTCTGTCTATTGTTTTCCCTTTAAGGTATGCTCCTTTGTCTTCAATTTTATGTGCTGTAGTTCTTCAGTTGTTCTGCTTCCTTGCTGCATGGCCATTTTTTCCCTTATCTGTTATTACCTTGGTACCATTATTTTCTTAACTTTGTTTTTGCCGTTGCCTAATTTTGTTTGTTCTTTTGTTATCCACAGATGGACACAACAGAACTGGTCCACATCTCTGACTTGGCTACAAAAGTACATTCAATTAAAATCCAAGTCAGAATTGTTAGAGTATGGGCCGCAACGCCACCTGATGGTGCACTAATATGGTACTACGGAACTCTCCTGGTTGATGCATTGGTACGATTCCTTATTCATAACTAATTGCGTGATCTTTTCTTTTTAACTGCTCATCCAATCTTTTCTTTGTGCATATTCAGGGAATAAAAAAAAATTATTTTCCTTCTTTTGTAGGGTTCAGTCATAGAAGCAAGGGTACCAATCGAACAATACCAGCGACTGTCAAGTTTAATTGAGGAAGGTCGAATATGTGAGATAGCTAAATTCTCGGTCATGCCTGCTCCAAAAAAATATCATGTTGTGGAAGGCAGTCGTATCATTTCTTTCACAGACCAGACAACTATCATACCACTCAGTTCTTTTGGTATTCAAATTCCAGTCCGGTATTTTAACTTTCAGCGCATTGATGCTGTTGGTAATCAAATCAAAGACAAGGACAAAATAATAGGTATTGTATTTCTTTTCTTTTATTTTGCATCACATATGTCAATATACATGATTTTACCCACTAATACACGTGCACCATTTATTCTAACCTACATGTATTGATCCAGATGTCATTGGTAGAATAGCTGGATTTGGTCGTGTCAAGCAAACAAGTCAATCAAAGCCATACCAAATTATGTACCTAGCAGATGAGAGGTATATTTCAGCTTCAATGTACTTTGTTATGTTATACTGGCACTGTTGGAATCCAGTCATTCAATTTGTCTAGGCTTTTACGATCACTTTTCCATGTAAGAAATTAGCTTTGTAGTTCTATCAAAAAAAAAATTTATATTTTGATCAAACCTCACTTTTTCCTTTTCATCAGGGGATGCATGGTTCAGCTTACACTATGGAGCCAATATCTGCACATGTTCGACACTGCGGCACTTCATGAACAGTCAAGGACACATCCTGTTATAGTCGCCTGTGCTGCAGTTCAGATCAATGAATGGCGCCGTTCGTTTTTTACTGCAATAAACTTTGTTTTCTTTGGCCACATTCGAGCCATTCAACTATCCAAAGCAAAAAAAAATTCTCCTCCTAATATTTCTACATAGTTTGATCCTAACAGGCTATCTCACTTTTACATTTTTTTTAGGCGTCTATGGTCTGAAAGCAATAAGCGGCACAAGATTTTACTTTGACGTAACAATCCCAGAAATAGAGCAATTTGCTGCTAGGTATCCAGTTTGTTCTCTCATAGTTCTATCTCTAATAACCTATGTTATATTAAATGCTCACACAATATATATATTTTATTAGTTTGCCTCCAAATCTGCCATCAATCGTGCTCGATACAGAAGGACCTCCATATGATGGCACACCTGTCCCAGACAGAACTCAGCAGATCACTTATCTAGAACCACAGACACTTACTGTTTCTGAATTTCTAGCTGTTCCTGTGAATGTGCACTCTGTAAGTATTCAGGTGTCCTAAAACAATATATATCACGGGCAAAAAAAAAATGTTTATACCTTGCATTTCGTTCCAGTCCATGCTTGATTACCTATTTCCATCCAATTCTTGCACTCACTAAGCACTGACACAGGCTCTTTCTCTACAGAACACACTGTACAAGTGCATTGTATCAATCTATGATGTCAACAATAGATATGACTGGCACTATAGAGCATGTAAAAAATGCTGGAGCAAATTGAAGAACCAGTTCTGCGAAAGATGCGCAATGCATCGTAATGATTACATAGAATGGTATCATACAACATTCCTTTGCTTTCATAGATTTTAGGCATAATGATGCATGGCTACCTCTTGATTTTCGCTTCATTTATTGTTCATTCACTTGACAGGTACAAGATCTTGCTTGCTGTTAGGGACGATACTGGCATAGTAGAGATGACAGCCCTTGGCAGGATCGCAAAATTAATAACTGGAGTAGATGTTAATGACATGATCAGAATACATGGGAGCACAAAATCTGATGTTCCAGGACCATTACTTGATGTAATTGGCAAAACATACCAATTCACTGTGCTCCCAAAAGAGGTACCAAATTATCCAGGAATAAGAAGGAACACCATCACGCGCGTTGACCCAGTGCCTCCCACTGCCGGCCCAATACTAGCAATCGAGCAAGGGAATGAGATACCACACTCTACCGAAAAAGCAATAGAAATGTATAGCCTTTTTAATTGTCAATTTCCTTTGTGTTCTCTGGTGTTTTCTTGCATCTCTTACATACTATCGATCTCCATTTATCGTTTAACATCCTTTGTATAACAGAGGCACACAAGAATCCTCATCTCGCAATCTGAATCGTTCCGAAGAAGCACCGCTCCAGCTAATGATATGTGCAGCCTCGGCAACCACACCGCCAAATATGCTCGATCATGATGAAAGCATCACATCTCCCGACAAAAAAGGGTCATATTTTGTCTTACCTTTTATATTATCGGTGTTATCTTATTTTTATATTGTTTCTATAATGTACGAATCTACTTCTTTGATGTCAAACTTACCACAACTATATTCTATTCTTTGCAGAAAACGACCAGCACATGAGCAGCCAAGTCAGATAGTTCATCCTCCAGTTAGAAGGAAACTCTTCACAGAACCAGACCTCGAAGAACATGAAAGGTCTGACCTTGGTTTTCTATCTTTATACTGCTATGATCCATTACCTGGCATTACAAACATTCTTACCAATTCTATGTTCATGACATGATTTGAAAGCAAATGTGAAGCTCCAGATAACAACGCTGTTGAGGCACAAAACAAATGTCCTACTGCACCGGACAAACCAAAGAATGAACAATCACCCAACAGGACCAGCACCGTTCCTGGACAGATGACAAAAAGCAGGTACTTAGAAAATTCAATATTTGGCTCCTAATTGTTCCATTATTGTATTTACAATTTTCAGATAAAGCCAAAAATATATTTTTTAGATGATCGTCTGCAGTTTTGGCTATACCTTCAGATCATATAATGAAGACAAATTTTGATAAATAAAAAATTGATAAATCAAATTTTGGCTATGCTTTCAGATCATATAACTAATTCACAATAATTGATAAATAAATTTCCAGCAGCGATGTCAACTGAAAGGGCAGAATATGGACTGACAAAGAAATACTTTTGGACCAGACATATGCCATCCATCTACTACCTGGATCAGACAGCTATACTTTTGGGTTCAGCACAAAATCAGTACAGATTTTGTAGTTTATACTATAGTTACCCTTTGTTAGTATTATGTGATAGCAAACTAATAGCTTTGCTATCCTTTGGGTTCAGCACAATCCAGCATCCTTTGTATTATGTAATAGCAAACTAATAGCTTTGCTATCCTATCTTTTCTGTTTTGTTACCGTGGTTCAACTGCATCACAACATGTCAGTGCAAACCTGCTATTGATAACTATCGTGCCCAGTTGAACCTCTGTAATAATTCCTCCAAACATAGTCTCTTCCATTTATGTAGTATAATTATTGTAAATATATGACCATGTATTTTTGAGGGAAAAAAACTGCTGTCCTGATCTTGCTATGTAAACATATTATTTATAACTGAACTAATACTTAGTTTATATGTACATATCCAGCAGCTCATATTGTCCTTTCTACAAAAATTTATGCAATGAGTTGATTAATGATGCCAAATGAAGTGATGATTATTTTTTTTGGAAATTACATTTCATGTTAGAGTTTTTTTTTTCCCAAGTCGCATTTTCTGTTTTGTTCCTCTATATTGATAGAATGTGGCAGTACTTCAGGGATTAGTTAAGTCTAATAGAGGTGTTGGACATTAATAGATAGCTCTGTAAAGGAAATCCCTCAACCGCTGGTAAATATTTATCGCAAATAGATTACTGTTTGGATGTAAAACCAAGCAACTCAACCTTCTTTTTTATTCGATTAAATTTTTTATGTTATTTATTCCATGCTTTGGTCCATGTATCAACCTGTACCATCAAAATGCTTTCTTGCCATAAAAATTTATTACATTCACGATTCGTCCAGAAAAAAAATAATAATAATAAAAAACAAACACTGATAAATATTCTGATTAAACAAATAAGTACTATACTGATATCAACGATATACCAATTTTGGATAAATCTTACATCGCGCGAAGCGCGATAGAATAACTAGTTTTCTTCAATTAATTTTGGACAAGATTAGTTATCATAATGGGTCAAATTTATTTTTATTTTTATAGATCGAAGAACTACAAGGTCATGTGTTGCATTGGGAAGGACACTCTGATAGAGCAGGAGGGAGCTTGTGACTTTCTCCTCGCATAGGATTTGGTTTTTTAGTTTAGTAGAAAACCTCGGATGTCTCACGCGAAAAACAAGGGAAGAGTTTGGGGTGTGGCGAAATGAAAGCTATACTGAGGAAAGTACATTGCGCAACCACATAGATAAATAGGACGCTCTTTTGAATGAAGCAAAAATGACAAGGATGCTTGTAACCACAATGGAAAAACTTATTATAGCTACCAATAAAAATGAGATTGTGAGATACAAAGTAAGGTACTGACATAATGCTTTACACAAATATACACAGTTGATTGCGAAGAAACGTTTTCACCTATAGTGGATGTGATAACTCTCTGATTTTAATAAGTTTACATCAATTGAAGGATATCCGACAATATCAAAATGAGGAGAAGAATTATACACATTGTATTCTTTTTATCTTATCCAAGTTTTTATCTCAATGGATTCATTTTGTAAGGATTTTAATGAGGCAGATAAAATGGTGCAGAAGCACCATGTTAATATTGATCAAGAAGTATCATATTAATTGTGTATAATGAAAGAAGAACATTCAAGGAGAAGTGTTATGAAATTAAATATATGTGGATTGTCTATCTTCACATTCGCACTACTCATTTATCACCATATTCTCCACTAACCATTTATATCTATGATCTTCATTACTTATTTATTGATCATTATGTGAGATGTCATTTGTAGCCTATAAATAAAGCACTGTAAATATGTGTCTATGTAAGAATGAATAGTTGAAATGACATAAGAAAATTCTAAAATTGAGATTGAGAATATTATTTTACTTTCTCTTAAGATTTTCTTATAAATCTCTCAAACCGATTGTATTGACCATACAAAGATAAATAAAAATTCAATTATTTATTTTTTAAATTTAGAAACCCACGTATATTTGCTTGCTCAATTTTTTTTTTTTGAAAAAAGAAACTCTTAGATAGTGCATAAATTCATCTTTGGCAGGTACAAAAAGGAAATGATGCATTTTAATTTGCGAAAGACAAATGTGGAATAAAAATCGGTCATATATGCTTTACATATAGTAACATTGTACAATTCAAGAGAAGAGATCAGTTTCTCTTCCAAGAGTCCAAAACTCCAGATCATACGAATTTAATATTTCTAGAAACAAAAGGGAAGTCACTTCAAATAGTACAAGAGAATAGCAAATATCAATACACGCAATAAAGAACAACCTTCAATATATTCATTCCCAGCTTGCAATCCCCTCATCATTTGCATTGTCATGACTTGCATCACAATTTTTTTTTGTTTCTGAACTCTTAACAAATTTAGTTAGTCTTACGGAAGAGTTTCTTGTTCTTCGGCAGGATTTGTCTGTTCTTTGTTTTGGATATAGGCTTGATTCTCTTGACTTGTTTTTTGGTCACTATAAATTTTTTCTGTGTTCTTACCCCATAGAACCGCATAGAGTGCTCCAACCATAAGCGCTCCTCCAATGACGCTGTCAAATGACAATAGAGAGATGTTAATAGCTTGCAAACTACGGCTACTCCAATAAATTCTAAATATTTACAGGAGTTGGTTTTATTAACAGTTCAGTACACAGACCAGTATCAAATTAAATGCCTGGTTGTTTTAGATTGGTATCTGAATTTGCTTTACTGTAATAATTGTAATAATAGAGTTACTTTATGGATTCAGGTTTCAAAGAGATGGAGATAATAATGGGGGGCACTGGTACATTGGGTTGCAGGCACCAGTGCCGTTTTTTGAATTGCTCTGATTTGTTCTCTGTAAACGTTTTGCTTTTCGGTCAATGGAAGGTGGCGGGAAATAAAGCCCACTTATTTCAAAAAAAAAATAAAAAAACAGTGGGGCCGCTTGGATGTTGTAGGAATTTGGGGAATTTGCAATTCTAGGTATAAATTTATTGGGAAGTGTGCAACTTTGTGAAGAATTTAAATTGTTTATAATAAATTTGGTATATGAAATTCCGGAAATTTGCAATTCCCTCTTATTCCAACCCCATCCAAACGCCCCCAGTGTTAACTAGAGGAGAAAAATGTTGGGCCTTACATGCATAATAGTGTCCAAAAGAATATAAAATAGTACTGAAAATTTATATATGCACCTTCCCAAGCTAATAATTTCTCCTAGGAGTAGAGAAGAGAGTACGATTGTGAATACTAGGGTCAGAGGCATAGACATCGCCAAGAAAACTGGGCCTTTCTTCTCAATTGCCCATACTTGCAAGTAGTATGAAATTCCACTTACTGCTATACCCTACAATTAAACCACCAAAATGTATCAATTAGTGTTCCAATAAATTATATATATTATATATATTATATATTGATATATGTCGAAACAAAAAATAGAATTTAATATATATATTGTTGAATTTTAAACCAATTTAGATCATTTGTTGGCACAACATACAGATATACAGTTTCACTTATTTAGAGGTGTTTGGCAATTATATTTCTCTCTTACAGAATTGAAGAACAATGAAACTTACACTATAAACAACAGTGAGAAGATCCAAATTGATGCCCAATTTCCATCTGAAGAAGTCCCTCTCCAGAGCAAGAGCCATGAAAAAGGATTGAATTGTAGCAAACAAGCATTGTAGAGTTGTGTTTAGTACTTTGGACGGATACTCCTCCAACATTGGACCCTTTTGAACAAATAGACAGCCAAACCATAATAGCCGAATGATTAGAATGTTTTATAAGGTACTTTACGAGGATGGCACTTTGAGACTTTATCCGGAGAATGTCCAAGGAAAATATAATTTAAAATTACTTAATGAGTAATGCTAGAGTCAAACATGCTTGATCTCAAATGCAGTTCAAGTCTCGACTATTGAAATTTTAAACGTCAATCCAAACCGCTAAATATATTCTTCAAATTAAAATATATTAATTTGGAGAGCTACTTTTATATATATTTTTTATTTTAAGTATTTGTTTCGAATTTTTAAGATTGAATAGTCCAAATTAATTAGATTGAGGATTTTCTAAAATTCGAAAAGAAATAGTAAAAAAAAAATTTAAAATATAAAATTTAGTATCTAAGGGCACTTCAATTTGGAGAACAAATTTAGTAGTTTGGATTGACCATTATAATTTTAAAAATTGAGATTTGATTACGTTTGACGAATCAAGTGTCAAACACGTTTGACTCTAGCATTATTCTTATTTAATTTCAACTTTGTGGCTTGACATTTTGTATATTTCGGATTGTCTAAGTAGTTTTGTTTTGGAAGCAAGAGAGCCCCTCGCCACTGTTCTATTGAGGCAATTGGGCAGAAAAACAGTAAAAGCAAAAAACTACATAAACCACATACTGAGTTATGGATCCAGTCAAACTAGCAACCTCTTTACTGGTACCAGTATTCATGAGGTACCAGGCCAAAATCATATCAATCTACTCTCTTGGACCCTCAACCATTTTGACCGGAAAAAGATGTTTCTGATATCACAAATTAACAGCGAATTTTCGTCTAGCAGATAATGAGGTAATTTCAGAAATGCTACCTGAAGTACAGTCCAAAGAGACCAAGTAATGACCGACAGAGTCATAAGGAAAATCCCTAGAATCCATTTCCACTTGGAGTGAGATGATCCATGGCTGGTTGCACCATGGTTTATAAGGAACTGATGGTGGTTTATGGATTTGAATGTTGGTCCTTCATAAAATGCAAGAATTGCAACGCCCACAACGCACAGTAAAATTCCAGATGCTTTTGCAACTCCGTGCCACCTTTTCAAGTTCATAGTCTCCATCCTTCATTCCAAAACAAGCATAATTCCACTATTCAGTATTTATGTCCTTGGAAAATAAATGAAGGAAAGCAAACATAGGCAAAGTGGTTATATATTTTGTCTATAAATTGCAGAAACTTTCCTTTTTAATAAAAAAGAAAAGAACAAAAAAGTCTTGGAGATGTGTCGACAAACTCTGTTTATTTCAACTGGTCATGCCAGTAGTAGCAAGAAATTGTATTTCATAGGTTTGTGTTTTGTAAACCTCAATAGAAGTGCTAGAAGGAAAGCAATGACGGGTAGAAGATTGTATATAGCAGCTCCTGAAGTTGCCGAAGCATAATTGAGGCCAATACTGTAAATATTGATTGAAACAGAGATCCTGAAATGTAACATAATAAAAAGAACCTATTAAAAAGCAGCCTAAAATTGATAAAATTATGGCATATGCAAATGGTAAAATATCATCATAATCAGCCGGAGTGAAATATTTGTACCATGCATACAAGAGCATTTGTACCACTATCAGAAATTTGCATCACTACTGAAAGTAGTGAAATATCATCAAAATAGTACTTGAAATATTTGTACACGCGGCGATGGAGGATATATAGTCTTACAGTGTCTTTTGCTAGTACTGGACATGACCTGATACCTCAATTGTATCAAGTTCATTCAACACTGAACTATAAAGAAGGAAGCTAAGCAAATCAAAAGAAAAAAAAAATTGATTTGTACAATATCTGAGAGTATGATATCCTTTTACTTACCCATATAAAGCATGCACAAATAATTTGAAGGTGATTTTATAAGATAGTGGAGGTGCTCTTTTCCTACAAAAAAATAATATGAATCATATATACATATACCCTAAGGGAGGTAAGAAAGGAGAAATCAAGATTTAAAGAAAGGGAAGAGCTAGCAGCTGATATTACCTTTCAAGAACAAAAGCGATCGGTATCAAGAAGAGAGAAGCAACCAAATGTCTGTAGAAAACAAAAACAGATGTGCTCATGCCATTGTCGAAGGTAGCTTTTGTCAGTATTTGCATGATTGCATATATAAACCTTATGAGGAACACAATGACATAAGCTTTAGTAGTGTTGCTCATTGCAGTAGAATTTTGCTTGTTATAGGTGTTCTGGTGCCTCATTTTGTGCCTATATTAATAGTGATTTTTATACAAGATGAAAAGAATCACTGATGTGGCAAGAGAGAAAGTGTCTGGCTTTTTTCTTTTTTAAAACAAACTTTTTTAACGCACATTTCATTTGATGACAGAAACGTTGTAACAATTATATGTATAACCTTTACAATTTTTTTTTTTTTCAGTTGGCTTTAAACTGATTGCAACCGTTGGATCGATCAATTTTATCCTGGGAAATAGAATGCTAGTTGACATTTGGTAATAAAAATTCGCAACCGTCGAATCAATTCTTATGGGATTCTTCATTAATTAACGGTCTTTCTTCTTTAAGTAGGTGATCCATTAATAATAAGTTAATTTAGTAATTTTGACAATTGATAAAAAAAATTTTAGCAATGAAATTCAAAATTTGACTTATATTTTGAGAAGTGTTACGGTACCACATATGACATACCTTAAGTTTATGTATACCATGCATATATAATTGATAAATTGTATACAAGTTTTCATATTTAGTGACAGATGAATTTCTTAAGCGATCTAAAATTAATAAGTATTGGATTAAACCATTGATTTTCGATTAATTTGCCAATTTGCAAAATAACATCAAACATCTCAACTAACACTTCATTTTAGTAAAATTTAGTGTATTTACATGATCAATAACTTGAAGCAAGTGTGAAATAAGTTTTGGAGTATCAAGAGATTTCATTAGACTAGCCAGAGTCATTAGTTTAGGTATAAGTAAATCTAAACTAATCTCAATTAATATGCTGGTAAAATGCTCAGCTTTTCTGTTCAGCGTCATACAACACCATATGATGTTACACAATGCAGAGTTAATTCATTTCGAAATTGCAAAAATCTCTTACAAGGTTGAGATTGTGTCACACAACGCTCAGTGGTATTGTGCAACGCTGCATTACACAACGCTCAATGGCGTTGTGTAACGCTGCATCACATTGAGAGAACCTGGAATTCCTTTTTTGTTTCTCATGTCAGATCGTCATGCAACACTGAATAACGTTGCACAACGATGTTGTTTCACTGTTGTGTAACGTTACTCAACGTTGCACAACGCTCCCTTGAGCCAAGATTCTCTCCGCTACTCAAATAGCACTATTGAACAGCGAAGTTCTATGTAAATAACGATGTCTCATGTTGAGCAGCGTATTTTTCATGCAAATCTGCGGGTTGCGTTGGACAACGGCAAATAGCGCTGTACAATGCCCACATTGAGTAACGTCATTCAGCATCGTGTGACGCTCTGTTGAGTTTTTGTTGAGTTTGTCAGTGTTGCTCTCTTCTTCCTTACTAAAACGTTATTTAACGATGTCGTGCATTGCACAACGCTCTGATAGTTTTCAACGGAACTGTCGAGTCTGTCTTTTGGTTATTTGCTCTAACGTTGGTCAACGCTATAGAACGTTGCACAACTCTCTAACATTGACAACGGTATTATCAAGTAGTTGTTTGCTTTTTCAACGGCTATATTGACCGTTGTACAACGCCAAAGTTGATTTTTTGACTGGTTTAGAGCTGGTTCCGCCCTCTATATATACCAGCCCATTTGGGACTACTTTGATACTTTTGAAACCTTGCAAAATCTCTCTTTTTGAGCTCCAACCAGCTAGAATCAATTCTCTCTTGTGTTTGAGCATTAGACTTGCAAAATCACTGAGATTAGTGTGTTTAGACCAAACCCTTAGTTCTATTTGCTAAACTTTTGAGTGTTTTGGTTAGAGTCTCAAATCAATTGAGTGTTTGTATTGATTAGTTAGGAGGTTAGCCCGATCAACATCGAAGTCTTGTGACGAGGCGATTCGGTCTGAACTTGTAGTCCCTTTTGTAGTGAAATTGAATGGAGTGTGCCCTTTCGTGGTAGCGAAACTTCCGGAGATGTACGACTAAGGCTAGGATAATCTAGCGGGTCGGAACTCCGTAATCATATTACGTGTCATCTCTTTCTCTCTTTTTTTTATTTATACTTGATTTGACTTGCTTGTGTGATTGTTTGTATTGAACCTTGATTGAATTGAAAAAAAAAATTGACCATACCGGTATAGAAAATCAAAATTGCACCTATTCACCCTCTCTAGGCCTTTAATTAGGGACAACAATAAGCTTTAGTAAAACATGTACTAACATTTAAATTGGAGGTTATGTAATACCAAACCAATATACAAAATAAATTTTAAAGTGATAATATTTCTTCATTAAAGTGAAGATCGATGGTTTGAACTTGTTTGCATTATAATTTGAAATATAAATGAAAATAGTAAAATTATGACCTCGATAGATCGACTTGTGGCATAGGAATTAGGATTAATTGTGCGTTTGATATAGTTATTAATTTTGTTTTTATTCAATAATAATATTTCATTTAAAAATTATGCTAATCAAATAAGTTAATTTGTTGCGGTGAATCAATGAATGTCACTTTTTCCTATTTAATATGCATTTGTTTTTTCAAGAACATTAATGCCTTGGTTTAGTAATTGCCTCGCTTCTTCCAACGTTCTCTATCACCCACTTTTTTTTTTTTTTGAAGATGTGGAAGCCCGTAGGCCAGTGTCCCAAAGCCCCATTGTACGAGGCCCAAGATAAAGAGAAAAAAATAAAAGATAATCAGAAGGAAAAAAAAAAAAAAAACTTGAACAGGATCTATCACCCACTTTACAACCAGTTGCCGGTGCGCAACACAGACAATATCCATATACTAATATATTCCGACAAAAATACTACGTTGGCTTAAAAGATTAGATCTGAGAATCAATTTTGTCCAATACACGTCCATATATATGCACCTATTTTTCCATTAAAACATTGTTTATTTAATTAAATATTAATCAAATTGTAATACGTATTTTAGTATTATTCTTTTGGTAAAAAAAACAATTTAATACAACGGATATTATGGTGTTCTCAAGTTTTGTCAATTGGACAGATTATAAGTACCTTCATGTTAAATTCATATTTTATGCTTGAATAGGATATACAGACAAAGTAAAAAGTAACTTTTGAATTCCTAGGTAGAGCTGTCAACGGAGCAAAAATCAACGTGATGCCGTAACGTTAGTAGTTAACGGAATGGTTAACGCCAGCAAAACTTGTTTCGTTAATGAAACGAAACGCCAAGCGAAATAAACAGGTATTCAGACACATAAACAGAACGGTAAACGGAATAAGGTGTTTCGTTTTCGTTATTTCGTTTTCGCGTTATTATTTTACCATTTTAGAATAGCTTAATAACAGAGAGGAGGGCGGAGGATTTGAGGGGGAGTTGATCACTTCCTGAGTCTAGGGTTTATTCCCCATCCCTTCCGAGCGGCGCCGCTTGACTATCGCTACCTCTATGTCTTTCCCTCTTTTTCTTTCTCTCTCGAAACTCAAGCATGGCCGACACATCTCGTATGTCTACCCCTCTCTCTCCCTACCTTGCTCGCTCAATCTCAGATTTGTTCCTCCCCCCCTCTCTCTCTCTAATCTAAGTGATCTGAGAGAACGGCGATGAGATCGTTTGCCAAGACCATATCGCCACCAGCAATCATGGCCTTTACCTGACTAAACCCCAGTGAAGAAGAGGTGGTGGCTCTAATTCAGTCTGAGTTGAGGACTTCTAGCTATCAAGTTTTCCTCTGAGGGCATTCATCCTGCAACCTGGGCAGTTTCGAGCAATTACTCAACCCGCATCAAGGGACCTCTTACTTTTAGATGGCTTGTGTAGCTGAAATTCTTTTTTGTAAGAAAAAACCCAACCTTCTTTCTTACGATGAATTCGGAGAACCAAGATAAAGCTTCTTCACTAGACTTAGAAGAATTCGACTTCTGTTCTCAATCCATGACCAACCCAATCTGAAACCAAGCGAGGCTAAACACGTCCCTTTTTAGTAGTTTTTCAACCCTAGATAAAGCTGTCCAATTCAAAGACCTTTTAAGAATTAGTGAGTAGAGCAGTAAATCAGGAGGATGAGGCCGCAGGTCAAGTCTGTCCTAGTTTTCATCTGTTGATTTGGCTTTTTCTTCTTTGTATTTATCAAAAATCGATTTCGTTACTTACTTGGATTGTGAAATTAAGAAATGATATTCTTTCGATTGTTTATATGAGGAAGAGAGGCTGAGAAGAAGAAAAAAGGAGAGCGATTGAGAGACAGAAAGAGGAGAGTGCAAATTGATTTGTTTTAAGGTAAAATATGAATTTTATTCAATATCGTTTTTTCCCTTTCTATTATGGTTTGCTTTTAATATCTGGTTTTATTTCTGTCTATATCAGCAGATTTTATTTCTGTCTCAACTTCTTTCAGCGATGTCAACAATCTGTTTTTTTTTTCAAGTCATTGGCTATATGAGAAAATGGAGTTGAGAACTTGAGATTGGTAAATCTATTTGTATATTTGGGTTGATATTGGATTCAATTATGCATTTGGGTTGATGTGATGATGCAATCTGTTTTTTTTCCCAATGATGTGATGCTTTCTGTTTTTTTTTCAACTCATAGGCCTTAATTGTGTATCTGGGTTGATGTTGGATTCAATTATGTCATTGTCTCATTGTTATATATGTTTGTATATGTTGCGAGCTTCAAATTTTGATATATTTAACTTATGTGTGATTATATGTTCTTCGCTGATGCATACTGACAAACGTTAAATCGTTATGTCGTTTAAATTAAACGAAACGATAAACGTAATTAATTTTGTATCGTTTGATAAACGATTTGGTTAACAGCAAATGAATCTGTGTCGTTTAATTAAACAAAACAATAACGATCTGGGTTATTTCCGTGGTCGTTAACCACGTTTGACAGCCCTATTCCTAGGTACAGTGTACAGGTCACTTTTTTTAATTTTAAGAATAACTTTTGAAAGAGAAATAATTAATATAAAGTAAAAAGTAAAAGATACGCTAAGATATGTATTAATCACATCCATTAGCTATGTCTACACGAACATTATTCTGAAGGCAACTTACATTATTTTTTGGGTTAATGCTATTTCTATATATGGAAGTTCCCGAGGATTAGTGAAGTGTATTGTTGGATGTTATTTTTTTTATTAAATATTCTTTTTAGAGCACCACTACTTTTTTATTAAAAAAATAAATAAAATAAAACTACTACTGATCTTCCGTCCCACTAAAATCTAAACACTCTACTTGCAATACAAGTATTGGAAGAAAGAAACTTCCCAGGGAAGATACGAGAAAATTTATTAGGTTTGAAATAAAAATTTGATACTGATTTGATTAATATCAGAGCATTGGAAAGGCAAAATTAAATTAGATGAAAAGTTAACTCCAGCAATTTCGTTGGTTAGATATTTTTTCTATTTACTTGAAACAAAATAATTAGCTAGCCACTTTTGTACAATCAGAAAGGACAATACAAAGGTAAATATATCAAAGTTAAGTAGCAATTGGTTTTTGTGCTATCAGAAATTGCTAATTTTTTGAGGTTTTGTAAATTAAATAAAAGTCATATATTTCAAGCTAGGGATGAAAATGGAGCGGATAATTCCCGCTCCGAACCGTATCCATATCCGCAAAATAGCGGATTCGGATAATACTATACGTAACCGAACGGATACGGATGCGGATTCGGATTTTTTTAAACGGATATGGATATGGATATGGAAAGTAATGTTAGTGCGGATATAAATATCCGTATCCACATCATAATTGACGATTATGGTTGACATATAGGTATAACTATTTCAATTATAATTGTATATGGTAATGAACACTTTTTTAAAATAACATCATAATTGACATATAGGTATAACTATTTCAATTATATATATAGCATCATAATTGACGATTATTATTTTTTACTATAAGATGATGCCAATTTTTGTATAAACTTGATTAAATTTTGCTTTTTGTGATGTCTCAATATGTGCGAATAAGATTTTTTTGTCGTTGTCTTTCTATATTTTTTTGAGTTAATTCTATAGTAGTCATAAAAACATAAACATTATACTCTTCCGTTTGAATATTGTCTTTTGTTTAATAAAATAAATTGAGCAAAATATTATCCGTATCCGACAAAATATATCCGTATTCGTATCCATATCCGACAATATCCGAACCGTATTTGTTACACTATGTATATTTCTTTACTATGCGAAAGTTGACTAAATAAATTTTGAAAAATTTATTAGTGTTTTAAGAAAAAATTTCTTTTGAAAGTAATTTTTGTTTTTGTCTGAATTATTTTAGACGTGGTGGTCATATTTTATTTATAATTTATATTACGCAACAAATGTGATTGCATTTTAGAAAGTAAGAAAAGAAAATAATAGAAATTCATGGACGGTTTGTAAGGAAAGGTTTTTTATTTTTAATTAAATGTCATGGAGCTTGTATGGTATAAAGCAATTGTGTGACAATGGGGTCCATGCGCCATGTGCATCATTTGACTAATAATTTAGGGTGTGTTTGGATGAGTAGGGAATAAAGAATAGAAATACGAAATTTCGGTTTGCGTGCTTATCCTTATTCCTTATTCTTATACCATAGTTTTGTTAGTATAGGAATAAGGGCCCTTATTCCTTATTTTTGTGTTGTTTGGGTTGTAAAAAAATAAGAATAAACACGCAAATCGAAATTTCTTATTCCTATTCCCTATTCCCGGCCTTTCCAAACACACCCTTAGAGATTATACCATCCACAAATCCACATGATTTTAAAAGTTAGGTCTTTACATAAATGTGTAAATGACAAGTGGGACCCCTGTCATGTGTTATGCTTATTCCCAAACAATTAATTGTGCACCATACTCATTTGAAAATTTACGAAAACACTACATCTAGTTGGTACCACCGCTTATAATTCTCCTTAATCGGTTCACCTTGGGCACATCTATTTACCACTTCCTTTTATTTTACCAATTCTCATATAATCGGTTCCAAGAGAATATAATGTAAGTGAAGAAATTGTGTGAATCCATATAAAAATTCTACACCAAAATACAAAACCCGTTTGAATTATAGCTTATAATTCCAAACCATAGTTAATTAAGTGATGGAATCGAAAGGTGGATTAAATGGGCTGGTACCAAGTTGGGATGCACAAGAGAATTACATTGTTCTCTGGACATAGAAGGTAACTATACAAATTCTTATGGTATCTATTATTTTACTTAGACTTTCTTGAAATTTTTTCCAAATAATCGAAGTTCTTTTCTGGTACAAAATTTTGTTGTAAGTTTCAGAAAAGTATTTGATTTTTGATATATTGATATTGAACTAAATGATTAGATTTTAATTAAATTATTTACCACGTGTACCATATATAGTGTGTGAAAATCCACAAAATCTGAAGATAAAATTTAAATTTAAATTGACTGTTAATTTGTAAACAAATTAAAACTAGTATAATTAAATAAATAAATTTATACTTTAAAGAGTTTTCTTAAATTATGATATAAAATAGCTTAAAATATACATATTAGATATTAGTACTTAATTAATCTTCAAGCAAACAAATAAATGAAATTAATTAAGAGCTTAATTAAGAGATCATAAAAATAATCACTGTTTAAAATCTGATTAAAAATTATAATTTAGTAATCAAATAATTAATTAGTAAGTTTTTAGTATTTCTGAGTCGTCCGATTTGAGTTCCAAGTAACTGAATTTTTCTTAGCCTTTGGATCTTTGCCGTTTTTGGTATCCAATCAGAATCCTTGGATTTTGTCAGTTGGTCTCAATTTCAGTTCATTTGGAATTGGCGTCCACCGCCATCTCCTTCCTCTCTTCTTAAATCCAACCTCGAGAGCTCCGCTCTCTCTCACTCACCTCACCGAAACCCTCTCTCTCCCTCACACACTCGCTAACTCAGCCGAGATCTCACCCCCTCTTCTTTTCCCTCGCCCTCGCAACCGTGACCCACCTCTCACCTCCTCTTCCTCATAGTCTCGAAAACCAAAACCCCTCACTGCTTCTCTTCCCCTCTCCGCCACCATCCCTTCTCCTCTCGTCCTCACCTCCACAGAAAACCCCAGCCACACATACACTCCACCTCTCTCTCCCGTTGGTGGCGACAGCAGCTGACAGTAGCGACGGCGGTTGGTGGCAGATCGGAGGCAAGGAGACGACCCAGGCGGCAACTGAGGCAGGGCCAGACTGAGCACCACTCTCCCTCCTTCCTTTTCCTTTGCTTGCTATCTCGGTTTGGTAACCAACCTCCTCTCTTTTCTTTCTGTGTTGTGCTGTGTTGCTCGAGAGGCATGCTTGAATTGCTCTGTGAACTGCTTTGCTTGAAATCTAGATTGAATGAATTACTTTGAAATGTTGAGAATATGCATTGCCTCTCTCTCTCCTGATCTGTTTGTTAATTGCTGTCTGATTGATTCAATTTGAATGCTCGAGTGTGCATTGCCTTTTTGATCTGTGCTGTTGTTAAATAGAATTGCTTATGTGAATAATTGTGCTGAGGCATGCACTTGTGTTAATCTGTTGATTGTCTTTGAGGGCTCACTGAGCCTTACTTGATCTGTTTTGTGCTTATACTGGCTCAGCTTAACTGAGCTTATGTTGGCTTTAAATGATAATCTGAGTGTGAGGCGTTATTTGCCTCTATTTGAATCTGTTTCTGTGTTGCTTGTGCTCTCGGCTTGGTTACTAGGCTGGTACAGACCTTGTACCAGGTTGGTACCGTGCTGTTGGCTTTCTGGTACGCATTGATGTGCTGCCAGGGACGTGTGTGAAGTTTCCGAGTTTCAGGGACTTATTAGTAAAAGTCTTTGAACTGGTTTTGGACCAGTTTATAATTAAATCTGTTATTAAGGACTAAAATGTAATTTTAGAGTAAATGGAATAAATCTAAGGACTTATGTGAAAATGTTATTGGGGCTGGCGGGTAGGATCTGATTATGTTTGATCGGATCTCATTGTTACTTATCGGGTTTGGATTTGACCACCATAACCCGATGGCCTGCTGGACCCGAACCGCTAGGCATCAGGTTGGGCCCCTATTTCCCACCTGGGCCGTGGCTTTTCTCTGGCCTGCTCGGCCTTGTGCTGGGCTGACTCTGAATTTTTGTGTTGGGCTCTGTTTATGGGCCGAATTGAATTATTAAATTAAAATTAGAATTTCTGGACTTTAATTGTCGGACTGGGCCAGGTCCATAATAAATTCAGGATTGACATTTAGTTAAGTAAATTAATTAAAATGATTAACTTAAAAATGGGATTATTTATAAGTCAATTAGTATTTAAATTAATCGGACTAATATGTAAACTTAAAGATGGGAGAGGAGTACCATCAGTATAGATATCCCAAATGTGTATGATCCCAAACACATTAAAACACCAACACGTTAAAAATAATAATCACATTAGTTATACTATCATTATGAAAAATACTATTTATCATTAACATTATATCTCTCTTATGAAAATGACTATAAACGTAATTTAGAGTTATTTGATTAAAAGATAAAATTATCAAACCGTTTTATTTACTAAAATTCTTTTAATAAAAATTAGTTACAAAAAGATAATAGAATTTCATACTTGAGCAAAACACTATTAAAATTATTATCAAACTAAAATACTTAAATATGAATACAATACGATTATAAACGCACAGAATGAATTTTAGGAACTCGTCTTAAATGACTTCCTTCACACACTTTTCTGAAGAAAACTCTGCCAAATTTTATAAAATATTTTTCTAATTAAAATAATATATTTTAAAACAGAATCCCTTTCAGAAAACTTTAAATGCAACTCACTTAATAAAATAAATCTAATTTCAAAATGAGGGTTAATTAGAGATCGTTAGTTGAGCGTTCTTAGACTTTGTTTTCTAAGTCTAGTCTTCTGTATTTAGTCAGGTGACCAGCAGGGCTACTCAGACTTTGCTGAGGACAGTTTCTTTGAGTACGAGGGAGGCACGGAGCAGGAGTCCGCTGAGCCTCCAGCTGAGTAGCAGATCTGCACCCTACTTTCCAGATGTGTGGAAGCTTTAAGTTTTCTTTAAATTTTAGATTAAGAATTAGATCAGTAACTTTATGTGTGCATAACATTTCATTAACATTAAGTAAACAGTTAAGAACATTATAGTAATCAAAAGATTAGTTGCATTTATAGGTTATGCATCTATATTAATAAAGTGATTAATGAACTTAAAAGTGCTTAAATCAACACTTGCATCTGGTATGGATCAGGATAGTGAGACCGAGTGAACTAGGAACGCTTTGCTTGCGGTCAGGAGCTGCACCCAAGCCATTGCCGGTCAGTTCATGACGATTCTGATCACGAGCAACACGTCTCCGACGATCACTCTGCAGACCGACTTCAAGGCGGTTCTGCGGTCACTTGATAGTTATTTGTTATTAGTATAATTCCTTGATTTGTACTATTAGTATATTCCTTTGGCTTGACATTGAACTAAGAGTTGAGTGTGCCATTATATCAGACTACCTCTTGATCCCCATGAGTCAGTTGGCCGGTACCGTGTTTTACTGCCCACTCCTTTAGCGGGGATGTGGGAATAGGGGCAGAGTTGAGTTATCGAGCAGAGCTGAGTTAGGTAGATCTGTAGGTACGGTTCATGTCATTTATATTAGGATTTGTGAGATGGATTCTGGATTTTACATTACTTATGATTTGACTATTGAGTGCGGGTGCTTCACTCTCGTATTAAATATAAATTCCGTATCATATTATATTAATATTATTATCTGCTTCTCCAGATATTTTTCTGATTTTATTTTTGGCATGTCATTACTTGTAGATTAGTGTCATCTTTAAATTAAATTCACACTTAGATTTTAAAGATAGGATTTAAAATGTCTAACTTTAGAATGGTTGAGTTCTACCTTTAGTTTATCCAAAACCTTTAGATTTTCCTGTTATTGCACTGAGTATTCGCGTACTCAGCCCACATAGTTGTTGTGGAGCAGGTTCAGGTTTGATAGACTTTGAAGACGATGTTTTAGCTGAAGATCAGACCAAACTGGAATAGTCACACTACCTTTTGATGTATTTTGTTTACATACTTGGCTGAAAATTTTGAATTGTAAATCTGTGTAAATACTCATTCATCCCTGTTTTGTATAAACAAATTAATTTACCATTTTGTTACATGTGATGTTATTTTGTGATCTGTGTGTTGTGATACAACTATAATTAGCCTTCCGTGTGCACAGCAGAGTGTGTACACGTGGCGGGGCTGTCCTCCCTGACACGGATCTGGTTCGGGGTGTGACATAGTGTGTATACTTTATTCTTTTTTTTTGAAATGGAGCGGGTGCTGTTTAGTGGTTGGTATATTAATTGATACCGGTAGATACTAAGAAACACAAGTGCCATGAACCTAGATACAACATTAAAATAATTACAGAATAATTACGTTAATTTAAGTATTGTATAATATCTAAACCGACCACAATTATTTATTATTTAAAGGTTGTTTTATATGAAAGTTAAAATTTAGTCTCCTATTTTTAATAGAACTTAGTTTAGTATTTTAATTTGGTTTAGAAATCGAGAGGTCAAGTGTCAGAGACGGGGACGACCAATACGACTTATTTTGTTTGCTTGTTTAACGGGTGCGGATTTCATACGAATTTTAATTTGCATTTTCAGGACTGAACTGTGCTTGCATTTGCATATTTGAAATTGTTGAATATTCATGAGGCATATTTGCACATTTATCATTTGTTTATTATTATTGTTATATGCATATTAAATGGTTTCCACTTGGTAATCTGAAATTGTTGTATGTACTGCTTGTTTGATTGAATAGACACTCATTTCTTTTGTACGGGGGTTTGGGTCGCGCCCAGACCTGGCTGTACACCGTGAAGTAAGCGCTTATATTCCGGATCTGGTAGTGTTCTCGGCTTGTAGTACTTTTGATTATCTGATTGTCTAAATTGTATCTGAAATTTGAAATTGGTCCTGATCCTCCTGAGTTTGGGGAGGGACAACAGTATGATTGATCTATGATCGTGACTTATGGTTACCAGACTTGCATTAGATAGTTGTCCAGATTTGAGCCGACTTTTGAAATATTAAATTGTATTTGAATTGCAAATTGAATAAGTAGTCGTGCTCCTCTGCATTGCATCTGTTTATAAATGATTGCATTTGATAACTGATTTATTTATGTATTGCTTGTATATTTTATTATTATTATTATTATTATTATTTTAACTTGGTACGGTGGTTAGTTCCTGAACATGTATCATTAAGATTCGTGTGACTGGAACTAAAAACCGCACTGAGATAAATTATATTTATCTCATTTTTTGCTTTTGTATTGTTTCCACAATGGTTGTGGGTTCCAGGTTTGAGATCGAGTGCTGGACAGCGAGACGAGTAGCAGACCATTGGATCTATGGTTAGCAACCTTCATGAACCAGACTGTTAACCAAATTATTATAGAATTTATATTACATTTAAATAAATATCTTTAAATTTAGATTTAATATGTTTAATAATTGTGTATAATTAGATTGAATTAGTAATCAGACTTAGTTAAGCCTTGCGGGTGCTGCTGGCATCCGCGGCGGGCACTCCATCGTGTGTCGTCCAGACACGGGATGCGACGGGGTGTCACAGTATTCGTATCCGTTTAACATCCGTGCCGTATCCTTATCCGAACATATTCGTATCCGTATCCGAATCCGAAAAAAAATATGGATACGAATTTGATATGACCACTATCTTCTCCGTATCCGCCCTGTTTTCACCCCTAGCAGGGTAGATATAACAAGTAAAACATTTGCTGCCTCCTCTTAGAGCCATAAAAAGAAGATACCTGAGCAACTTCATAATTTAATATGCAAAAACTTCATTTAATTCCGTCTGGTAATCAAATAAGAAATGGATTCCATATTGGAGGCCACGTTCTTGTTCCATGGAAAATATTATTTCTCTAATTAGAATTATAAATTTACGTAGAAACGTTATGTACCACACTAGCAAACTATTTTATCTACATTCAAGCAATTTGGATATTTTGTGTTTTCTACTCAAGGATTTGACAAGTTTAATCATTTTCAATTGTTCATTTTATTCACTATCAGAAAGGACAATATAACTATATAGTTGAGGAGGGTTCCGCTGCTTTCTTTTTTCGCTGCCCCAAATGCCACGGATCTATCACCATTCAATAAGTTTTAATCAACGGCTCGATTGGATCAAAAAAACCATCTATCTTCTTCTATTTATTATTTTTAAAAGAAAGACAACACATTTCCCAATTCATTAAACCTTCCTCCTCTCCATTACTCGCCTGTATTTTCTCTGTTTATCTTGATTCTCTTTTATTTCAAAAGGAGCTGGTCCCAAAATGAAATGGCAACCCCCGTTTCTTCGTCCTTGAAGGCATTATAATTATTCTCCTCTCTATCTTTTATTTCGTGCTCTTTATTTTCTATCTTCAAATTCTATTTTAAAGGAACCTGGTGATTTCGCTTCTCCATCCCAAAATGTCTTACTTATCATTACTCTCTAACCCAATATGCAACTTATTACTCAAATTTCACACCTTCCCAATTGAATTTTGTTAAAGATATTTTTCAGTTTATTGAGTGTCGTACTTGTAAATGAACAACATCATATTTTAAATAAATAATGGAAAATTATTAAATTCCATAAACGCTAATTGAAAAAGAAAAGGTGGGAGAACGAGGAAATGCAAAAAAAAAAAAAAGACGTTGTATAAACTAAAAAAATGAAACGATGAAAGAATAAGTGAAAGCAAAGGAAAAATTAGAAAGCGTATGTAAAACCGACTCATGAAAATTAATACCAATTATTGTTTCATTTCCTTGCTTTCGATTTTAGCCTACGCCTCGAAGAAGAAGATCCTAAGTCTGAGCTTTTTTTTTTTTTTTTTTGCTAAATTGAACAAGAAAACACTCAAATTTACAGTGGCGAAGTGTTAGAGAGCAATGGATTGCTTCTAGAGTTGGCGAAATGTGATAAGCTGTTTTCACAATGGAGAGCGTCCTCAATAGAATTTAGAGATAAAAAAAATAGAGCACTATAGAGATGGTTACGAAGAGGGTTAGAGTTTTTGTTCAATTTTGGAACCTAAGTTTAATTTTTTGAGTCAATCCTGAGAAAGGGTTGGAATTAACTTCTTCGAAAAAAAATGAGGTGGTAAGACGAAAACAACAAGGTAACAGTAGACGAGGAAGGTCATGATTTTTTTGGAAAGTGTGCTATTTTTCTTTAAAATATTAAAGAGAGAAGTTTAGATAGTTTTCTGGGTCGTATCGTAGTCATTGATTAAAAATTATTGAATGGTGACATATTTGTGGCAATTAGGGGCAACGAAATAGGGAGGCAGCGGAACCCTCCTCAACTATATAAGGTAACTATCAATTTCTTCTATCTGTTATTTTTTTAGCTTTTGTATAACGTAAAACACTTTGGATGTGGTGGATCATGTACAAAATGGAAAATTGATTACCGTCATATGCAGTTTTGTCATTCCTGCCATCGCTAAATATAAAGTGAACATATACAACAAATAAAGTGAATATATAGACTATTTAAGTAAACACATACAAACAAATAAGTTTAAGGAAAATAAGTTGAATATGCATGTAAAAATTCTGAACAAATGATGACAATACTTATTTGTTTGTAAGTGTTCACTTAGATCGTCTATATATTCATCTTGTTTGCTGTATATGTTCACTTTGTATTTAGCGATGACAGGGATGACAATACTGCAGACGGTAGTTATCATTCGCGTACAAAATACGCTCGAGTCTTGAGGTCATTTTATTCATTTTTATATATGGGCTAAGCCCACTTAATATCATGGGCTCATTTTAGTGGGCTGCTAAATTTCATGTCATCGAATTTGGAACAACTAGATAAAGTGGATCTCAAATTTTATTACATAAATTGTAAAGAAAATAGGAAAAACTTGATTGACCGTTTCAGTTGTCAGATAAAAATGATTGTTGATGTATCTCTACCAAATTACATTACATATATATCAATTCACAAACTAAATGCGACTCTTTTCAGTTTGCACTTTTCTGTGCTTCTCCAAGTTTGCTTCCTCATCATGATTTTGTTCCTTGATTGTATCCTTTTCTGGGCTTTCTTCTATCCTTTTTCCCCATAAGACATTATAGAGACCTCCAACCATGAGTACACCCCCTATTACACTATTGGAAACACAGATACACAAGCACACCAAACGTAAGTATTGTAACCAAAAATAAATAAATATTTATGCAGTTATATATCAAGCATTTGTATTTTTAATGTGCCGCACTACAATACCCAACAGAAATGAAAAAGTACGGCTGTGTCATATCTTTCAAACATCCGCATCCATACTACCATTAATTCAAGCCTAAAACTAACTAATAATTGTAAAACTATTATGAATTATAAAATTGCACATGTGCCAGAGATATTTACACAAAACATGTTCAACTTCAAACTGAAAGGACTGGACAATACCATTATGACATAAAACTATTTTCTCGGAAACCAGATATGAGGTACTTCGAAAAATTCCATGTATTGAAGTATTGATCTACTATCAAAATCTTTCAGATAAAAGTTTAAAGGATACTCTACCTTCCTAATGAAATTGCTTCTCCTAAGAAAATAGAAGAAAGCACTATTGTGAAGATTAGAGTTAATGGCATAGAAATTCCTAAAAAAACAGGCCCCTGTAATTGAATTGCCCATGCTTGCAGATAATATGAAATTCCACTTAGGGCAATTGCCTGCATTTCAAGACATAAACAGAAGTTAATTTAGTAGTCCATTATTTCTGATTCTGATATGCACTTCTTGTAACAGATAAAACATTAGCAATTGCTGGTTGGCACTCAAAAATACCTGTACAAATCAGTTTATGATGTTTTTTTGCTTGTGTTTATTTGCAACCATTAATCTTACATGAGCTTGAATGGGTTTAGCAGTCGCTCCCTGGTATACTGGAATCATACTTGTTACTGAGGTGTGAACATAACTGATATAGTTGGTACTGACATGTACCAGTGCCATCTAATCAGGTGCTATATGTAACAGTCTGTAGTTAACAAGACCTATACAAATATGTGAATGGAAAAAGAAAACTTACACAGTAAAGGACCGCAAGAAGACCTATATCAAACTTAAGTTTCCATTTAGAATAGTCCCTTTCAAGAGCAAGTGCAATGAAGAATGATTGAATCATAGTGAAGATGCACTGAAGAGTTGCTGTTAGAATCTTTGAAGGGTACTCCTCCAACATTGGCCCCTAGGGAAACATATATTATTTCCAAACTTAATACATGTGAAATGCTTTCAGTCAGCTCATACGTACAGAGGTTAACATGTACCCCACTTAATACCAGATATTCTCATTGCACTTAACCAAGGTTGACCGTCGGTTCAACGAAAGATTGATACCCACCAGGGAACTTATGAAAATAGGACGTTCTGTCTCATATAATGTTCATCACTATAATTTATTTTATTTTTTGAACGAAATAGTATCATGTTTAGAGTAAATCTATTATGAACCATGATGCATAAAGCGCTCCGTGCACCACGACCGTTTGATCGGTGATTTTGCAAATTGACAAATCTAAATTAACCAATCCAATCTATATATTGAAATCTCATAGCAAACAAAATTTTACAATTTTATTTTTTTTACTATTTTTTTCAAATTTTTTAAAGCTTGCCATTTTTTACTTACAAATTAGTGTATTTATGGAAAAAATGTTAAGTTTTAAAAAATTCGAAAAAAATAGTAAAAAAATTCTAAAAATTGTAAAATTTTGTTTTCTATGAGATTTCAATATATATATTGGGTTGGTTAAATTAGATTTGACAATTTGTGAAATCACCGACCAAAACGGTCATGGTGCACGAAAGCTTATATGAACCATGGTTCACAATAGATTTACTCATCATGTTTATCTATATATTTCATGGGGACCTACAGGTTGGGTTTAAGATTGTTACTATGGGGGCGTTTGGATGAGAGAAGAAGAATGGGGAAGAAGGAAGAAAGAAGAAAAAAAAATTATAAACAATTCAAACTCTTCACAAAGTTACACACTTCCCAATACTTCTTCCCACTTCTTCTCTTCTTCCCTTCTTCCCACACCTATCCAAACGCACCCTATATGTATATGTTGGCCTTTAGTACTTTTCAGGTTAACACAAGTCAACCATATCAATTGCAATTTCTAACATAGTAGCTTGCATGTTACTTGTCTCTATAAGTTTCATAATAAAAATTACTTTCAGTTTTTGAAAACAGAGCTAACTTATTTTAACAAGAAAAATCATAATTAAGCAAAAATATCAAATTTCAGGTTGAGCTACTTATGATCAACCATCAGTAAGTAATGAAAGCTCGACTTAGTGACAGATTATGAACCCACTGGGGTCTGATGAAACATGTCAGATGGACTGATGAAACATGCAGTGGGGTCAAGACAGTTTACTTACCATAAGGACAGTCCAGAGAGACCACTGGAAAACAGAGAGAGTTGTGAGAAAAATCCCTAGAATCCATCTCATTTTTGAACCATTGGTTTGTTTTGCTGGCACTGGGTTGTGAATTAGGTGATAGTGGTTTATGGATTTTATAACAGGTCCCTCATAAAATGCAAGGATTACGACACCGACAATACACAGAGCAATTCCTGAGGCTTTCAAGACTCCATGCACCCTCTTCCATTTTAGAGATTCCATCCTGTCATTTTGAGGTGATGTTGCAACAAAATAAGATATAACTCTACGAATTTCGTAAATAAGAGTACAAATTAATATCATATATTTCTTTCCAAAATGATATGCAAAGATTAGCCCTTTTACCTAAATATGGCAGCCAAGAGGAAGGTCATCACGGGGAGGAGATTGCAAATTGCAGATGATGCTGTGGTTGAAGTATAGCGTAGACCGATACTGAATATATTGCTAGCAATAGAAATCCTATGAAGAAAAACAGGACCAATTAATTTAAAAGGAAAAAAAGTAATAAGAAATGAACGTAATAATAGCTAAAATATTCAATATTATAAATATTTGAGTTAAGTACAACCTTCAAAAAAATTTAATTCATAACAGAGTTGCAGATATTTTATAACTGATATATGAATAATAATAGATCTGATTGATTGCTCATAGTGACAATTACTACATGAACCATTAAGAAGAATTGATAGAAGTATGCTTATTTTATGCTCGATGCAAAATAGCAGCTACTAATATTTGAAGAGTAGAACCGCGGTCACAAAGAAAGATGTTGCCTATTAGGCGTCATAAAACTTACCCATACAAAGAATGTAAGAACAATTTAAAGGCGATCTTGTAAGAAAGTTGAGGAGCTCTTTTCCTAAGCAAGAATGACAAATAAGTCAAATAATCTGAGGTAAGATCATATAAAACGAAAGTAATAAATAACTGACCAAAATATGTGAAAACAGTGCCAAAATATGAAAGATAATTTTTCTGTGGCATAATATGGGGCACCATATAACTTTTGAAGACAAATTGGGTGTGGTGTCAAGCCCCCTGGCACTATACATTATTTGTCTTTCCTTGGCATTTCTTTTCATTTTGGCATGTTTCATGAAAATAATGTGAAAACTTACATATATATGTGTGTGTATTCGATGATTACCTTTCAATTATAAAAGCAACGGGACCTAACAAAATGGAGGCAATTGCATGCCTGTAGAAAACAAATACTGGTACACTCAAGCCTTGATTAAAGGCGGCTTTAGCAACAACCTGTCCTAGTGCATATAAAAACCTAATTACAAGCACAATAAAATAAGCTTTTGTTTTGCTCATTTTGGATATATGGATCGTTGAAATAGATTTTAGTCCGGCGAAGGCTGGTACTACCTAGCTGGCTAGCTCCTCAATTTATAGCATTAGTTTATCATTTGCGAAAGAGGGAATATAGAGATATTTAATATTTTCAGCATGATTCATACATAGTCTTCGACAAAGTAGACCATTTTTGCTCTTTTATATGTTAATTTTTTGAATGGTGATGGCAATTTTTACTTTACCTTTTTATTTGACCCTCTGACCGAATAATTACACTGTCAATGCAAATAGATAGCTATGATTACAAAACAAAAAGAATCGTGTAAAGCGAGGCCAATTGAATCAAGTTCTTCGGTTATTGCGCAAATATTATTTTAAAACTATAATATCTTTTTGAACGATACCAATTGTTTTCCATTTTCCTTTCTGAGAGATAATGTTCGTTCTTTCCGTAGAAATGTGCTTGTTTCTGTTAAAGTGGGGAAACTTAGCACCTTGTCCAGTGATTCAAAAGAAAATTCCAAAAAGTTGTTTGTTTCTCTTATAGTTTTTGGTATCAAATTGCATAAATATGCTTTCAATTTCTTTCATTTTTATGATTATGTTTCATCCTAAATTTGGACGTTGGTGCCACCCACTATGCAAAGGGTATTTTTGACCTTCATTCTAATTACAAATTAAAGAATTCTCGGCCCAAGAAATAGTAGTAATTGATTTTTAAAATTATATCGGTTAATACATGATGCAATTCGAATGATAAATGTATAAATGAATTTGAATCTCTTCGTAAGTTTAAATTTCAGATTATTTGCAAAAGTCAGCATTATCAAGGAAACAAAATGGAGGGTATAAGCCGGTTTATCTCCTATTCCCTCTTCCCGCACACACATGGTATAAGAAATAAGGGATAAATTGACTTATACCTCATTTATTCTTGGTTTAGATGTGGCATCGATCCAAGAACATAGAAATATTGAAAATTTGTTCTCTACAATTTTAACTAATATACGAAGGCATTATAATGAAAGTATCTTCATTAAAACTTATTTCTAATTTTTTAAACATTAAAATGGTTTTCTATGAAATCTAAGCTTCCGATCTGATTCACAATTTTTTTTCTGATTCGTCCGATTCGACTCCTTGGACCAACAGTCCACATCGAGTCCAATTTCGATTTTTAAAATTATGGTGCAAACGCCTGTTTGTGCTGTTCAATCGATTTGATATGTGCTTAAATATCAATTGGCGGAGGAAAAGATAATATGTTTTGAATTTTTGTCTAATAAGGAAACAACTTGAGCAACATTTACCTATATCACTGGTAAATTGAATAACATATCTTTATAATCTAACATTATTTTATTTTTTTATTTGTCCAAATATAAGGACATTTTTGCTACTATTCATATAAAATATAAGTGAATAATGATTAATGTGATGGACAAAATTTCGTACACGGTAAATAGTTTGTAGGGCTTATTAGTTTTAAAATTAGTTAATTTTTTTTTGGCGATTATTTTAATCAAATAAATCGGAAGTAAATGTTGACTTGACCAACTTGACATGTGTGTCTACAGAAATCCAATTCGTAAAATTTATTAACCGAATTATATAACTGTGTGAATGTCGTTGATATGCCGTTAATTTTGTAAATTATTTATTTCAAAAATCAAAATCGCCCTTTACCGTGCGAAAGTCTGTCAAGGTACCTGTCAAACGTTGGAGGTGGAAGCGCAAACAGTCATTTCCGTTTCTGTTTCGTTTCGGTAACGGAACGAAATGACTGTTTCGTTTCTGTTTCGTTTCGTCAAACGTAACAAATTTCTATTTCGTTTAACGTTCATCCTCACATTTTTTTATTGATTTCAGTCCATTTTCGTGTTCCGTTTCATTTACGTTAATAAATTTCGGTTCTGTTTCCGTTCCGTTTCTGAAAACGAAACCCATTTCAGCTTTTATTTAACGTTCCGTTTCGACGAAACAGAAACGAAAACGTTAAGACGTTTTATCACTGACAGGTCTAGTCAAGGACTTACAAATTAGCATTGTTCGAGGCAACCTGGTGTAGTATAAGTATGCAACTCTTTTGCACCGTGTAACACCTTCACAACTCCTCACTCACAGAAGCTGTTCGACAAAATGTCTGTGAGAGTCTACACCAATCTAACTTCGTACCTCCAAAACCACATGGTCCTCGACTTGGTACCAAAGCAAAAGACCTCCTCACGTCGGGGATGAGGCTTCATGGGCCACCGCGTGGGCTTCAACTAAGCTACCCAGATGTTGCATGTGCCGGGGTCTCATTCGGATTTGGCGCACCAGTTTATGCTTCAAAGGAATAAGACAATTGTCATTTTCCTTCAACAAATTTGCTAACTGTGTCATTTGGCAGGGATAGGATGTATTAATCCTCCAATTTTTACTTTATTTCTAAACATAGTCAATGCAAATTGTTTGTATGCTATATTTAACCCACATTTTTAATCTTGTTGCCAAAAATACCCTCTGAATCCTTGCTACGTGCACTTGTTGTGTATTTTTTTTTTCCACAATTAGTCTTTTTTTATTTTTAACCTCTAGATTCCATCAATTTCTGGAAAAGAAGTAGGAGGAAAAGGAAGTGTAGTTTCATCTGAGATAACATTTTGAAAGGGAAGAGATGTCAACTCTGCTGATTGGTTTAAAAACTGGAATTTTTTACCTTCACGAAAAAACATGGTATTGCTTTTTCCTCTGCTTGTGGTTTTACATGGATACATAAGTTAATGTCAACCTTTTACTCTCGTGAAAACTCTAATCTTGGTTTGATAATTTTTTTGTACAATTGTAGGAAATGTAAGACATGTCTGGAGAGTGATGTGTTGATAGAGGTGAAAGGTTTCTCATTTTGTCTGCATAAGGTAGTTACATTTTACCTTGAACTAAACAGAACAGCTAGCCTTATCACAGAAATTTCTTATTCATTGGATTGTACTTTTGCTGAAAGGTTTTACCATTTGGCTTTAAGAGACTGTAGACCTTCATGCTGATACTCGATAATTTTTTTCTTTTTTCTTTCATTTTATCATGGTGTAGTAGAAAAAGGTAGAGTGGTACCACTCTTTTATAGTCAGCTAGGAAATAGAGGAAAAGTGACTAAGAGATATATGTTGCCATTGAAATAAATTTAAATCAGTTCTTTCAGATACAAGAATCTTTAATTACATTCTGCATATAACAAAAATGTAAACTAAGATATACAATCCAATGTGTTATAAAACAATTTAGTGCACAACATAATACAGTTGATAGGAAATTAGGAATAACTCCTTGCAAATAAAAGTAATTATGTTTGTCATAACATTACATGTTTTGCTGTGATTACATTTTAAACTACTTTAATAGGTATATGTTTTTCTTATTTGCTCACTTATTTAGATTTTTTATTTGTTAAGTTTGTCTTTTTGCGGGTGTATTTCATAAATCACAAGGTAATTCACCATTGTCAACGTGGAATGTGGTTGAGTGCATGCTTAGTGACGTTAGAATTCACCTTAGTTTCAGGCAAATGATTAACTAAAACAATATATTTTTTTTTGCTTGCAGTTTCCACTTATTTACCACAGCCCCGTTTTGAAAAAACTAATCACTGAATCTTCCTGTGATGAAATTAGACTTTGCACTTGTGCACTTCATGATATTCCCAACGGAGCCAGCTCTTTTGAGTTTGTAGCTAAATTCTGCTACGGTGAGAAAATAGAGCTGACTTCATCAAATGTGGTTCCCCTCCTTTGTGCTGCCTATTACCTAGACATGACTGAGGACTACATGAAAGGAAATTTAATTTCCCAATTGGAAATTTTCCTGTCAGAAAGAATCTTATCAAATTGGGGAGATACAATTGTGGCACTCCACTCATGTGAACCTGTATTGCACTATGCTGAGAAGCTAGACATCACATCTGCATGCCTTGAATCACTTGCCTATAAGGCACTATATGGAAAATCATATTACCTGCATCCGCAACAACAAATGCATTGGAATGGGATTGGATACATGGATGAGGCTCCTCCCAAGTTAGTAGGTTCGGGTTCAAGTTTGGATTGGTGGTTTCATGATATTTCCTCACTGAGCCTACACCTCTTTAAGAGATTTATTGGGGCACTGGATTCTATGGGGCATGACCCTGTAGTTATCTCAAATGCAGTTATTTATTATGCAGATAAATACCACACGAAGTTAAACTCTAATTCCACTGGCAATTGGCCAATCGATCAGAGGATGTTGCTTGAAGAAATTGTCAGCTTGTTGCCAGTACAGAAAGGAGTCACCTCCACTAAATTTCTTTTTAGTGTCCTCAATACCAGCATCATGTTAAATGCAAATGTAAAATTCATCCAAAGCTTAGAAAAAAGAATTGGTACGCAATTGGATGAATCTACTATGGAGGATCTATTTGTGCCAAATTTGGGATATGCTAAGGAGGTGTATGATGCAAATTGCATCCAGAGAATAATTGAGCAATTTGTAAAAGAGAACTTTAATGTAAGTGAGATTGCGTGTAATTCAGCCAACAAAGAGTGCTTGACAGAAGCTGATTCAAAGCTGTTGGCAGCATTAATAAAATTGCTTGATGGGTACTTACTAAACGTTGCAGATGATAGAAATTTAAATTTTCAACAATTTCTCTCTCTTGCAAATGCAATTCCCATGGGTTTGAGGCATTGTGATGATGATCTCTACCTTGCGATTAACTCTTACATAGAGGTAACAATCAATTTTATTATTTCCAAAATCAGTAGAATATATCTTCAGCTAGCTAGAATTTATTGGGTTTCGGAAAATGTTATCTCATTCAGCTTTGGTACTTCACAGAATAAAGAGTAAATATCTCTGCAAACGTAAAAATGAATTCTTTTGCAATGATGTCCAGAGTACCCCTCTCTAAATAGCTTGTGCAAAATAACTGCAAATACGGAGGGAGAAATTGCACTTTTTTTTCTACTTCATCTTTACAGAAATTAAGATGGAGGGGAAGAATATGAGATGTATGCATGGTAATTTTGTTAAATTCATATTGCATTGCATGAAGATTTTCTTGGAAAAGGTTGAACTTGTGCATTAATATCTTCATATATTTTTTGTTTGTGTATGTATATGCAGTGCCATCCACAATTGTCAGATCAACAAAAGGAACGACTTTGCCAGTTAATTGACATACAAAGTTTGTCTGAAGATGTATGCAGAGAAGTAGTGCAAAATGAGAAGCTTCCCCTCAGAGTAATGGTTAAGGCTCTATTCTTTGAAATGCACCATTTAAAGAGCTCCCTCATCGAACTTGAATCAGACAACCGAATTCAGATGGTTGTTGGACCAGAAACAGAAAATGTAATGGAGTCTGTTGAAGGGAGGGATCTGATGGTGCGGTGTGTTCAATTAAAAAAGGAGTGTGCGGAGCTAAAGAAAGAGATGAAGAGAATTAAAAAGGCGAAAAATGTGAAGAAGACAAGCATAACATGTGGTTCTTTTTTTGTTAAAAGGTTTTTCTCGGGAAGAGTTATTAAGGCGCTTTTGGCGGCACCAAAAGTAGGTAATAGGATTGCAAATTAGATTTGAAGAATTTGATCTACACCCTTCTAGAACTCAAAACAAAAAAGAATGGACATCTTTCAAAATGCTAGTATATTACAATAGTAAAATGAAAAGAAAGCTCATGTGAGGTTCACAAATGAGAATCTAAGGTTCCGTTTGGATAGGTGTGGAAGAAGGGAAGAAGGAAAGAAGTAGGAAGAAATATTGGAAAGTGTGTAACTTTGTGAAGAGTTTGGATTGTTTATAATTTTTTTTTTCCTTCTTCCTTCTTCCTATCTTCTTCTCAACCCATCCAAACGCTATCTAAGAGGAGAAACTTTTATATTTTCTATTAATAAAGTGAGATGTCAAGACATTTTATTCTTTAAATTGTTGTTATTGCAGAATTACATGTCCGAGCTAGTTGACACGAGAGATGTTATTGTAATATATATAGAATTCATGGAGAATAAAATAAATTATAAATTTTGCTTATTAAAAATTTTCTTGTGATGTTTACAATATTGTATTATTGTTTGTTCATTAACCAGTGTATAGCTTGTTTTACCGAGGATCACATACAATATATTAAACTAAAAAAATAAATTTTGCACATTTTACTCTTGGACTTATCAATTTTTTTTTTTTTGTGGGATAAAAAACGTGCATTTGTTTCAGACAGGTATTGATACATATAAGAATAATGCACAAAAAAGGTTTTGAAAATCAACTTTCAATGTACCTGAGTACCTCTGAATTTCTATCCTATATACAGTAATTTCTAGAAAAACTGGAGAAGTAACTTTCAGTGTATGCATTATAATTTTTTTTTTGGGAGTCCATTGTATGCATTATAATTTATAAATTTATAATTACTAGAAAAAAAAAAGAAGGTTTTGAATAACTTTCAATGTCTTTATTAAAGTTAATTACTTGAAAGCGTTCAACTTTCAATGTTTTGAATAACTCTCATGTGCGCCCCACATATTTATTTCTCATCAATGGTCGCTGTCGCCTTTCGAGTGGTCAGGGATTCGAGTCCCAGTAGGTGGGACGGAATAAAAAGGGTGTGTGGATAGGCTACGGCCTTATATCAAGGGAAAAAAAAAAGGACATTACATTTATATCGCACTTATATACCTAATTCATCGATGAACATCCCCACAACATACACATCTGAGAAACATACACAGGCATGGAAACAGAGAAAAAGGGATACTTTGCAATCTTTGCAATTGTAGGTGCCTTTCTTTGTGCAATTCTCTTCTTCAGCATGTGGTCTGTTAAAATTAGCATCGCCACTTGTGCGATGATCAGTACTGCTATTCTGATAGTTCTTGCTTTGTTTTCCTCACTCTATGCACCAAGGAGTGTAGCTGATTCTGGATCCTATGATCGGCTTCGACAAACTCTTCATGAAAGCGGAATGTTGTTATAATTAGTAAGTTCTTCTCAAATTTTATTTTTGTTCGCTACAATTCGTGTGCTTGTTTCCTTTTTCATTTGGTACAAAAATTGTAATTTTTGTACTTTTATTATTATTATAGGTTTGTACTTGGTAAAGATATTTGTAAAACATAGCTTAGTATTTAAACTGGCAAATTATTACTCTTGGATTGTATTCGATTTTATCTGATGCAAAAAGTAATATGTTTCCGTGGAAAATCTGCTGCAAGTTGAAGTGGTTTCAATTTAAACCTCCTAAATTAATGCAATTTTGAGCTTGAATTAAAGCTTAATTACCTCAACAGTTAATACTTTTTTGTGGGGCTGTAAGTATTGACTTCTCAAAAGTGATGTTTGGCACAAATGTAATATGTGAAATTGGATAGAAAGAAGATGCAATAGTTTTTTTTTCTTTTTTTTTGAGTCAAAAATGGGGTCGAGCCACCATTTTTTTATATATAAATAATAGATTTAGCAAGATGCTAAAGTTACAAAAGTGTTAAAGAAAAAATAAAAATAAAAATAATGAAATCATAGAAGATCTAAACTAAACAATCAAAGGTAAAAGATCAGGAGATGGTGTCAACATGAGACCGATGTGCATGTTTCCGTTGAATCTAATAAAAAAAATAGAGGATACTGGTAAAGAGTATTAGTTTATAGAATAGTATTTTAGGAAAGTTTAAGTAAGTTAGTAGTTTGATACATAATAGTTGTGACTTTTTAGGTTCAAAGAAATAAGTGTCCATGTATTGGCGCATATAGCTTAGAATAGATAAGTTATTTTTGGAGTTGTAATAGTTATAAGTAGCAGGTCAATTTGTATCAAATATGCAAGAAAAAAATATTGTGTGTTTGTGTTCTTCTTTTTTTCTTTGTTGATGGTAAATTTCACCTTTTTACTAGTAAACAACCAACAATTGTGGTATCAGAGAGTTAGGATTTATTATATCTGATAGCTGAAGCGAACAACAACACAGTCAATAGTCGGTGCCTCAATTCAAAGGTGAAAATTATGAATTCTGGAGTATCAAGATGATGACTATGTTCAAGTCATATGGTTTACGAAAATTGATTGTGAAAGGTGTTGGGACAGCGACAGAAAAATTGAAGAAAGATGCAAAGGGTTGCTCCTTATTCAACAAGTTGTGCATGATTCGGTGTTTGTAAAGATCGTTGCAGCAAAATCAACAAAGACGGCATGGTCTTTCCTAAAAATGACATTTCAGGAGAGTTTTTAGGTGCTCGCTATCAAGTTGCAGGGCTTCAGACGTGAGTTCGAGACGTTGAATATGAACCAAGGTCAATCAGTTCAATTGCTCACTATCAACAGATCTGAAGAAAGAGATGACAACAAAACTTTTTACACCAAAGAAGAATTCTCCAGAAATCCACAATAGGATAGAGGACCTGGATGAGAAGGTGGAAGAGGTCAAGGTGATCTCGGTCGCATAGGAAGAGGTAGAATAAGCGATAATCAATAAAATTCTTCTAAACAATTGAAGAAAGATGTTGAGTGTTATTACTATCATAAGTTCTGCCATGTGCAAGTTGCTACAAAAATGAAAAGAGAGGAAGGACAAGATTTGAAGTGCTATTATTGTCATAAATTTGGTCATGTGCAGGCTGATTGCTATAAGAAGAAAATAGAAGAGAGTCATGTGAGTTTTGCTGAAGAAAAAAACAATCAACGACTTTTGTTTATGGCCAAAACTAATGGAGAAATATATGTGAATACAATCTGGTTTCTTGATAGCGAATGTTCAAATCATATGACAGAATTCAAGCATTTGTTCAATGAATTAGATGAATCATACAAGAAGGCAATAAAGTTTGGTGATGACAAAGAAATTCATGTTGAAGGAAAAAGAAAATCTACATGTTTAGTTAAGCAATCGCAGCACACATGCTACATGAGTCTATTAAATTCCCCAATTGACTCAAAACCTTCTCAGCTTTGGTCAGATGATGGACAATGGCTATACCATCAAGTTTGAAAGAGAAAACTGCAGAGTGAAAGATGCATATACTGGTCAGATGATGGTGGTGTTAAAGAAGACACAAAACAACCTATTTCATTTGGAGATAACAAAGGTTTAGCACAAGGAACATGCAGCCAAATAAATAAGTGAAAGCAAGATATAGAACTTTTGAGTAGGATGATATGGGTGTATTTTTTAAGTTACAAGCATGAAACTTTTAGGTTGTTTAAGAAGTTTACACCATGGCTGAAACACAAACAAGGATAAAATTAAAAGCCTTGAGGTCAGATCGTGGTGGTGAGTTTCAATCAAAAGATTTCAAGCAATTTTGTGAAAAAGAAAGAGTTCTACAGTAGCTAACAACTTCTTACACCCCTAAAAAAATGGTGTAGTTGAGTGCAAGAATCACACGGTAGTTGAATTAGCAAGATGCATGCTAAAATTGAAAAATTTGTCAAATAATTTCTAGGCAGAGGTAGTGGCTACAATTGCATATATGTTGAACTTGCCACCAACCAATGCAGTGATGAACAAGACACCGTTTAAAGCATGGTTTCAAAGGATGTCAAGAGTGAGATATTTATGTGTATTTGGATGTGTTGCATACGCCATCATTATAATTAGCAAATAAAATAAAAAAATGGATTCAAAATCAGAAAAGTGTGTGTTCATTGTATGTTGTGTGCAATTAAAAGGCTATAGGTTGTATAATCCAGTGACAAAGAAAGATTATTATTGGAAGAAAGTTTGATGAGAATGCTAGCTGGAATTGGTCGATGAAATAAGAAAACTTTCCAATAGCAGAAATAGAAGTGGATGATGATGAAGATAGAAGAGAGCTTCAACCTGAATCAAACGTGCCAAAATTACTTCAAGTCTATACAAGAAGAAGCATTCAACATCCACCGCAGAAGTCAAAAATCTTACAAGAATTGTAGGATACAACCCAAGTGTTGTATGTAGGAGATCCGGTGACCTATGAAGAGACATCAGAAAAGAAGGAATAGTGTCTAGCAATGAATGAAGAGTTGAGCGCAATTAAACAGAATCATACTTGGCAGCTAGTTGAACTACCAAAAGACCATACTATCATTGGTGTTAAACTGGTTTATAAGACTAAATTTGGGCCATATGGTAGCATTTTGAAACACAAAGCGAGATTGGTGGCAAAGGGCTATGCACAAAAAGAAGAAATAGACTATGAAGAGACAGCCTCTCCGGTAGCTAGATTTGAGACGGTTAGATTGTTGATGGCAGTTGCAGTCCAATTCAATAAACCTATCTATCGAATTGTTGTTAAATCTTCATTTTTTAATGGTGAGTTTTAAAAAGATGTTTATGTTGAGACAAGTTCGTTAGTGCCGTGACATGATGAATGTGATAGATTTTGGATTAAGAGGGAGCGTTGAATGTAATCTAAAAATAGAGGATACTGGTAAAGAGTTTTAGTTTATAGAATTGCATTTCAAGAAAGTCTAAATATGTCGCTAGTTTAACACAGAATAGTTGTGGATTTTTAGATTGAAAGAAATAGAAAATAAGTGTCCATGTATGGACGCATGCATATAGCTTAGAATTGATCAGTTATTTTTGGAGTTGTAATAAGTATAAGTAGCACGTCAATTTGTATTAAATATGCAAGAAAGAAATAAAAAAAATATTGTGCTTTTGTGTTCTTCTTCTCCTCTGTGTTGCTAGTAAATTTCAACTTTTTACTAGTAAATAACTAACAGATTCCCCACTAGAAAAGGAGCAATATACAAGATTATGTATGGTCTTCCATTCAAACACTGCTTGAGAAACAAGAGCATCCACTTATAGATTGGTACTCTTAAATAAATTCTGCCAAGTAAAGATTTTCATTCTCAGTGGTAATTTCAGTGGCCAGATGGATGCCAGTTCTGAAGGTTCTTTTGGGAAGATTTATAAAGGAAGTGCAGGGGAACAAACCATTGCTTCCGTTTGGATGCGTTGAGAAGAAGTAGAAAGAAAAAAGAAGGGAAGAAAAAAACATATAAACAATCCAAACTCTTCACATAGTTACACACTTCCCAATACTTCTTCTCTTCTTCCCTTCTTCCCGCACCTATCCAAAACGGAGCCAGCATAGAAATCATCTCAAAGTCTTCCACTCTATCAACACTTCAGGAATCAAATGAGTAGGTGTATTTTCTTGATCTCTAAAAATTCTATTGCACCTCTCTCTCTAAATTACAAAGAAAAAAATAGCAAAGAGGTCTGAGGAAAAATAGGATTGGCATCCAAAATAGAGTAGTGATGCATGTATAGGCAAAGCAGAATTGTGAAGTACAGGTGAGATGTACCTATCACTAAGAAGTGGCTCTATGAAGCTAATGAAGAAAGCACGTTCACCAAAGAGATGCTATACAGACTCAGAATCCAATTTACAAAGAGAGCACCTGTTTGTCAAATCTACTCCAGCCTCTCTTTTACAGAATATCAAGGGTAGCCATTTTATTTTAGAACATTTGCCACAGAAAAATCTTGAATAGATATAGATGTCAAACATGCATAGATGGATGGTGCAAAATATAAAAAAGTAAAAAGATCGAACAATATGAAAACTTTACAGTCAGAACCTTCCATCGGCGATGATGCCTTCTCTATTTTACCTGCTAGGATGTTAATTTCATTGAAAGTATAACATTGTGGAATTAGGGACATTCCAGTGTTTCTGGAACTCAACATATTCCACTTTTCCAAAATTAAGTTAAAATATGGTAGCATAAATTTCTCTATTTCATGTATCTAGCTATTGGTACCGAACATAAGTTTCCAGAGTTTGTTGGGTATGAAATCTGTTTATCCGTTTATTTTAGCGGTACCATATTAAATAAGGGGTATGAGTAAGATTTTATTTTTTGGATATGAGTAAAGAAAATTTTTCCTTAACTTAACGAATACGGGTACGGATATGGATTATTTCGTGTCCATTATCTAGCGGGTAAAATTTTGTAAACATATACCTATATATGGGTGCGTTTGGATAGGTGTGGGAAGAAGGGAAGAAGGGAAGAAGTGGGAAGAAGTATTGGGAATTATGTAACTTTGTGAAGAGTTTGGATTGTTTATAATTTTTTTTCTTCCCATCTTCCTTCTTCCTCTTCTTCTTCTCTCATCCAAACGCGCATGGTCTAGTGCCACACTTTTTTGTTTCCACAAATACCACACTTTACTTTTTTATTTAAAATTTAAAAAAAATAAAATATAATTGTCCAATCTATTTAGCAATGCTTGTGTTGACCTAAAATTTCATAATTTTTAAAGTTTATTTGATACTTGATCAACAGGTTGAAAAATGGATATATTAGAATTAATCTATTTTAATTATTTTGATTCATTCATTTTTGTCCTTTTGAATAAGCATCAAATAAACTTAAAAAATATTAAAATTTAATGACAACACATCCGTCCTTAAAATGAACATGATTAATGGTTTGGATTGGACAATTATATTTTAAATTTTAAAATTTAAAATAACAAAATAAAGTGTGGCATTTGTGACACCAGAATCTTACTCTCTATATATAATCATGTAGATAGCATATTTCATAAGATGTGGTATTAGTTTTGATTTTCATCGAAATTTATTTATATTGATAAAATAAATTAGTTTGCACTCAATTATATTATAATTTATAATTAGTTATATAGATATTTTTATTGTCAATTGACATGAGAATAAATTTCATGATTTTTATTATATGTAATGTATTATCTAAATTTTTTACTTTATATATATACTTTTTTATGTTATATATTTAGCACTATATTTTTAGTAAATTATTAATATTACACACTATGTATCATGCATTATCCTACATTTACTGTTAATTCTTAACGGGTACAGATAAAGTTAATTTTTTACGAGCACGGGTAGTATATGGATAAAAAAAATTTTAGTAGGTGCGGATATGAAAATACCTTCTACCGTATCGAACCAGCTCTAGCTGTGCGTGTGTGTCTAAAAAGGAATGTGTTTAACTGCGAGTACAAAAGAATGGCGGAATAAGCTACGTTGTCAATTTCTTTAAAAAATAAATCACTGACAATAAATTTTCATATCGAGCTTAAAACAAAATGCTTTTCGTTTTTGACATAAATTTGAAAAAGGCAGGTTCGACAATTGTATTTATAATACCGAATAATTCTTTTATTATTCAATTAATTAATGAATACGGACCTTTTTTCCTCGAATAAAAAAGAATTTTGATGAATAAAATTAATTCAAAACTTTTATCTAGCCGAAGATTTACTCGTCAATTGGTTTTAGACTTTTAGTACAAACATTAGGGTCTTTTTTGGATACTTAATTGGGTTTTGCGTGAAAAAAAAAAGTTTTTCATTGGGTCCTGACTCATGAAAAGTCTCCCAAAATCTGTGACAAGGTTTCATCAACGTCAGAGATTATGGTCCAGTAGTTGAATTTGTTGTAAAGGCGGAGCCTCGACTAACGTATAAAAAAAGTAGCTAAGTCTAATTAAAGACTTTCAGAGACAACGTATAAAAAAAAAAAAAAACTCTTGAACAAAGGAAAAGAAGATAATGGTCTGGGAATTAGCCACACCAATTTTATTTATAAAAGGTATCTTACATATAATTATGGAAATTAGTATAGTTTGTGTATATATAATAACTGAAATAAGATGTTAATATTAGTTCCTGATACATTTTATCCAATCCTTTTCTGTCAATCTCTCTGTAAATATTATCAGAACGATTTTTTTTTCTGGCATAATAAATGAAATGGTTCTTAAACAAAACATATGTGTGAGTTAACGTCTTACATAATTTCTCTATTTATCTATGTACGTATTATTATAACGTACAATTTTTCTGGTGCGAGAAAATTATTTATCTATGCTTGCGTGAGTTATTGTACGCTTATAATTTATAAACCATGAACTGCTGTCATCAATGTGCAATTACTATGCGGCTATGACTATACAAAAAACTCAATAGTTCTAAATCAAAGTAATATATTTTCGCCTTAATATGTCGGTAACGGCACGTGTCAAAATAAAATATCTACATTCTACAATATTAATGAACACGTACGTGTGGGATGGTGAAATCATAACGGTATTCATTTAATAATAATGTACTAAACGACAGCACCGTTATGAATATTACCCAAACAAATTTAGCAGCATTAAATGCCGTGCATCAACGTTATAATGCATATGCATGATGCAAGGAGCAAAAGAAAACACCGTTCTGTATTTACGACAATACACCAAGTCCACTGTACACTAGAGGAAAAAAGACCTTCTGTAACGGTACTTCTGTAACGATTTTTGAAATAACCGTTACAGAATAGTGAGGCATTAGGCGAGAAAATTGGCGCCACAAATCTGTAACGGTTATTATGAAACAACCGTAATAACATTTCCGTCATGGTCAGGAAAAAAAAATGCATCAACCATCTGTAACGGTTGTTGGATAATAACCGTTACAGATTTCTTATATTCTGTAACGGTTATTATCCAGCAACCGTTACAGAAAAAAAAAGAAATATATAAATATCAACCATCTTCTGTAACGGTTATTAGTAAATAACCGTTACAGTAGATTAACGTTTTTTTTTTAATGATTCTGTAACGGTTATTTACTAATAACCTTTACTGATATGGGACGAATTTTATTAATTTTTTTATGATTTTGTAACGGCTTTTTTTCTATTTTTTTTATGATTCTGTAACGGTTATTTTTTAATAACCGTTACAGAAAAGTTCTGTATTTAGGTCTTCTTTTCCATCCCAACAAACTCACAGCTCGCGCCGCATGCACTTAACTCTTTTCTGATCTTTTCATTTATTGCAATTTGTGGTGGTGGCTTCACTCCAAAAAAATAGTCAAAATTTTCTAAAATTTCTGAAAAAATAATAATTAGAAAGAGAATAAGAAGGACAGCAGATTTAAGGTAAAAAAAATTAAATTTGAACCGTATTTTTTATTTTTACATTTTTTTCTTATTTATTTCGATTTTTTCATTAATTTATGGTTATTTTTGTTTTTTTATATATTTTAAGATCTCATTGAATAGGAGAAGATCTTACATCGGTCGGATAAGTCGCACGATTCAACGGATCAGAAGTCACATAATTGAAAGTATATTTTCATGAACTTCTTTTTTTTTAAATTATTTGCATTTCGTTAATAATTTGCATATATATATAGGCATGAATTTCGTATTGTCATATAGGAACCAAATACCGGAATTCAACTGAATTTAGGTCATTGCCCGTCCGAGATTAATCCATGGATAGTACTCCCGGTCGGGAGTACTGCTCTTTGGATACGATCTGTCTCATTTAGGATAGCGAGTTGTACGTTAGATGCAATGTGTTGTCTGAGAAAAATTCGGCGGTATTTCCCTTGTGTTCCCACGGATACGTACGCACGAGCAATCGTGTGTTGGCGTATTCAGGGAAAATAAGGGGAAATGCTGCCGAATTTTTCTCAGATAGCACATTGCATCTAACGTACGCTCGCTAATGAGACAGAGTATCCAAAGAGCGGGCTAGGGTGGTGACCGGTCCGAAAACCTAATATTACAAATTGGTCCGAAACCCTAATAATTTGCATAAATTTTATTGTTCAGATGGATCGGACGTGGATGTACTTAAGTAATCGATGCTCGTCTACATTTTTGAAAGGACTTGAAGAATTTATGGTTTGTGCTAAAGAGAATTTGAAAATGAAAGAAGATGATAAAATGTATTGTCCTTGTCGTGTTTGTCAGAATTTGTTGAAGTGGTCTAATTTTGAAGAAGTGAAAGCTTATTTGATTATAAATGGATTTCAACCGGATTATAGTCGGTGGACACTCCATGGAGAGAATGGGGGGGATTGTTGTAATATTATAAATGTATTGGATTGTGTGTATGAGGAAGAAAATGTATTATTGGATGATGAAATTGATAATGTCAATGTATTTGATGATGAGAATGTAAATGATGATAGAAATTTAGATAACTCAGAATTTAATTCTGATTTAGATGAAATTGTGAACAATATGGATGATAATTTTGTTGATAATGTTGAAATTTTTGGTATGTTACGTGAAGAAGATAAAATAGCTTTATATCATGGTTGTGAATTGTCAAAACTTAATGCTGTTTTCAAACTGTTCAATCTTAAACCAAAAAATGGATGGAGTGATGCAAGTTTCACATCTTTGCTCAAACTATTACATAAAAAATTTCTTCCAAAAGATAACCAGTTGCCAGATTCAATTTATAAGGCTAAAAAGATGTTACGTCCTTTAAAAATTGGAGTTGAGAGAATTCATGCATGTCCAAATGACTGCATATTATTCCGGAATGAGTACAGACACTTGCATAAATGTCCAAAGTGTAATGCGTCACGGTATAAACCGAGGGATGATCAAATTGAAGATGAAGGTAGTAAGGGACCAGCTGCGAAAGTGGTGTTTTATCTACCAATAATACCAAGATTCCAGCGGCTTTTCTCTAACGCGAAGGATGCCAAATTGTTAAGATGGCACGCAGACTGCAGGAAAAAAGGCGATAGCATGCTCAGACACCCAGCAGACTCTCCGGATTGGATAAATATAGATAGGGAATTTGAAGATTTCGGCAGTGAACCTAGAAATCTGAGATTGGGTTTATGTACAGACGGGATGAATCCTTACGGCAACATGAGTAGCCGGCAGACTACGTGGCCGGTCTTATTGTGTATTTACAATCTTCCTCCCTGGCTATGCATGAAAAGGAGATACATGATGATGCCCTTGTTGATTTCTGGTCTCAAACAACCAGGTAATGATATAGATGTGTACTTGGCTCCATTAATAGATGACCTTGGTGAATTGTGGCAGAATGGAGTGAAAATATATGATGCACACTCTAGAAGTGAGTTTAACCTCTGTGCCATGATATTTTGCACAATCAATGATATTTCTGCATACGGAAACCTGTCAGGGTATAGGAATAAAGGAGCGAAAGCGTGTCCTATTTGTATGGAAAACATCCATTCTATGTACCTGAAAAACTCTAGAAAAAATATTTACTTGGGACACCGGAGGTTTATTAAGAACCGTAATCACCCTTACCGTCGAGACAAGAAAAGGTTTGACGGTACTATAGAAAAGGACAAGGCCTCAATACCGTTATCCGGTTCAGGGGTGTATCGACAGGTGAAGGACATTAATGTAAAATTTGGTAAGAAATTTTCAAATGAGATATCCAAGGGGATATGGAAGAAGAAGTCTATATTCTGGAATCTTGAATATTGGCAGAGTTTGGAGATTAGGCATTGCTTAGATGTGATGCACTTAATAAAGAACATATGTGAAGTTTTGATTGGTTGCATGTTGGAAATTCAAGGGAAAACTAAAGATGGCGTAAATGCGAGGAAGGACATGGTTGAAATGGGGATCCGGCAAGAACTAACGGCATAAGATAAGGGAAAAAGTCGAACTTAGCTACCTGCAGCACAATTTAATTTATCAAAGCAAGAGAAAAAAAGCTTATTAAAATGCCTGAAATCTATTAAGGTTCCTACTGGTTATTCCTCGAATATATCAAGAAAGGTTTCTATTAAGGACAACAAATTACTTGGTATGAAGTCACATGATTATCACGTCCTACTGACCCAGTTACTTCCGGTCGCAATTCGAGAAATTCTAAGGGAAGAAGTGAGGAAAACCATCACTAAGTTGTGTTTTTTCTTTAATTCCATTTGTTCTAAAGTGATTGATCCGAATAGTTTGGACAAGTTACAAGGTGTTGTACTAACCCTATGTGAGCTGGAGATGTACTTTCCGCCATCGTTTTTTGACCCAATGGTACATTTGACCATTCATTTATTTAGAGAGATAAAAATGTGTGGTCCTGTATTTCTACGATACATGTATCCTTTCGAAAGAGCCATGGGTCAATTGAAGGGGCTTGTTCGTAGCCGATCTAAACCAGAAGGAAGCATAGTGGAAGGATATGTGGTCGAGGAGGTTATTGAGTACTACACCGATTATTTGCAGGATGTACAACCAATCGGTCTTCCAAAGTCTCAACATGAGGGTAGACTTGAAGGAAAAGGTTATATATTAACTTCCAATGTTCACCTTATTTAGCACAAATGTTCACTTAAAGCACAATATTTGTTCACCTTATTTACTACAAATGTTCACCTAATTTGGCACATTTGTTCACCTTATTTAGCACAAATGTTCACCTAATTTAGCACATTTGTTCATCTTATTTAGCACAAATGTTCACTTAAAGCACAATATTTGTTCACCTTATTTAGCACAAATGTTCACCTTTCAGGTACAATTGGAGCTAGTACTCATATACCGGATCTTGCAATGAGAACCAAAGCACATATGAAAGTTCTCCAACATCTTGCTATTGTGGCGCCTTACATCAATGAACATCTAATCGAGTTACGTGAACAATACCCTTCTTACACCGAAAACTTGATTACCATAGAGCATTAAATAAAATTTGTCCAATGGCTAGAAGATAAAGTACAGTCCCAGTTGAAAAATAGAACAGAGGTAGATGAAACCGTGAAATGGTTATCAAGACGTCCTGATGCCGTGATAGAGACATACCAAGGGTATGACTTGAATGGATTTACCTGGTACACAAGGAAACAAGATGGTAAAAGTACCGTGCAAAATAGTGGAGTCACTGTTGTAGCTTTATCTAGTGATAATGTTAGGTCGGCTACTTATTATGGGTGGATCGAGGAGATTTGGTAACTAGATTACCTGAAATTTAAGATACCCTTATTCAAGTGTGCATGGATCGACAACGGTCACGGTGGAGTTAAAAAAGACAAGATGGGATTTATAACCGTTGACTTCAATAAAAGGGCTTATCGAGACGATCCCTTTATACTTGCAAATAAGCAAGCAATGCAAACTTTTTACATTCAAGATCCGGCGGATAAGAAAAGACATGTTGTGCTTCAAGGTAAATGTTCATCTTATTTAAGTACAAATGTTCACCTTATTGAGTACAAATGTTCATCTTATTTATTATTTGCCACTTTCAGGAAAAAGACGTATTGTCGGTGTCGGTGATGTCGTAGATGAAGAAACATACGACCACTTCGAGGAAATACCTCCTTTTTCTATCGGTATCGACGATACATCACAGCCAGTATCGATCAGTTGTAGGCGTACAGATAACACCGAAGGCGTGTGGGTCGACACGCGAAGGAAAAAAAAAGAAAGTAGCTACATAATCACATGTGAGTTTAAAAAACTGTTATGTACTAATATAACTTATTCTTAACATAGATATTCTAAATTGTTAAGTTAATAATTTTATTTTTATTTTTTGCAGGTCATTAATTGGTGAAATATTTTGTTAACAAGGAGCTAATGTATTTTTATTTTTGATTAATTTTTTAAATTGTAATTTTATTTTGTTAGAAAAAATGTAAAACAAAATTAAATTCATGTGTAACCAACACAGAAATTAAATTCAATCAAAACACTTAATAACATGCATGGATAAACCAACACTGAAAATATCAGTACTAAATGAAATTAAAACAAACACAAACTTTAAAGTTCAAAAAAAAATGAAATTAAACTAATCTGTAACGGTTATTAGCTAATAACCGTTACGAGCTAATAACCGTTACAGAAGAGGCTAATCTGTAACGGTTATTAACTAATAACCGTTACAGAAGGTTATTAGTAAAAAACGTTTGACCTTCTGTAACGGTTATTAGCTAATAACCGTTACAGATTAACCTCTTCTGTAACGGTTATTAGATAATAACTGTTACAGAAGGCTGAACCCTTTATTAATAACCATCCTGCTGGAATGCGTCTCTTCGTCACCGCTTTCTATACTCGATCGGCTGCCTCTTTCTTAAGCCTTTCTCGAACGACAGAAGCAAAACCCTAACTCTCTCTCGCGACACTCGGCGGCTTCCCTCTCTCTCTCGAAGGTAAACCCCTCTCTGCCTCCTTCCTCTCCTTCCTCCCTCTCCTCTTCCTCTCTCTCTCTCACTAATCCCCTCTCACTCTTTGTCTTTCTCTCAACTCCGACAGCACCTCGATCCGACAACACCTACTCTCTCTGCCGCTCTCTCAACTCCAACAGCACCTTCCCTCTCTCTCTCTCAGGTAAACTCTCTTTCTCCTCTTCCTCTCCCTCTGTCTCCATTTCCTCTCTCTCTCTTTGTCTCCTCTTCCTCTCTCTCTCTCTCACTGACTCCATCTCACTCTTTGTCTCTCTCGGTTACAGATCAACCTCCATCTCGTTCTCTCAACTCCGATAGCAACTCCTCTCTCTCTATCATCCGGTTAGCCTCCTCTCTCTCAAATTTTAATTTAATAGGGACTGAAATGCAAATGCTAGGGACTAATGTGCATAATTTGAACTGTTTGGGGGCCGTTTTGGGGATTATATTGGGTTGTTTGTTGCTATGGTGCATAAAGCACAATTTTAGAGACTAATGTGCATAAATTTGAACTGTTTGGGGGCTGTTTTGGGGATTATATTGGGCTGTTTTGTGGTGCATAAAGCACAATTTATTTAATATGGACTAAAATGCAAAAAATGCTAGTATGGGAGTTAATAATTGTGAATTGATTATTAGATATATATGCATTGTGAATTGATTATGGATAAGGAGTTAAGAATTTTATTTAAAATGGAAATTAGATGGAGAAGGATCAAAACGTGAATAAGGTGGGAGATGAAACATCCAAGGTGGGGGAGGAAACACCTACGGTGGTACCAAAAAGGATACCGTTATACGGACCTCCCAAGAGAAGGGTTGTCTCGGCTGTACGTCGTCTCCCTCCAGGCTGTGAAAGGAGCCCTGATTTTAGTATGGGAGTTAAAATAGATGATGGATCCAGTGAGAATAAGGAGGAGGACAAGAAGAATAAGGAGTTTAAGGAAGAGGACAAGAATTAGGGTTGAATTGTCTTAGGAATTAATAAAATTATCTATGTTATGTTGTGTGAACTTTATCTATGTAATTTGAAGTTTATTTTATTTGTGTATAAATTCATGTTTGAATATTATTGTATGTTTTAATTAAATGAATTTTAAATTTATGTATGTTTTAATTATTTGAATTTTAAACTTGTCCATGTTTGAATAAATTGAAAATTGCGCCAAACATTAATATATATTATATATGGTGTTTTAATTAGGTAGTAATGGAGAAAGGTGAAGGAAGCAATTCAAAGGGAAAAAGCCGATCGAACGAGTGTACGTTAGGCGCAAAGTTCGTGCCAATCCATCCTCTCAAAACCAAACGAACCAAAACCAAGCCTCTCAAAACCAAAACCAACCAAGCCTCTCAAAATATGAACAGCATGCAATGTTTTTCAAGCTTTTGATTGACAAGCTTGTGGCACCGTACACAGAGTGGAAAGAAGAAGTAATTGAAATATCAGATGATGAAGTCATTGTTTTGTCGGATGATGAACACTAGTTTTAGGATTTAGATTTATGTTAATGTATTTTGTTATTTGATATTGAACTTGTCGTTTAATGTTTATGTTTATGTTAATATATTTTGTTTATGTTGATGTTTATGTTTATGTTTATGTTTGTTTATGTTTATGTTTGTTTATGTTTGTTAATGTTATGTTTATGTTTATGTTTATGTTTGTTTATGTTTATGTTAACTTGATTTGATTGCTTTCATTGTTGTTAATTATTTGTTAATAGATATGTCTGGAGATCAAGATAGAGATTTACAGGGTGAACGGGCTTTGGAAGAATCAAGCGATGAAGAGGTCACGACGACTGAAATGAAGAAAAGAAGCAGGACGACAATGGAAGAGTTTAGGAGAAAAAAAGCTGCTGGGAAAAAGTATGAGAATAAATTTGACAAAGAAGGAGTGCCAATTGGTACTGAAGAGGCGGTGAACAAATTTGCATCATATTGCGGGTATCTGGCTAGAGCAAGAGTGCCAATCACAATTAATGATTGGCGGAAGGACGTTTCAAAGGAAACCAAACTTGAGTTGTGGTTGGACATTAAGGTGAATAAATTTTCACTTAAATCATCTAATTTAAATTTCTATGCTACCAATTAACTAACGTTTCGTTATGTTTCAGAAAATGTTCAACATCGAAGATGATAAAGCCATGAACAATACTCTCAAAGCGATGGGAATAAGTCACAGGGCTTATAGAAGTAGGATTGCTGAGGAGTATATCACAAATGCCGATCCAAACAATCCCCAAAATCCATGCGATAAACACCCAATCTCACAAAAAGAATGGGAAGAATTTTTCATGAAAAGGATGGGTGCAGATTTTGTACAAAAGAGCAACAAAGCGAAGGAGTTGAGAAAGAAATAGAAAGAGCCTCATAGGATGGGTTCCACTGGCTATAGAGGAAAAAAAGGTTCATGGAAACCTACAGACAAGATTGTCATACCCGGAGATTCTGAAGGGGCCGGTTCCACGAGCATTACCATCGGCGATTTGGAACCGAGAAGTCAAAGGTATTTCATGGAAAGGTCTGTGGCTACGATGGATAAAGGTACTTACACATGTAAAGACTTATTATATATGCTAACTTCAAATTCTGTTTTGTGATTATTAATAAGATTTGTTTGTTGCTTGTTAGATACTTACACGTTCCATAGCTCTGATTCGTCGACTATTGAGGCATTCAGTCGGTTGAGTGCCATGTCTGGTGAAATCAATTCCGTGTCAATACCGGAACAAGAAGTCTTAAATTGGGCGGTTGACAGGCCGGAACATCCAGGAAGAATCAGGGGATATCCTTTATGGACCAAGAAGGAAGATGTGTATAAAAGGAAGCCTAGAAAGAATGCGCATGAAGGATGGATGATACCAGACCAGATTGAAGAATTGATGAGCAGGGTCACAGCTGAATCCGCTGAGAAAACCAAAAGGGACTTGATTCACTCTGAGGAGATAATGAATGCGGCGAGACAACAAGCTTTTCAGGTAATCATTTTTGACAATCAAAATGTAATCAAAATGAATGAAAACTATTCTTCATCATCCAGTTGCTTCATAATTTTCAGGACGTGAAACAATGGTTGGCCAGTAGAGGATTGCAGTTTCAAGCACCACAGCAATTTGTGACGCCGTACCAGCCATTCGTTGAAGCTGAGGTAGACTTAGGAATGCCAAACGAAGAGTTATTCCGAACGGTTGCCTCAAGCTATATGCTTCCGGATCCGAGAAGTGTTGCTCAGGTTCATATTGATCATTTTTCTCTTTTCTCTTTAGATTTATTTTTGGCTTAGCATTAGGGTTTCTGATTGAACTGAATTTCAGGAAGAATTGCCGTGCGATCTCTTTTCTCTTGATCACAACAACCAGAGGATTAAGGTGGCCGAAGGAAATATTATTCCGAGTGTTGTTGGTCAGATCGTACACGGCGTGCCTCTAACTGATCAACAATTGTATGTCCATCTTCTCCGAGTAGGCGATGAATTTCGTGAATGGCAAGTCCCTGGTAGGTCAGATGAGCTATTAGGAAATAATATAGGGGGCCGATTCCCATGGCCGTCATTTTTGGTGGAGATAGGCCACAAGGTATCGTTTTATTTAATTATGACAATCTGTTTCATACATTTCTCCTAATGACTTATTAATATGATGGCATTGAATGCAGAGTTTGACCAAAAAGAAGCCGGCCAAAAAGAAGCCAAAGACGAAGGAGGCGGCGAAGAATGTGGAGGAGAGTCCAAAGGTCCCAAGTGCGGGGTCGTTTGTTACTCGTGATCCACTCCTCCCAAAGGATATTATTGACAGGCTGAGCCCATCCGAACTAGCAGTATACAGACTGTTGATGCTCCAACCAGAAGAAGAGAATAACTTTGAGCTGCCTAATTGCAATCCTTGGGGTACGCACGATGGCGATGTTAAGTTCAACGTTAATGTCGACGATATTGTCGAATGTTTTAAAAGGGAGGAGCTATCTCAATCGATTGTGAAATTTTACTGCTGGTTTGAATTTTTCAACTTTAATGTTTATTTTTTTCTTCATTCAATTCCTTCAAAATTGAAATTGTTGAACTTTGATATCCATGTTTGCAGGTTTTGGATGGAAGAACATTCAACAGGTCGAGAAGAGAATGAGTTCTCCAAGAGCATCACTGTATTGGATCCAGAGTTATTGGCTGAGTGGAAATTCAAACACGAAAAACTCGGTGCGGTGAATTACCTAACGAGAGCATTCATGGATAATCCATCCTCTTATCTTGTTTTGCCGTATAATCAGCAGTAAGAAATATAACCAATATGGCTACTAATGAAAGAATTTTGTAGTTTCCTTTAATTCCACCAAAATAATAAATCTCTACTAATTACAGGTTTCATTGGGTTGTCCTTGTTATTAATGTCGAGAAGCGCACCGTTCACTTTGTTGATTCTTTGGAACGCAAGAATCCAAAGTTATATATTAAGCCATTCATATCTTCGTAAGTTTCCATTTCTGAATTAAGTTAAAGCATGATGAGATTTTTCAAATTAAGAAATATTAGATTTTGTTGTTTTAAATGATATTGCATGCAGGGTATACAAGCGGTATTTAGTGGAAACCGGACAATATAGCCAAAAGAGCAGAACAAGATTTGATTGGTACCGAATTAAGGTACAGAACTTATCAGTTTAAGATATTATTTGTTTGTGAAATTGAAATTAACTAAAAAAGATTGTGTTTCTTTTGTTGGAATCTTAATTAGGGACCGATACAAAGGGGCGGCATAGAGTGTGGATATTTCACAATGCTCAACATGAGGGCAATATTAAGTAGTTGTACTACGGTCGGAGAATTCCCTGAGGTAATGTTAAGCCGATTTATTATTTTAGGATTTCATATTTTTATTGGTTTAGGGCTTAGGGTTTACAAAATTATTTGACTTTATCAATTGTTAATGATCAAATTGCAGTATATCGAGCCGGTTGGACAACCATATAAAAACGAAGACATTGATGCAGTCGTTTCGGAGGTTATGGACTTCATGTATGGGGTATTATTTTAGGAAAATTTTGACTTGACTTGGTGTTAACTCTATGTATAGTTACTGTTTTAATTTTTGCTACATATTGATATATGTTTTGTGCTTGGTATATATATGTGACATCTGATATATGCATGATATATGTTTGTCTGCTGCATGTTGGTTTGTATGATGTAAATTGGGTACCAATTTGGTACCAATTCAGCTAGCAAAATTGGGCTAGCCAATAAAACATGCGAAATCCAAAAAAAAAAGAAGGTATTTTGTAATGGTTATTAAGGAATAACCGTTACAGAAGACTGGATTCTATAACGGTTATTAGATTATAACCGTTACACATGATCTAAAAAAATAGTAAATGTAATTTTCGTCAATAATAGGATAACGGTTATTATATAACAACCGTTACAGAAGCCAGTCTTCTGTAACGGTTATTAGATAATAACCGTTATAGATCTGTAACGGTTATTAGACATTCTGTAACGGGGGCTACTGTAACGTTACGTGTACCGTTACAAATGCCTTTTATTAACCGTTACAGAAGTCGAAATTTTGCGTAGTGGTAAATATTTTTACAACCACCGATCTCCATTTTCCAAATCAAATTGGACGATCCTGATGTAAAAGTGCAAACAATTCCTAGAGAAAAGGAAAGATTGCACTGTAGTTTATTTTCTTGTTTCATTTCGTTCCGTCTCAATAATGTTTAGAAATTTTCGTTTCGTTTCCATTTCATTTACAGAAATAAAATTAGTTTCCTATTCATTTTCTGTTTTGTTTGAATAGAATTAAAGTTTATTTGATACTTGATCAACAGGTTGAAAAATGGACATATTCTAATCTATTTTAATTATTTTGATTCATTCATTTTTGTCCTTTTGAATAAGCATCAAATAAACTTAAAAAATATTAAAATTTTATGACAACGCATCCGTCGTTAAAATGAACAAGATTAATGGTTTGAATTGGACGATTATATTTTAAATTTTAAAATTTAAAATAACAAAATAAAGTGTGGCATTTGTGGCACCAGAATCTTACTCTCTATATATAATCACGTAAATAGCATATTTCATAAGATGTGGTATTAGTTTTGATTTTCATCGAAATTTATTTATATTGATAAAATAAATTAGTTTGCACTCAATTATATTATAATTTATAATTAGTTATATAGATTTTTTTTATTGTCAATTGACATGAGAATAAATTTCATGATTTTTGTAATATGTAATGTATTATCTAAATTTTTTACTTTATCTATATATTTTTTTTATGTTATTTATTCAGCACTATATTTTTAGTAAATTATTAATATTACACACTATGTATCATGCATTATCCTACATTTACCGTTAATTCTTAACGGGTACAGATAAAGTTAAATTTTTACGAGCACGGGTAGTATATGGATAAAAAAAATTTTAGTAGGTGCAGATATGAAAAAATACCTTCTACAGTATCGAACCAGCTCTAGGTGTGTGTGTGTATGTGTCTAAAAGGAATGTGTTTAACTGCGAGTACAAAAGAATGGCGAAATAAGCTACGTTGTCAATTTCTTTAAAAAATAAATCACTGACAATAAATTTTCATATCGAGCTTAAAACAAAATGCTTTTCGTTTTTGACATAAATTTGAAAAAGGCAGGTTCGACAATTGTATTTATAATACCGAATAATTCTTTTATTATGAGTCAGGACCCAATGAAAAACTTTTTTTTTTCACGCAAAACCCAATTAAGTATCCAAAAAAGACCCTAATGTTTGTACTAAAAGTCTAAAACCAATTGACGAGTAAATCTTCGGCTAGATAAAAGTTTTGAATTAATTTTATTCATCAAAATTCTTTTTTATTCGAGGAAAAAATGTCCGTATTCATTAAACGATGAATTATCAATGTGCAATTACTATGCGGCTATGACTATACAAAAAACTCATAGTTCTAAATCAAAGTAATATATTTTCGCCTTAATATGTCGGTAACGGCAAGTGTCAAAATAAAATATCTACACTCTACAATATTAATGAACACGTACGAGTGGGATGGTGAAATCATAACGGTATTCATCACTTAATAATAATGTACTAAACGACAGCACCGTTATGCATATATTACCCAAACAAATTTAGCAGCATTAAATGCCGTGCATCATCAAAGTTCTAATGCATATGCATGATGCAAGGAGCAAAAGAAAACACCGTTCTGTATTTACGACAATACACCAAGTCCACTGTAAATATTTTTACAACCACCGATCTCCATTTTCCAAATCTAATTGCACGATCCTGATGTAAAAGTGCAAACAATTCCTAGAGAAAAGGAAAGATTGCACTGTAGTTTAATTTCTTGTTTCATTTCGTTCCGTCTCAATAATGTTTAGAAATTTTCGTTTCGTTTCCATTTCGTTTTCAGAAATAAAATTCATTTCCTATTTTGTTTTCTGTTTTGTTTGAATAGAATTAAAAGCTTAAACAAAACGGAACATTATTGACAGTGCTAGATATAATATCAAAGTCAAAAAGATTTTTTTTTTCTTTTTAATAACGCCTACCGTTATCCAACGTCCACAAATTAAGGTAAAAATCGAGCGAAAGTAACAAGCCTTTTTTTTCCGTTTATAAGATCAAATTGAAAATTGATGTTAACCTTTCATTTGAATATTACTATCTAAGTATCTAACCATATATAAAATTTAATTATAAAATTCAAAGATCTGAATAATATAAATTAGGAGATAGATGCAGCTTCAGTTAGAAGTTGAATACATCATTGAATAACTCATTTTGCAACAATTAAGAATAATGAGATTGTTTTTAGCTGTTTTTAATAAAAAATCCCTTTACAAAACATTTTTTTTTAGAAAAAAGCCAATGCATAAAAGATGGTTCGGACTATTCTTCCCCATTTCTGCCCACAATCAATTAATTAAAATTAGTTTATTACAATTTTCAACTTAGAAAATAATAATGTGATTCCTAGGTTCCCGTGCATATATATACATATTACATATACTTATAAAAGCAAGTCTAAAGGTCTATCCAAATTTGAGTCCAAAGGTGCAAACAATTGTTTACCCAATGTAATATAGGCCATGGATTGATTATGATCTAATCAGATCAGTGGTGTGGATTTAACAGGGAGTTAAAAGGTTTAAACCTTTGGTATAGACTTGTTAACATTTGCGCGGTTCGCTCCGCTCCGCTCCGCTGGTTTTTTAATTAACGTAGCAGGAGTTCGATTCTCCGTGCCGGTTTTTTTTTCTTTTGCGATTTTTATTCAATTCTCCGATATTTGTCGGCTCCTCTAGGTTTTATTTCGTCAAAAGAGGAAAGAGCAAATCATTCCATTAAATCTTTCGCATTTCCTTCATAACCGTTCTTCCTAATTTTCTCTAAGATCCAACTTCTTCCTCAATACAGAAAACCTATTCCCTCGCTACCACACCTCTCTCCGATCAAATGGCGTCGCACAACAATCCCACTCCACTCCTCTCGACCCCATCGCCCAAGCAGCTCGCGCGTCTGACTCCGACTCTGACTCCGACACAGTAGCCGTGTATAACTCCCACTCAAGCAAACCTCTTCTTCCTCTGGAACATCACCTTGGCCGTCACATGCTTTTATGCGCCAGATCAACCCGAGCTACCCTCTTTTGGTGAGCGCCTCACGTCCTCTGATTTTCTTTGAAATTATTTGTACAAAGAGGTTTTATCCTTGGTGGCAAGCCATAAATGCATTTCAATCGTACACAGTTTGTAGTTTGAAAGCAAAATTTCCGACTTTTAAATTAATGCAAAGAATATCTTTTTTAGGTTGGTTCAAGAGGAGGGTTTTATCAGGGGACTGGAATAATTGGAAAGGGCATGTATTCTCAAAGATGTGAAATAATTCAGCCTCTGCTAAATCGACGGTAATATTCTTTCATAACTACTTCTTTTCATTTTTGAATTAGTAGGAACACAAACAGATAGTGTTTAATTGGTAGCAAAAAAAAAAAGTCAAATCGAAACCTAGAAACATTCCTAATGCTTAATTTCACTTTTTTGAAAATGAAACCACCAGCCATACATTTGTCGATAGGCTTATTTTCTGATATGCAACGTTATTTTATGTATCAGGTACTTTAATGTTACTGGATTAGACCTAGAAGGCTGGTTGGGAGAAGCTCCAAGGCCTGAATTGAGAGAGCATGGTCGCATATCAGGTGCATGTTTTCATGCAGCCCTGGGAATAAAGGGATATATCATTTGTTGTTCATTGCTCACCTCAGCATTTATCCCAAAAGTCGTGTATGCATATCTACCTTTACTTCAGCTTACTGTTTTAGTTTACAGCTCTCTGCCAATTGATTTGATTTTTCTTTTCTCTTTCAAGATTTTTCTAATCTGCATTGGATAATGGATTCCGTTAAATGATCAAGAAATTGCAGATAGGAATGAAAAGAGTTTATCCTTTTATTAATTTTATTTCAGGTGGGCACCAGTTTGGTCATGATTGGCCTTGCATTGAAACCTCGATTGTGTTGTCCACTGGAATTAAGAGAGGCTATGCAGTGTCTGGTTGTCAAAGCTAGGTTTGTTCTTTTCCCTTCATTTCTTCTAATTTTTTGCATTGTTTTCCTCGGTTATGCTTTGGGTTGTTTGCTTTTTGTTTACCAGTTGCTGCCCCGTCAAAAGCTGGTTTTCTTTCTAATTTGTGTTGGGTAAAGTAATATTTTGAGATGGTTTTTCAATAGTTGATTTCGCCATCCTATAAGTATTAAAACTCATTGGTTTAGATCAACCTGTAGTGAACCAGTAGAGCCTCTTTGAACTATACTTATGTGTGGCATGGTTTGACACACACCAATACCCCACTGTTGACATAATCTCATATGCTGTACGACTGTACCAATGAATCTAATGCTATCTGGCATGTCTAGACAACTTAATGACCATATTTATTTTGTTGTGTGGTTTTGTTCTGATTCTTTTGCTTTTTCATGGTATAATTTTGGAAACTGATGCTATAAGGACATTGCTGGAAAAGTGGATACTAATGATTTTGATGGTGTTGTACCCTTTTCTGAATTCTAAGCAGGTAATTTGTTTTCAACTTCTAGGCTTTGTTATATCTCTTGCAATAATCCTCTTCAAAATGTTTATTTAATTTTACATGTCGGCTTTTAATTTGCAAACATAAGAAGTGTGCATTATTGTTTTTGTTGTGCAGATAATTTCTCAAGCTCTGGCTACTACAAAAGAGCTCCTCGCGAGGTCCCTACTTAAATAAATCGTTGCCCTTTTTGGTTTTCCTTCTTGTTTTGAATTTTAATATTGTTCTTAACCTTAATTAATCAACACTTTATGTTGCTTGCATGTACTGACCTGTTGTTGTCACAATGGATTGGTGTGAAAGCCAGATAATATAGTATACAGTTAATATATGCTTGGTTGTACTTTTAATTCTGTGAAATTTATATACAAAAATGAATGTTGCTTTAAAAATCTATTTGTATCTAAGATATTTTGAAATGTTGCAATAATTCTGAAGTTTAATCAATGAAAAGAAAAGGAAATAACCTTTATTTTTCTCGAATCCTTTTCAATTTTTTTTTACTTTATATCCTTTTAGAATTTTTTTTTCTCGGGAGACTTATGTCAGAATTCTCACTGTGTATTTGCTTGTGAGAATTGACTCAGATGGAGGAGCAGCTCTCGTCGTTGATTATGGCAAAGACCTCATTTTGACAGCCTCCAGGTATCCTTGTGTAGTTGTGTTATTGGAAAAAGAAATTGAGATCAATCTATAAGATTCCTTGCTTGCATTGCGTTCAGTTACAACTTATTTGTAGAACTTCATATATTATCTTTATCAATGGTTATTCCTCAATTTCGGCATATTTATTCCCAATTGTACTCATAGAATTAGAAAAAACATGGAGCCAAATTAGCATAATTTACTGAAGCTGCACGAATTAGGCGGAGCACATGGGCCAATTAGCATAATTTACTGATTATATATGAAATTTGAGTACGCAATGTCAGATTAGAAGCTAATTTGTTCCATTCTATTTGATTTATTTTTCTGTGCATTAGGGTCTTGTAAAAATAATTGAAGTAAGTATTCATAAGCAAGTTCCTATTACATGCAATTTCTTTATTTCCTTTGCATTGCTGAGCTGGTATTTCCTTTATTGGATATATTTATTTTATATTCATGTCCATTTATTGTGCTAGCTTTGTTGGTGCTTTGATCATGTCAGAATATTAACTCAATATTTTCTACCAGGCAATAAAGTAGGATGTATGCAAAGACAGTCGAGGCAGTTAAAGATGCTAATAACAGATCCACATTGCATTTCGCTGCCAGAGAGGGTAAAAAAGACATTTGTGAGTTTGGCCATTGTGAATTTGGCATAACCTACATTTGTGAGTTTGGTCCAGGTTAATTTTTATTTCCATCCATTTCCTTGTTTATTTTATCCTTTTGGTTTTTCAAATAATATTGGATAGAGTTGTTTATAGCAATTGTCTAAATTCAAACTATGTTCCATTTGGTAATAGAATTATTTAATTAGCTTCATCTGATTTCTTCTCTATACATATTTTGCTGTCATAGGTGTGCCATGCGCATGGCGAGTCTGTCCGAACACGACTCCAACAATTCAGTGTAATAAACAAGTTTAAGAAGAGAGCACTTAAGGTAATTTATTATTTTATCTCAATTCAAATTGTGTAACCGAGCTTTGGAATACAAAACATACGATTATGTTATGGTAGGTTAATTTTCTAATCTAATTATATGAGGGTGCGTATCAATTGTGTAAACAGGTGATAGCTGAGCATCAGACTATTGATGAAGTAGCGGACATAAAAGATTTATTTGAAAGGCTCGATGTGCGGCGTACCGGCGAGATAACCTTTGGTGAATAACTCCTTTTTCTCCATAATAGGTAAGAATTATAATCAGTATGTACCATTCCTCTAAGGCTCCAGGCTGTAATAAATGACTAAATGAGTGGAGTAGAAACAAAAAAAAAATTGAGAGGAGGTTGTATTTGATATCTTAATGGTATTATCTTATGTTTTGCTTTAAAGCACTTGCTGCAGCTTCTTCACCTCTTGGGGTTATTGGAGGTACATTTGTTGGTCAGGCTGTTGCAACTTTGGTAAGATTACAAAAGGGAAAAAAGAAAAATATACAATTTGAACAATTTTATAGTGTTTTAGTTTTCTTAAATCTTAATATTGAATTGAACTTTTAAATTCATATCGTGTTGTTCTGCAGATAGCTGTTCTTGGTGGGTCATTGGTTGGGAAGGTTTTATCTGAAAAGATACAGTCGATTAGATGAACTTTAGCATCAACAAGGTATGTGCAAAAGTATCTTTCCATTTTGGTTTGTATATAAATTTGAAGATTTTACTTTTTAATTTCTTCAATTGTAATTGTCTGGCTACAGTTTGGTATTAAAAAGGAAGAATGGTGCATCATTTCTTTGTGAGCAAAAACAACAGGCCATTAAAAGTACATATTCCACAAGAGGATGCGGCGCACAAAAAGTTTCATGTGCCGGTAAGACAAGACATTGTTAAGTGATTGCACAATGTCAAAACTTATAATTTACAAATAGTCAACAAGTCGTTCAATTGTTCAACTGGTTATATTTGTTGTTATTTAGGTGCAACCCATTCTCTGGTTCCACGCTCTAAAACCCAAATACCCAATACATGGACAAAGAGTTACTCAGACTCTGTTTTCCAATGGAGTTAGAATGGCTATATGTACAAAAGTAAAAAAGTAAAATATTAGAAAAAAAAAATCCACTGTAGTTTTTATTTGAACCTCATGTAATATTGTAATTATTTTAATTATAGCTTGATTACATTTTTTCACATTATGACACCACTGTGTTCATTGTATGTTGTATCATTAATTAAGCAAGATTTTTTTTCTTGTTGTTTTTAGTCATGCGTTTGAAGGTATCTTAGCTTTTTTTGAAATATATCAAATAAAAAATTGTCCGCACATTGGGCGGGCACTGTCGCTAGTATATACATATGCGCGTGTATACACAAAAAAAAAAGTTCTTCCTTTGGTATAATGGTATATATTGGGAGTGGCTACTAAGGTATTTTTTTTAGAAAACACTTGGTAGTGGCTACCAAGGTTGTAAGAACTACAATACAATTAATAACTAAAAGCCCTGCTCCTACCTTGTATATAAAAAGAAGTTGAAGGCTAGCTAAATTTCAAATATCTTTGCCTGTCTTATGCATGAGAACCCGCATCACAACATTTCTACTGCCGAAACATTAATTATGCATCATGAAAAGAAATACATCAATGTGAAATGAGATAACGTACGAGCCGATTCAAGCATGTCGCTTATGATTATAAAAGAGAACTACAATTATTATATTTATACATTAAGCTGAAGAATTAATAAAAATATATAATTATGAAAAATGATATAAAAAATTATATTATATTTTGTGATATCTACAATGTATAAGTCGTACATGAATTAATTAATAATGATTTATACAACCCAAAAAGAAGGATGAATTATAGATAATGCGTTGAATCGAGGAGGCGGAGTTGTTTACTCTAATTAAATAGAAGTTAATCGTATGATAAATCGGAAAAATATAGCAAACGTACCACAGGTAGTGGAGGAGGAGTAATCTGGTACAGTTCAAACTGATGCCTACAACGGTCGGGGTAGTAGTAGGTAACAATGTGGTAAAAAATGAGCGGCAACCGAACATGCTCCGCTATGGAACCCTCCTGTGCTACCCGTGGCATGACAGCCCTGTCGAGTACGTACGGAAACCAGTTGACGTTATGAACGTTCAACACGGCTAGGTAGTCCCGTGCGTTCTCCACTGCCCCGCGATGCTGGCTCCGTGAGAAAGACCGAGCTTCGCCCCATTTCCTGAAAATTTTGAACGTTAGGATTGATGTGTTGTAATTTGCATAAAATTATTGAAAAATTATTATAAGTTATTACCTCCCAAACGGTACACATGAATCTAGGTTAGGCTGTCCTAATCCACCGATAGGAGCAACCTCTGGGCGACAAACAGGGAGGTATGACCATGCCCAAAATAATAGTAGCATCCAAGGTCCCGTCACAACCTTGAAACGCATGGAGGCACGGTCCAGAGCACGATACAGACAAGCAAGCGTGGCACCTCCCCAATTGAAGTCCGGAACTTCATTCAAATTGCCCTGCATTTAAATTAAACAACGCATTGAAAAAAAAATTTCAACATTGAAAAAAATAAAATTAAATTGCTGGTTGTTCAATAAATGATTAATATTGAATTTGTAATATTAAAATATTAAAAATATCATTTTGTGTCAACAAATAAAAATATTGAATTTGTAACATTGAATTCTAATATCATAGTAAACAAATAAAAATATTATTTATGTTAAGAAAATTATACCGATACGAGCTCCAAATAGTATGCTGGGACGGAATTCTAAGAAATATCGGGAAACATCAACGTCCCAAATACCTCTAGAGCCACTACACGCGTGTATCGGGATACAGACAAGCAAGCGTGGCACCTCCCCAATTGAAGTCCGGAACTTTATTCAAATTGCCCTGCATTTAAATTAAACAGCGCATTGAAAAAAAAATAATTTCAACATTGAAAATAACAAAATTAAATTGCTGGTTGTTCAATAAATGATTAATATTGAATTTGTAATATTGAAATATTAAAAATATCATTTTGTGTCAACAAATAAAAATATTGAATTTGTAATATTGAATTCTAATATCATAGTAAACAAATAAAAATATTATTTAAGTTAAGAAAATTATACCGATACGAGCTCCAAATAGTATGCTGGGACGGAATTCTAAGAAATATCGGAAAACATCAACGTCCCAAATACCTCTAGAGCCACTGCACGCGTGTATCGGAATACAGACAAGCAAGCGTGGCACCTCCCCAATTGAAGTCCGGAACTTCATTCAAATTGCCCTGCATTTAAATTAAACAGCGCATTAAAAAAAATAATTTCAACATTGAAAATAACAAAATTAAATTGCTGGTTGTTCAATAAATGATTAATATTGAATTTGTAATATTGAAATATTAAAAATATCATTTTGTGTCAACAAATAAAAATATTGAATTTGTAACATTGAATTCTAATATCATAGTAAACAAATAAAAATATTATTTAAGTTAAGAAAATTATACCGATACGAGCTCCAAATAGTATGCTGGGACGGAATTCTAAGAAATATCGGGAAACATCAACGTCCCAAATACCTCTAGAGCCACTGCACGCGTGTATCGGGATATAGACAAGCAAGCGTGGCACCTCCCCAATTGAAGTCCGGAACTTCATTCAAATTGCCCTGCATTTAAATTAAACAGCGCATTAAAAAAAATAATTTCAACATTGAAAATAACAAAATTAAATTGCTGGTTGTTCAATAAATGATTAATATTGAATTTGTAATATTGAAATATTAAAAATATCATTTTGTGTCAACAAATAAAAATATTGAATTTGTAACATTGAATTCTAATATCATAATAAACAAATAAAATATTATTTTAGTTAAAAAAATTATACCGATACGAGCTTCAAATAGTATGCTGGGACGGAATTCTAAGAAATATCGGGAAACATCAACGTCCCAAATACCTCTAGAGCCACTACACGCGTGTATCGGTCTAACTCCTCCCAGTAGCACCTGGCTGTGGCGCCACCCCGCAATTTTGCCGCAACCATTTCAACTTGATGTTGTTGCCCACAACATCGCCCCTGCATTGTACAAATTTAAAATAATCAATACAAGTAAACAATGCATATATTGAATAGGCAAAATCAATATTGCCTTCTTATTTTTTTCACTTACTCCCTGCTACTCCTTTCTCTGTGCCAGTCTCTCAAATCTTCATGAGGATAAAGATTTGCACGAATCTTTTCCTCCCAGGGCCCTCTCGTATTCGATCTAACTGGAATGCCCATCGAGCGCAAACCATATAAGAAGGCAACATCCTGGTAACAATTACAAAATACGTTAAATTCGTGTCATGTTAATATTGCAATTCGTGTCTTTTAAATATTACGAAAATTAATATTCAAATTTGAATTTTAAATATAAAGTTTAAATAAATGTGACATTAAATTCGTGTCATGTAAAGTCAAAATTTTATATTAGAATTAATTGTGAAAATTAATACGAAAATTATATTAAAAAAATTTAATATCAAGTTTAAATAAATTACCTGTAGAGTAACGGTCATCTCTCCAATGGGAAAATGAAAAGTATGCGTCTCCGGACGTCAAAACTCGACCATTGCCTTCAGTAATGGCATGTCGACGTTGACATGCTTCACCTTCGTAATGTGACTGAGCCCCAGTTTGATCAGCCTTCCCTCAATCCGATCGTCCACCTTAATCGTTCGCTTGTGCGATCTCGTCTCCAAATGTTTTTCACGCTGCATTAACACAAAACATAAACCGTTGTATTAAAAATACAATTTATAAGCATTTACAAACATTTAAAATAAATAAATTTATTAGATTGAACATAAAAATATTATAAGCATTTACAATAAATACAATTTATAATACAATTTATAATAAGCATTTAATACAATTTATTAGATTGAACATAAAAATTTATAATGAACCTCATTTTCAATTAATTTTTTACTACAAATTATAATAAGCATTTAATACAATTTATAAGTCTATTAAGAAATCTAAATTATTAAAGTAAAAAAATATAAATTAACATAAAACAGTTTATTACCTCCTCAAAAGACAAACCAACGAGATGCTCGTTATCCGTAACAAACAAAATCTGTTGGTTTTCTACGTTGGCTGGTTGCACAGGTGGATTGATATTTTGCGCGCTCGGACGGGCTGCGCGACGCCTACGTCTTTTTGGCCGAGGCTGGGTGGAGGGTGCTTCGGTGGGGGTGCTTCGGTGGGAGGTGGTGAAGCACCAGAAGGACCAGCCTCATCTTCTGCTGAACTCATCTGATTCAAATAATATAAGAACAACAATTTAAAACAACAATGAATTTAATATTTTTTCAATAATCAAAACAAACAAAACAAAAATTATTTTTCTATGTAATTGACATTTTCACAATAATTACTGATTAATAATCTACATTTGCACCATAATTTTTCTATATAAATATCTTTTTATTTCAACAATTTACTAACTAATTCCATTTATACACAATTATCATAATTATCATCATGCATCAATTATCAACAATTTCAGTTATACACAATTACTAACTAATTCCATTTCAACAATTATCAACAATTATCAACAATTTCATCAATTATCATCATGCATCGATTATCAACAATTTCATCATTTTTTCAATAATTCCACAATTTCATCAATTATCATCAATTATAAATAAATAATTGATCAATTAACTAATTCCATTTATACATAATTATCATCATACATCAATTATCAACAATTCCACAATTTAATCAATTATCAACAATTCCATCACAATTTCATCAATTAACATCAATTATCAACAATTCCACAATTTTATCCAAAATACAATTATCAACAATTATCACTATTTCACAATTCCGTTTCACTATTTCACAATTATCAACAATTCCACAATTTCATCCAAAATACAATTATCAACAATTATCACTATTTCACAATTTCGTTTCACTATTTCACAATTATCAACAATTCCACAATTCCACAATTTCATCTAAATCCTAAACCCCTAAACCCCTAATTATCAACAATTATCAATATTTCAAATACAAAATACAAAATATAATACCTCGCTGTCGCAAGTTCGCCGCTGGCGCTGCCGCTGCCTTCTCCTCTTCTCTTTCTCTCGCCGCTGCCACTGCCTTCTCCTCTTCTCTTTCTCTCGCTGCTGCTGCTGCCGCTGCCTTTCTTCCTGTTCTTCTCGCCCTGGCCTGGATTCTCTTCCCTCTTTCTCTTTCCTTCTCCCCTTCTCCCCTTCTCTCCTTCTCTCCTTCTCTCTTTCTCTGGTTCTCTCTTTCTCTGCCTATCGATGGCGAACGAAAAAAATAAATGAAACGGCTATTTGCCGAATTTGAAAGAGATGACCTTCGTACGCGTTTATGAAACGCGCTCCAGGGCTCCGAACGCGTTTCATAAACGAGTACAAAGGACTGACTCGTCTCAAAAGGCGTAACTGCAGCGGTGAATTTATTCTCCTTCGTACGCGTACTGATGACTTGATAATTTTTCTCTTTTTTTCATTTTATCCTGATGTAGTCGAAAAAGGTCCACTCTTTTATAGTCAGCTAGGAAATAGAGGAAAAGTGACTAAGAGATATATGTCGCCAGTGAAATAAATTTAAATCAGTTTCCCCAGATACAAGAATCTTTAATTGCATAATGCATATAACAAAAATGTAAACGAAGATATATAATCCAATGGGTTATAAAGCAATTTAGTGCACAACATAATACAGTTGATAGGAAATTAGGAATAACTCCAGGAAAATAAAAGTAATTATGTTTGTCATATGAATTTTTTTTTTTTTTTGAGGGTCATGTTTGTCATATCATGACATGTCTTTCTGTGATTACATTTTAAACTACTTTAATAGGTATGTGTTTTTCTTATTTTCTAACTTAGTAAGTAACATGGTAAATCACCATTGACAACATGGTAAATTCACCTTAGTTTCAGGCAAATGATTAACAAAAACAAAATATATTTTTTCTTTTTTCTTGCAGTTTCCGCTTATTTACCACAGCCCCGTTTTAAAAAAACTAATCAACGAATCTTCCTGTGATGAAATAATTAACCTTTGCACTTGTGCACTTCATGATATTCCCAACGGAGCCAGCTCTTTTGAGTTTGTAGCTAAATTCTGCTACGGTGAGAAAATAGACCTGACTTCATCAAATGTTTTTCCCCTCCTTTGTGCTGCCTATTACCTAGACATGACTGAGGACTACATGAAAGGAAATTTAATTTCCCAATTGGAAATATTCCTCTCAGAAAGAATCTTATCAAATTGGGAAGATACAATTGTGGCACTCCACTCATGTGAACCTGTATTGCACTATGCTGAGGAGCTCGACATCATATCTGCATGCGTTGAATCACTTGCCTACAAGGCACTATATGGAAAATCATATTACCCGCATCCGCAACAACAAATGCATTGGAATGGGATTGGATACATGGATGAGGCTCCTCCCAAGTTAGTAGGATCGGGTTCAATTTTGGATTGGTGGTTTCATAATTTCTTGATATTTCCTCACTGAGCCTACACCTCTTTAAGAGATTTATTGGGGCACTGGATTCAATGGGGCATAACCCTGTAGTTATTTGAAATGCAGTTATTTATTATGCAGATAAATACCACATGAAGTTAAGCTCTAATTCCGCTGGCAATTGGCCAATCGATCAGAGGATGTTGCTTGAAGAAATTGTCGGCTTGTTGCCAGTACAGAAAGGAGTCACCTCCACTAAATTTCTTTTTAGTGTCCTCATTACCAGCATCATGCTAAATGCAAATGTAAAATACATCCAAAGCTTAGAAAAAAGAATTGGTACGCAATTGGATGAATCTACTATGGAGGATCTATTTGTGCCAAATTTGGGATAAGCTAAGGAGGTGTATATATGATGCAAATTGCATCCAGAGAATAATTGAGCAATTTGTAAAAGAGAACTTTAATTTAAGTGAGATTGCGTGTAATTGAGCCAACAAAGAGTGCTTGACAGAAGCTGATTCAAAGCTGTTGGCATCATTAGTAAAATTGCTTGATGGGTACTTACTAAATGTTGTAGATGATGGAAATTTAAATTTTCAGCAATTTCTCTCTCTTGCAAGTGCAATTCCCATGGGTTTGAGGCATTGTGATGATGATCTCTACCGTGCGATTAACTCTTGCATAGAGGTAATAATCAATTTTATTATTTCTAAATCAGTAAAATATATCTTCAGCTAGCTAGAAAATTTATTGGGTTTCGGAAAATGTTATATGATTCAACTTTCATACTTCACAGAATAAAGAGTAAATATCTCTGCTAACGCAAAAATGAATTCTTTTGCAATGATGTACAGAGTACCCCTCTCTAAATACGGACAAATTGTACTTTTCTTTTTCTTCTTTATCTTTACAGAAATTAAGATGGAGGGGAAGAATATGAGATGTATGCATTATAATTTTGTTAAATTCATATTGTGTTTCATGAAGATTTTCTTGGAAAAAGTTAAACTTGCGCATTAATATCTTCAAATATTTTTTGTTTGTGTATATGCAGTGTCATCCACAATTGTCGGATCAACAAAAGGAACAACTTTGTCAGTTAATTGGCATACAAAGTTTGTCTGAAGATGTATGTAGAGAAGTAGTGCAAAATGAGAAGCTTCCCCTTAGAGTAATGGTTAAGGCTCTCTTCTTTGAAATGCGCCATTTAAAGAGCTCCCTCATCGAACTTGAATCAGATAACCGAATTCAGATGGTTGTTGGACCAGAAACAGAAAATGCTATCGAGTCAGTTGAAGGGAGGGATCTGATGGTGCGGTGTGTTCAATTAAAAAAGGAGTGTGCACAGCTAAAGAAAGAGATGAAGAGAATTAAAAAGGCAAAAAATGTGAAGAATACAAGCATAACATGGGGTTCTTTTTTTGTTAAAAGGTTTTTCTCGGGAAGAGTTATTAAAAAATAATGTACCAAAAGTAGGCAATAGTGTAAACAAAAGCAATCACAGAAAAGAACACGAAGATTTTACGTGGTTCGGTACAATACGTACCTACGTCCACGACTCACATACACCACATTTTTTATTTCTTTTCAATAATAATGGAGTACAAGAGAGAATTGGGGAAGAAGATAGATCAGAAAGGAAGAGAAAGACGCCTCCTTTATAATAGGTAGGCTAATATTTCTTTTTATTACATTTCCATATATGCAAAAATCATAAAAAGGAAATTCAGAAGGTCCAACTCGGACCGAGTTCAGGCCAACTCGGACCGAGCCAAAGAGGTGTGCTTCAACTCGGTCCGAGTTTGGCCCAACTCGGACCGAGCCAAACATCCAATTTTCTCCACACTCCCCCTCAAGTTGGCAGGTAGATATCTTGCATGCCCAACTTGCAAATCACTCCCTGAAAAATGGTACATGATACCCCTTTGGTTAGTATATCTGCCAATTGCTCATCAGTTTTCACGTGAGGAATGCTAATGACTTTATCTTCTAAATTCTGTCGAATAAAGTGCCTATCCACTTCAATATGCTTGGTCCTATCATGTTGCACCGGATTGTGAGATATTGCGATAGCTGCCTTGTTGTCACAGAACAACTTCATCTCCCTGTTATCATAGAGACCAAGATCCTTGCAGTGTTCAGTTTTGCTACAGGAGAGAAAGTCTCCTGGTAGTCTACTCCATATGTTTGAGAATAGCCCTTTGCTACCAGTCTTGCTTTATACCTGTCAATTTCTCCAGTGGGCCCATATTTGACTGTAAATACCCATTTGCAGCCTACTGCCTTTCTGTCTTTTGGTCTTGTCACCAGTTCCCATGTCTCATTCTTTTCAAGTGCATCCATTTCTGTCTTTATTGCATCCACCCATTTGGGATCACTGAGTGCTTCATTCAGATTTCTTGGAATGTGAACTGACGACAAGGTTCTATCAAATTCTTTCACAGAAGATGGCATGTGAGACATAGTCATAAAGTTTGCCATTGCATACCTGCCCTCACCAACCTCATCTGGTCTATACCTCTTAGGAGGTCTGCCTCTGTTGATTCTGAAAGGTAACTGATAACCATGATTAGTAGTAACAGATTCAGAAGTAACATGTTCAGAATTGCTTACCTCTGACTCAGGAAATTGATCATGTGGTGAAGTAGGAGACTGTATCATTTCTTCATCTTCACTTTCCAAACCTTCTTCAGATGGACCCGAGTTAGCCAATGGGTCCATTTCTAGATTCAAATGCTCACATTCAGTCGAATTCGGACCGAGATGGGTCGAACTCGGACCGAGATGGGTCGAACTCGGACCGAGATGGGTCGAACTCGGACCGAGATGGGTCGAACTCGGACCGAGATGGGTCGAACTCGGACCGAGATGAGTCCAACTCGGACCGAGTTGAACAGGTTCATTTGGGCAAATCTCAGATTTCGAACCAAAAACATCATTTCTTACTGCATCGAACCAGAGTTCATTGTCTATCACACTCTCCCCCTGAGAATGAGTCTGATTTTTACAGAAATACCCTTCATTTTCAATAAATGTCACATCCATGGTGGTATAGACTTTTCTAGAGGATGGATTCATGCACCTATAGCCCTTTTGATGTTGACCATAGCCTATGAACACACATTTTTCAGCACAAGGATCCAACTTTGACCTTTGATGTTTCTGTATATGAACATAGGCAATACACCCAAATACCTTTGGTGGAATTGTAAGGACAGAGGGAATTAAGCAGTATTTTGAAAGTACTTGCAAGGGTGTTTGGAAGTCAAGTACCACAGAAGGCACCCTATTCATCAAGTAAACTGCTGATGTAACTGCATTATCCCAATAAGAATGAGGTACATTGTTTTCTAGCATCATTGCCCTAGTCATTTCTAGGATTTGCCTATTCTTTCGCTCTGCTATACCATTTTGTTGGGGAGTACCCACACAACTTGTTTCATGTATAATCCCATAGGTGTTAAAAAATTCTCTTACTGTTTTGTTGACAAATTCACTTCCATTATCACTTCTGAAAATTTTAACATTTCTATCAAACTGGTTCTTTACCATGGTAATGAAAGATTTGATGGCAAGTGGTACCTCACTTTTATGCTTTACCAAATTAATCCATGTCATTCTGGTACAATTGTCAACAAATAACACAAACCATCTGTTACCACCTAGGGATTCAACTGGGGAAGGCCCCCATACATCAGAGTGAACCAGGTCAAAAGGAGTGGTTTTGTCATTATCCAAGTTCTTAGCAAAATGGGCTCGATGACTCTTAGATTTAATACATACCTCACACTCAAAAGATTCGTTCTCAAATCCAGAAAATAAACTTGGATAAAGTTTCTTGAGATACCCGAATGAAGGATGTCCCAAACGTCTGTGCCACATCCAAATTGAAGACTTCCTACTTGAACCCGAGCCAGCAGATATGTGAGCTCTTCCAGTAGCTATGTCTTCCAAATGATATAGTCCTTCCTTCTTAATACCACGACCGATAATCTCCTTTGTCATAAGGTCCTGAAAGAGACAAAATCTGGGATACATGAGTACAACACAGTTCAGTTCTTCACACAATTGACCTACAGACAATAGTCTTGATGAAAGAGAAGGAACCAATAAAGTATTTGAAAGAGTTAGAGAAGAGGAAAATTGAACATCTCCAGCCCCTGTGACTGGATAAACTTCCCCATTTGCATTGACGATCTCAGTCCTCCTTGGATGAGATTCTCTTATCAAGTCGTCCTTATTGTAAGTCATATGATCGGTTGCCCCTGAATCTATAATCCAACAATCGTTTAGGTTTTGGATATGAGTCATGGTTTCTGGTATTTTGGTTGTTAGAGATTTGGGGTCGGTTTCGGTGTTAAAATTCAAGGAAGAAGGATCAACTGCGCAGTAACTCACGCAAGGAATAAACTCACACAGTAACTCGGTGAGATCTCGTCGAGAAGAACAGGTCTGATTGTGCAGTAATTCGCACAACGAGGAATCGACTGTGCAGTAACTCGCACAGGGATACAAAAACGATAATAATGCACAGATCTCAGAACCTATGTCTCTGATACCATGTAAACAAAAGCAATCACAGAAAAGAACACGAAGATTTTACGTGGTTCGGTACAATATGTACCTACGTCCACGACTCACATACACCACACTTTTTATTTCTTTTCAATAATAATGGAGTACAAGAGAGAATTGGGGAAGAAGATAGATCAGAAAGGAAGAGAAAGACGCCTCCTTTATAATAGATAGGCTAATATTTCTTTTTATTACATTTCCATATATGCAAAAATCATAAAAAGGAAATTCAGAAGGTCCAACTCGGACCGAGTTCAGGCCAACTCGGACCGAGCCAAAGAGGTGTGCTTCAACTCGGTCCGAGTTTGGCCCAACTCGGACCGAGCCAAACATCCAATTTTCTCCACAAATAGGATTGCAAATTAGATTTGGATAATTTGATCTACACCCTGCTAGAACTCATAACAAAAAATAATGTACATCTTTCAAAATGCCAGTATCATATTACAATTAGTAAAATGCAAAGAAACCTCATGTGAGGTTGACAAATCTATATCTATAGTATAATATAATCCGTGTGATTTTTTTGTGCGGATTTTAAAACAACCATTTCGGATAGCTAAGACGACAATTTCGCACAAATCATCCCTCCGTGCCTCATCCTCCTTCGCCGACCTCGCACACCCCCGAGGCCCGTCCTTCACGCACCCCCTCCTGACTCTCTGCGATCCTCTTCACCACACTTGATTAATCGAATACTTTTTCTTTTCATTTTTTTAAAGAAAACAAGGATCAAGCATCTTTTCATATTATATTTTGGTGTCCATGAGACATGGGCCTACGGGCCTTTTTCAATATAAAAAAAAAAAGTTGGAATCGAAGTCAGGATCGGTTAACTCGACTCACACTGCATTATATTTCATATTAAATTTTCATACTGACATATAATCTAGAGAATGACGATCTGATCATCTGATGTATAGTTAATGCCAGCAGGATTATAAATTGATCTTGCTGAATTGTAAATCGATGCCTGATCATTGCAAATTGATCTTAATACTTCTTTCCTCTGTTGAGTAGTTGTGTTGCGAATTATCTAAGATTTTATCAAATCAAAAGTTGAATATCGGAAATAGACAATAAGAAAATATAATTTTTAATTTTTAAATCAAATATTTTTAAACTGGTAGGGGCTACTACTATTGATGACAGGGCTGTTGGGATGACATTATAGAGATGGAGTGATATCAATATTTCTTTTCTGTCCCTCAGGTCCATTGAAAGGAGCTGTTTGAAGGGGTTAGGTTTGTTGCCCCTCAGGTCCATGCTATGGCTGCCTCCATCGACAAAACAACAATTCTCTCAGGATATAGAGCAGTACAGCGGGCACAAAATACTGGTGGACATGGTTACCAGTTTACTTTCGACATAGATGGATCTTTTACTTCAGATGGACAAGCAGGATGGGCTTATGTCTTATGGGCAGGGCAAGAACTCATTGAATATAATCTGGTATCCAGGTCGGCAACCTCCCCTTTTCATGCAGAACTCGATGTCGTAGTGCTCGCATTGCAAGCTATATACAGGAAAGGGGCTTAACAGATTGCATGCTTAGGATGGATTGTCAAACATTTGTTGAGGTATTGAATGGCCAAAAGGCATCGGATACGTGTGATTGGAGACTATTCCCAAACTTGCTTTGTGCAATATCCTCCTTTAGAAGCCATCCAGAGTGGCGCTGCACTCGCATGTGAAGGGAGGAGAATGATGTACCTGATCAGCTTTCTAAGGTTCCCAGAATTAACAGGTGACGAAGGTCTAAATCTAGGATATCAAATAAATTTATAATTTAGAGCTAACCTCACTTATCATTCGGAATATAGATTTAGGTTCGAACTAATGGGACGGATTTTTGAATACCGGACATATTCTTTTTTAAAATCTAGACAGAAATATTTTATGAGATTTTAAATTATACAAAATTAAACAGTACTTTTAAGGTGTCTTAGGAGATTAAGGTGTCTAGACATAAATCAAGCTAAATAATAAAAAGAGCAAGTAAAGCAAGTTCTTGATTTTAAACAGAGATTAAGGTGTCTTAGGAATCAGGTTTCACTTGTGTTTGGCTTCTAAACTCCAAACTAAGCACTTTCGTGCCGAACTTAACATTTTAGCTACGGTTGTCACTCTGCTCGGTCCGAACAAGGACTTAATCGGTCCGAGCTGAAAGCAAAAGTGGGTTTAAATGGCTCGCTATGCTAAATTATGCTTTAAGTCAGGGTTTATTGGTAAAACCTAGATATTCTAAACCTCAGTTTTCGCTTGTTGGGACAGATACTGGTTCGATCACAATCTAACCTAATTAATTTGATTGCTTCACAACTTTTGGTATAGAGTTCAATCAATTAAGCTTGTTTATTGGAGTTTATAGGGATATTCAGAAGTCTTTTGGACTATTCTAAAAGCTATACTTTTTATGTTAACTAATTTCATCTTTATGATCTACAATTTACCCCAACTACTTGAATCAATTCTATCTTGTTTATCCTAACTTAGACTTACTAGATGCAGCTGTTTAACTAGAAAATAATTAGCGATTTAACAAGTAGTTTAACGCAAGCAATAGATATAATTCTCAATAAGCAAATCTTAGAGCATAATATAACATAACAAGTCAAATAAACATCATCCAAACATCAAGGTAATCCCCTAATCCTAAGACATCATAAATAACTAGCCTAACATAGTAGCAAAACAGATAATAATAAGTATATAAAAGTAGAGATACAAGTCCATCGAATCACAAGATAAAATTATAAAGAAATAAAACTAAATACTCCTTTATGTTTTAAGTCGAAATCTGGTAGGCGATGAGGTGTTGCTGGATTGTAGTCTTGCGTGTCTAATGCTGTCGTCGTCTTCTAGAACAAATCTCACATGATTCCCAAGGTGAAGAGAAGAAATTGACCTTAGGAAAGTGGAATAGAGGATGGTATATGTAATCCCCTTTCCAAGGTGTGCCAGAGATATATATGGATGTCCCCAGATGCATAGAGAGGAGGTTTGGACGACAAGACAAGAAAAGATGTCAAAAAATCATGTTTCCATGTTGAAAACCTTTCCATATGCATCATGGCGGCTATTTGCTCGGACCGAGTGAGAACATGGAAAGTAAGTCTGGCGGCTACAGTGCACTCGGACCAATTGAGATGCTACTCGAACCGAGCAGAATGTTGAGAATCGCCTCCAATGATAGGAATGAGTCATCTAGCGTGCGGGAAGCACTAGGAATCCATTTAAACGCTCCGATATCACCAGAAATCATCAAAACCTGTACAAAGAGAAGAGAAGAAACGATGGCAAAGTCAAATTCTAGAAAATCATGACAATTAATAAATAATTTGTTGGTTTGAATTAAATTTTAAGTTTTAAGTACAGTCCAAATACCAATAAATAATGATGAATCCTGTTATATAGGCTTTACATTTCTAATGTTTCCTACTTTCTGTTAATTTTCTTGAGAAACGATGTCCATGTAACTGTGTAAAACTTTTTATTAATGAATTGATGCTCAAGAGTTGGATTGACTAAAAAAATAGAAATAAAAATAATATTTCTTTTCTTTTGACCTTTGCGTAGATGCCAGGTGGTACTAGTTTTTTTTTTTTTTTTTTACTTTGCTTAATTGTCGGTTGCATACTTGTATTATTTTTTTCTTTTTTATTTTGTTAGGTTGCTTTTAAGCATGTGGTTGGGCCAGCAGGTACTGGCTTAATGGTTTGTGCACTGGTGCCAACCAGACTATCAACTATATTAGGAACAAATTAATAAATCAATATTTTTTTTTAAAAAAAACAGCCTTTTATGTCTAAAAATGAACTTAATTGAATTATAATAACAAAATCATAGTTGTATTTAATTTATGTAAAAATGTATAAAATAACCAACCCTTTTATATTCAGTGGAATTTTTGTATTGAGCGAATTTACTAGATATATATCGAGCGAAGGTGGATGTCCAACTCTAGTGAGAATTTAAGAGGAGAAACTTTTATATTTTCTATTAATAAAGTGAATAATCAGACATTTTATTCTTTAAATTGTTGTTATTGCAGAATTACATGTCCTAGTTGACACGAGAAATGTTATTGTATTATAGAATTCATGGAGAAAAGAATTAATTAAAATTTTGCATATTAAGAATTTTCTCTCCCCACTAATCTCCCTCAAAGCCGCAACCCTCTTCTTCTCCAGCTTCTCATCATGGTTCAAAAAATCGGCCAATTCTGATTCGAATCGGTTGAATCGGATCGGAATCGGGGAGTGCCAAGTCGATTTTAGATGCTTTGGGGTGGAATCGCGTTTTGCCATCTGGAATCGGCTGGAATCGTCCGAATCTATCGAAATAGGTCTGAAAAAAGTGAAAATTGAAAAAGAAAATTGAAAGAAAAACTTACCATCTTTCTCAGATCAAATATTGAAGCCAAATTAGGGTTTACCAAACGGTCCGGTCCGGTCCAAACCCCCACGGGTTCACGGGTTAAAACGGGACGGGTTAGCACGGTCCACCTCTCAAACCTTGACCCAAACTCTTGATAGATCCGACCCTAGGTGAATCGGACAGGTAAAGGCGGGTCGGTCCGGTCTAGGCCGGTTTTTTCCAAAATTTTTATTTTTTCCTTTTTTCATTGTTTTCATCTCAAAAATTTATAAAATAAATTTATAAAAATTCGTTAAAATATATTATATTTATAGATCAAATAATTAAGTATAATTTTGTAGTCTATTTTAATTTTTTTATTTAATTTTGTAGTCTTTTTTCATTGTTTTCATCCAAGCCGGTTGTTTTTTTTTTTAGAGTTAGGGGTTGGCCGGGTTTAAGGGTTTATCACGGGTTTAGGGCGGGTTTAAGGGTCGGTACGGTCCGGTCTACGGATTAAGACGGGACGGGTTAATACGGGTCTATATTAGAAAGTGTGACCCAAATCCTTGATAAACCCGACCTAGACCACCCCTCGGTCCATCCCGGTCCATGTACGGTCCGGGTCGGTTCGGAAAAAGGGTCGGGTTTATCCCGGGTCAGGTCTGACCCGTCGGGTAAGTGGTAAACACTAAGTCAAACCCATCGAAATTATTGGATGTCTAGACGAGTGGAGACTGGAGAGAGACTAGAGAGTGAAGAAGAGAAATTAGAGGAGGTCCATTGCTGATTGGAGGTCTCTAGAGAGTGGCTAGCCGCCTAGCCCATCGTCCATCGGCCAACGCCCATCGCTGAACATCAATCTTTCTTCTTTTCCTTTTTTTTTTTACTTTCCACAAATTGGTTCTGGGTCTGGTTTCGCCCATCTACTGGTTTCGTCTGTAAAATCATGTGCTAAGTTAAACAATGCACAATTATAGACACAGAGCACACTTCATAAATGTACTTATCTCCTGTACTTTTATTTTTTTCCTCCAAATGTATATTGAGTGTTTTATACATATTGTAAGATGATGTGTGTGGTCTGTCTACTTGACTTTAAGACATATTAAGTTATTTTTAGTTAATTTTAAGACTAAACTTTAATTTTTTTTTACTTATTTGTGAAAACATAATTTTCTCTATTTTTATAATTTTTAATGGCATAAAAATATGTTTTTAAAAAAATTCCGATTTTTTTAGCCGATTCGGCCTATTTTTCAGATTTTTCCGATTTCAGGTTACGGTCCAACTGTCCGATTTCGAGTTTCAAAATCATGCTTCTCATGCTCCCTTTTAGTTAAAATGAGTGCCGTTATATTTCTAAGTTTTGAGTACCGCCATTTTATTTTTAAATTATACTTGTAGTTAATTGGGTGCATTTCCATTTGTAAACTAAAAAATTGAATATTAGCTGGGACTTGCTTAAATGAATGATGCAAATTTACGGTGTTTGTTTCCAACTTAGAGCCTACAACACCTCTTTACGAACCAAATTTGCATCTTGACAATTTGATTGCTATAAACCTAAAAATCACCATACAGCATCGTAGTATTAGTCTAGAGCTAATCTTTGTACCAAGTAACAACACGGTACTGGTCATCAAAATTCCAAAAAGCACCATAGTGCAAAATTCAAAATTGTGGCAATAAGACCTTATATTTCAAATACGATGTATTAACTCAAAATCCTGACACTCAATAAAGCATGAAAAAGTTATCTAACAAAATTCAATCAGAAAGTGAATTTGGCCGCTTAGAGGCTCCGTTTGGATAGGTGTGAGAAGAAGAAAAGAAGGAAAGAAATATTGAGAAGTGTGTAACTTTGTAAAAAGTTTAGATTGTTTATAATTTATTTCTTCTCTTTTTTTTTTCCTACCTTCTTCTCAACGCATCCAAACAGTGTCAGAGAAAGAAATTTGATACAAACTTCATAATCGTTAAGTTGATTTGGATGGATTTGTGAAAAGTTGGACAGTAACAGGTCGACGGGATGGAAAAAGAGATAGGTCGTGTCTAAGGAAGGAGAAAAAATCCTGGTGCGAACTGGTTTTTTTCCAAATACAAGTTGGAGAATGGAGAAGGAGAAAGAGAGCTCAAGAGAAGCTGGGATTGCGATGCCTTTGGAAAAGAGAGAATATATTGGAGAGGATAGAACTTTTTGGTGTTTTGAAAATTGTGCTATATATCGTCCTTTTAATTAAATGAAGAGAACATACTGGATGCTTCTCAGATTAAATCAGATCCCTTGAGCAAAATTAATTCAACGGTCGCTGATTTGTGGCATTTTGGGGCAGGGAATTTCGGTGGCAGCAGAACCTGCCCATTCGTAACTTTGTAATATAGAATTCATGGAGAAAAAATAAATTATAAAATTTGCATATTAAAAATTTTCTGGTGATGTTTACAATATTGTATTATTGTTTGTTCATTAATCAGTGTATAGCTTGTTTCACCGAGAATCACATACAATATATATATATTAAACTCAAAAATAAAATTTTGCAAATTTTACTCTTGGACATATCATTTTTTTTTTTGTGGATAAAAAACGTGCATTAGTTTCACACAGGTATAGAAACATATAAGAATAATAAACAAAAAAAGTTTTGAAAATTAACTTTCAATGTACCTCTGAATTTGTATCCTATATACAGTAATTTCTAGAAAAGGAGCAGCCTGGAGAAGTATTTGTCAGTGTATGCATTATAATTTTTTTTTGAGGGTCCAGTGTATGCATTATAATTACTAGAAAAAAAAAGGTTTTGAATAACTTTCAATGTCTTTATTAAATTTAATTACTTGAAAGCGTTCAATTGGTTCTTTTTTGGTTTCTAAATCTAAAATGATAGCGCAACATCTTTTTCACTCTCATGTGCGCCCCACTTATTTATTTCTCATCAATGCTCGCTGTCGCCTTTCGCAAAAGTAACAAACGATTCCTCATTACATTTATATCGCACTTATATACCTAATTCATCAATGAACCTCCCCACAACATACTCATCTGAGAATCATACAGGCATGGAAACAGAGAAAAAGGGATACTTTGCAATCTTTGCAATTGTAGCTGCCTTTCTTTGTGCAATTCTCTTCTTCAGCATGTGGTCTGTTAAAATTAGCATCGCCACTTGTGCCATGATCAGTGCTGCTATTCTGGTAGTTCTTGTTTTGTTCTCCTCACTCTATGCACCAAGGAGTGTAGCTGATTCTGGATCCTATGATCGGCTTCGACAAACTCTTCATGAAAGCGGAATGTTGTTATAATTAGTAAGTTCTTCTCAAATTTTATTTTTTGTTTGGGTACAATTTGTGTGCTAGTTTCCTTTTTCATTTGGTACAAAAATTGTAATTTTGTACTTTTATTATTATTATAAGGTTGGTACTTGGTAAAGATATCTGTAAAACATAGTTTAGTATTTAAACAGGCAAATTATTACTCTTGGATTGTATTCGATTTTATGTAATGCAAAAAGTAATATTTTCCGCGCAAAATCTGCTGCAAATAAATGTGCTTTCAATTTAAACTTCCTAAATTAATGCAATTGTGAGCTTGAATTAAAGCTTAATTACCTCAATAGTTAATGCTGTTTTGTGGCTGTAAGTATGACTTCTCTAAAGTGATGTTTGGCACAAATGTAATAAGTGAAATTGGATGGAAAGAAGATGCAATATAGTTGTCAAACGTGGTTATAGATGGATGGTGCAAAATATAAAAAAGAATAAAAATATGGAACAATGTGAAAACTTTACAGTCAGAACCTCCCATCGGCGATGATGCCATCTCTATTTTACCTTCAAGGATGTTATTTCATTGAAAGTATGACATTCTAGGGACATTCCAGTGGTTGTGGAACTCAACATATTCCCCTTGTTGGGTATGTAGAAAGACACTTTCATAAAAAGTTAATACATAAGCTGTGTGTAGGGCTGTCAACGAAATCCATTTACCCGTTTATCTTACCGGTACCATATTCGATAAGATGGATATGGATAAAGTTTTATTTTTGTTAGACTAACAGGTATGGATATGGGTAAAGAAAAATTTTCGTTAACTTAACGGATACGGACAGGGTGTGAGTTATTTCGTACTCTTTATCTAATGGATAAAATTTTGCAAACTTATATGTATATATAATCATGTAATTAGCGTATTTTCTAAGATATGGTATTAATTTTGATCTTCATTGAAATTTATTTATGTTGATAAAAAATTTAGTTTGCACTCTGTTAAATTTTTATAATTAGTTATATAGATTTTTTTTCAATTGACATGAAAAAAAATTCATAATTTTTGTTATATATAATGTATTATCTAAATTTTGTACTTTATCTGTATAGTTTTAATGTTATTTATTTACCATATTATATATTTTTTAGTAAATTATTAATATTATCCATTATGTACTGTTATCCTACTTTTATCGTTAATTCTTAACGGATATGGATAAGATACGAGTAAAGTCATTTTTTAATGAACACGGGTAGGGTATGGATAAAAATAATTTTAGTAGGTGCGGATATGAAAATACCTTCTACCGTATCGTATCCACTGACAGCCCTAGTTGTGTGTGTCTCTAAGGTTATGCTCCAGACCGCTGAATCGGAGGGAGAGGAGAGGAGAAGACGACGGAAGTTTACTATACCCGATTGTTTACTCGCTTCATGCAGAGGAGAAGACGACGGAAGGTAAGAAAAGACGAGGGAAGAGACACACTGAAATTTCAGAAGTTTTAGAGTAAACTTCTATACCTCGATTTGGAGGATAACAAATTTCGGTCAATCCTTACTCTCCTCTTTGTTCCTTTTCTTTAAGGGCTTGTTTGGATCGATGAGAAGAGCCGCTATTTCCGGAAGAGGCTTAGTCCCGGAAGAAGCAACCATCCAAACGAGATGGAAGAGGGGTGGGAAGAGGGGCTCTTTTTGGAAGAGTCTCTTCCATCTATTTGGTGGAATTAGGGATTAGGAAAAGAAAAGAGGGATTAAAAAAATATTTTTCATGTCTCTAATAATTAGATAATTATATATTATAATATAATAATAATATAAAATTAATAAGATAATTAGATACTTTATTTAATTCATGTCTCAAATAATTAGATATTTATTATTATATAATATAATAATAATAATATTAAATTAATATCAAAATATTATTATTAATTATTTTATTATGATAATGTTATAATATTATAATATTATATTATTAATTATTTTAATTATTCTGATTATTAAAAAATAATAATTAATATTATTATCATAAGTGAATAAGTGAATATTGATAATTATTATTATATAATATTATAATAATAATAATAATAATAATAATATTAAATTAATATCAAAATATTATTATTAATTATTTTATTATGATAATGTAATAACATTATAATATTATATTATTAATTATATTAATTATTCTGATTATTAAATAATAATAATTACTATTATTATCATAAGTGAATAAGTGAATATTATGTCTCAAAATAAGTGAATATTGATATTTATTAATATATTGAATTAATATCAAAATATTATTAGTATTTAATTTATTATAATAATATTATAAAACTATAGCATTACAATATTAATTATGTAAAACTATGACAATTATTTTATAATATCATAATATCAAACAATTATGTAGTGTTATTAATATTATAATATTAATATTTGGCCTAATCTTTTACTTAAATTGATATAAAAATATTAAAATTATTAATGAATAAACTACAACAATAAAAAAAGACAAATGAATAAATTATAAATTGATAAAAAAAGATAAATGATTATTTTAATTCAACTCTTCCATTCATTATTTCTAACTCACCATCCAAACAACATATTCTCTTCCCGGAATAACACTCTTCCCACTCTTCTCTTCTTCCCACTCTTCCTAATTTATCTTCCTAAAATCCCTCTTTTTTCTTGATTCCTAACTCATCCAAACGAGGTCTAATACTAGAGTTATGAAGCAGACCCTAAATGGAATGTGTTTAACTGCGAGTACAAAAGAATGGCGCAATAGGCTATGTTTAGGAAACTGTCAATTTATTTAAAAAATGAATCACTGACAATAAATTTTCATATTGAGCTTAAAACCAATATGCTTTTCGTTTTTAACATAAATTTGAAAAAGGCTGGTTCAACAATTGTATTATAATACCGAATAATTCTTTTATTATTCAATTAATGATTACGGACATTTTTCCTCGAATAAAATAGAGTTTCGATGAATAAAATTAATTCAAAACTTTTATCTAGCCTAAGATATACTCGTCAATTGGTTTAAGTACAAACATTAGGGTCTTTTTGGATACTTGGGTTTTGCGTGAAAAAATAAGTTTTTCATTGGGTCCTGACTCATGAAAAGTCTCCCAAAAACTGTGACGGGGTTTCATCAACGTCAGATTATGGTATACTAGTTAGAATTTGTTGTCCGCCTCTACTAAGCCTCGTATTTTATATTTTAGAAAAGAGATAATTAGTTTTATGCCACTATAAATTTTGTCAATTAGAAAAATGTCATTTTTAAATTGCTAATTAAATTTCTGCCATCATTGAATTGCTAAAATTAGTTTTATGTCACTACTTCTCTAAAAACATACTAAATTCTAAAAATGCCATTACCAAAATTGTCATTCTTTATTCTTAATGACTAAATTACCCCTCATTAAAACAAACCCTAAATTAAAAAAAAAAACAGACGGCGTCGATTATGTTGAAATTTAATAATTATTGGCATGATTATATGTTGTATGTTACTCATATAGCATGTGACATGTGGAATTACTTAGAATGTTGAAATTTATTATTTTTTTCTCCTCCACAATATCACATAATTTTATGTATTCAGCCAAAATGAAATTTTATTTTTTCCGTGATATTTTTTTATGTATTCAGCATAAAATAATTTTATAATTTTGCAGTGGTATAAAACTAATTGTTATTGATTTATAATGGTATAAAATCAATTATATCTTTTGTGATGGCATATCACAATTTTTTTAGTTTTATAGTGTCATATTTAAAAGGATAAAATTATCATATCAATTTCGGATAGCATAAAACTAATTTCTATTATTTTACAGTGGCATAAAAATAATTTGTCATTTAGCGATGGCATATCCCTAATTTCAAATATTTGCAGTGACATAAGTCTAAATCACCCTTTAGAAAAAGTAATATTAAGTCTAAATAAAGACTTTCACAGACAACGTATAAAAAAACTATTGAACAAAGGAACAGAAGATAATGGTCTGGGAATTAGCCACACCAGTTTTATTTATAAAAGGTATCTTACATATATACTTATGGAAGTTGGTATATAGTTTGTGTATATAATAACTGAAATAAGATGGTATAATAGCTCTTGATACATTTTATGATTTTATCCAATCCTTTTTTGTCTCTCTCTCTATAAATATTATCATAACGTATATTTTTTTCTGTTTAAACAAAACATGTGTGAGTAAAGGTCTTACATAATTTCTCTATTTATCTATGTACGTATTATATAACGTACAATTTTTCTGGTGCGAAAATTATTTCAAATAAGCATGCGTGAGTTTTTGTACGCTTAATTTATAAACCATGAACTGCTGTTATCAATGTGCATCTTTACTATATATGTGGCTATGACTATACAAAAACTCAATAGTTCTAAATCAAAGTAATATATTTTCGCCTTAATATGTCGGTAACGGCACGTGTCAAAATAAATCTACATTCTACAATCAATGAACACGTGTGGGATGGTCAAATCATAACGGTATTCATTTAATAATAATGTACTAAACAACAGCATCGTTATGACATGCATATTACCAAAACAAATTTAGCAGCATTAAATGCCGTGGACCAAAGACAAATTGCAGGCCTGCAGGGAGCAAAAGAAGGACCATTCTGTATTTACGACCATACTCCAAATCCACTGTAAATATTTTTACAACCACCGATCTCCCTTTCCCAAATCCAATCACACGATCCTTTTTGTAAAGGTCCAAATAATTTCCAAAGAAAAGGAAAGATTGCACTGTAGATAACTAAGATAAGGGGAGAAATGGAGTATTTTTCGCCTTAATATGTCGCTAACGGCACGTGTCAAAGTAAAATATCTACATTCTACAATGAACACGTGTGGGATGGTGAATCATAACAGTACTCATTTAATAATAAGTTTTTAAAAAACGCCGTTTAAACGCGATTTTTTCCAATAGACTTGGCAGGGGCAGAGTTAGAGTAATTTTCTTCTTTTTTTCCATCTCTTGATGTAATTTTTTCTTGATTTTAATAAAATTTTCGTCGTCGACTTTTCGCCAGCTGACCTTAAAAAAAACGCGATTTTTCCAAAATAGTAGTATTTTGTAGCCAACGGTACGAACGCCACAAAAAAAAACGATAGAATAACGTAACGCATCATTTATATTTTTTCGCTGATTAAACGTAAAAAAAAATTGCATTTTCTTGCTGATTAAACGTGTACAATATGAAAAAACATATCGTGTATTGAGAACAGAATATATTTGGTACATATCGTGAATAAAATGTTTAGAGATGTTCGATATCATGTGCCACTGCCTCTCTAAGTACGATATCATGTACTAACCGTCTAAACAAATGTAGTACTGTACACAAGAATACATATGAGTTTGAGACAAATGTTCTCATATACACAATGTTTTTTCACTGAAAAAAACGCTGCACCATTAAATCAACTCTGCACCGTCATACCGAAAAAAACGCATTTTAAAAACTTGAATAATAATGTACTAAACGATAGCATCGTTATGCATATTACCAAAACAAATTTAGCAGCATTAAATGCCATGGATCAAAGTTGATGAGAGGATTTTATATATATAGAGAGAGAGAGTTTTGTTATGGTGAGTTGTTACTCACCAAATTAAGGGTCGATAAATCGCGTTTAAAGTTTCTAAATCTAGTTCAAAATGACCGATCCAAACCGTATAATACGATCTCCCTGTTGAAATCTTCATGTAGATCAAATTTTACATTTTTTCGAAATTTGTAAGTATTTTTTTGAAATTTTAGAAAATCCTTAATCTAATTAGCTCTGAACTGTTCAAAAATAACAATTTTTTAAAATCCGAAAAAAAATACTTAAAAATTTCAAAAAAAATATAAAATTCGGTCTGCATTGAGATTTCAATAGAGAGATCATATTGGACGGTTTGAATCAGTCATTTTGAACTAGATTTATGAGTTTTGAGTTCGACTCACGTCGTCTTTAGTGAGTTGCAACTCAACATAGCAAAACTATATATATATAGGCTAAAGTCCTTTGGATAGAATAGAGGGGTTGTCCTATTTAGTTTTTAGACGTTAGATTTCTTTAAGATCCGTGCACAATTGAGATCCGATGGATGTGATTTTTGCGCTGAGAATAGAAACGCGTTTAAATTTTGGAAAAATTAAATCCATACCACTTCAAAGTTGAGAAATTAGAAAAATACCACTCCAAAATTGAACCTTTAAAAAATACCACCCTAAATTCAATCTAACTAAGAAATTTGCCACTGTTACCGTATAAAACAGTTATTTCTATACCTTACTTTTGGTATTGACCAAATTGCCCTTATTTTTCTCTCTCAACCTCAAAGACTAATTGTCCGATCTAATCTGCCCCTTTCTATTTCCCTATTCTCCATGTCACTGTCATAGAAGAAATGGCCACCCACGCACCTCCATCACCATCCCTATCTTTGCCTCGCTACACCATCTCTGTCTCAATCTCTCATACTTGCCTCTTTCTTCTTCCCTATTCTTATTCTCCCTTTGTTATGACTTGTGATTTAATTAAAACTGAAACGGAGTTCTCTGTGTCGATCAAGAGGCATGAGCATGCTTTGAATTTAGAATTATTTGCAAGTTTGTTTTTATTTTTCTTCTCATAACAATTAGAACGAGACATTGTATTTTCTTTCTTTAAAACATTTTAAGTCTTAATTTATTGAGGTCAATCGCAAGGTATTATTATGGTTTGATCTAGTATGCAACTCATCTCTGGATGTAACTGTTGTAGCCTCAAACAAGTATATTAGATCAAACCATAATAATACCCTTAATGGCAGTATTAATTTGTTGTTGGCCTGTGTTTACTGCAGACTCACTGTATTACTCTGAACAACACCTGTCCATGTGATTACTCAGAACAACACCTGAACCAAGAAAATCAATCAATCCTCCAAGACTCTAACAAATCTTCATCCACATCTCAAGAATCCAGAAATTTCTGAATCAAAAATAAAAAAAATCAGTCAATTCTCTATGAAATTTTTCCTTAATATCAGTACCTGATTTGAATGGATTGATGATTGTCCATTTGTTCTCATTAGAGGTCACAATTAACGAGAAAACCATCACCGTAGACTTCAAACCATTACCTGATTTGAAGTGCAGGTGTGACAGATTGACAGTGGAGTGACGGTAGAGTGGCCGGCAAAGTGGTGGCCGAGCAAAGGTGGAAGGGGGGGTGGATCGACAGTAGAGCGACGACACAAGTGCATTGCTTGGTTCAAAATTGGATCTCTAAAGGGATATTGTGGCCTTCTGCCTTGCACTGATCCTAACCTCGATTTGGTTGAAGGTCGGGTTAAGAACTCGACCTCCTAGTCTTTTCTTTTATTATGTTTTTTCTGGTTTTTTTGTTGATTCAATAATGTTAGCCTTTTAGCTAGCTAGTCCCTTTTTATTTGTTATCATGTTACCTTTAATTAAATCTTTATGCTGGAATGTTCGTGGATTGTCTGATCCTAAAAAATGTTCTGTTATAAAAGAGACAATCAATGATTGTGGATGTAATATTATTTGTCTTCAAGAAACTAAGTGGTCTTCCTGTGATTTTTTTAGAGTCCGTACTGTTTGCTCTTTTCGTTTCAATTCTTTTACGGCACTTGATGCTAATGGCTCTAAAGGAGGTATCCTTTTAGTCTGGTCTGACATCTTTACTTGCCTAAACGTCTATAATCTTAACTTTTCTTGTACGGCTATTCTTAAGATCGGCCTCTTCTCATTCATGATAACCGTTGTTTACGGTCCTATCGATGATCGACTCAAACATTCTTTTCTTGATGAACTCTCTTCTATTAGAACTTTTTCGGCTCTTCCTTGGATTCTACTAGGGGATTTCAATTTAATTCGTGATGTTTTAGACTCAACAGGCGGGCCTAGAAATCTTTCTACAATAGGTCGTTTCAATTCTTTCATTGCTAATGTCAACCTCTTTGAAGTTCCTTTGATTGGTCGTCAGTACACTTGGTCGAACAAACGTCCTTCTCCTTGCTTTTCGCGTATCGACAGATCCTTTCTCTCTCCTGACTGGCTGACTCTTCCTTTGGAAATTTATTTCTCTGACCTACCAGCAACAACTTCGGACCATGCTCCTCTCCTTCTTTCTTTACTTCCACCCCGTAGAAATAGGAAGAGACCCTTCAAACTCGAAACTTTCTGGCTACGTGCAACAGACGTAACTCAAGTGGTATCTAATGCTTGGTTAGGAACCTCCAACCACCCTAATCCGGCCATAAACCTCACTTCTAAATTCAAGGCGGTTCGTTTGGCACTTTCCAAGTGGGCTAATGAGAAATTCTCTAACAGCAACACCTTCTTGAAAAGAACGAAACTTGTTATACGGTTTCTTGATTTGCTGGAGGAATCTAGAACTTTGTCTTTATCGGAGTTCTCTTTCAGAATCTCCCTTAGAGAACATGCCTTTTCCTTAATCCAGAATCAGGAAGAGAAATGGAAACAAAGAAGTGGTGTTACTTGGTTAAAACTTGGGGATAAAAATACCAAGTTTTTCCACGCCGTTGCCTCTTCTAGACGATTATTCAATACTATTAATTCCGTTTGCCTAGATGGAAATACTCTCTCATCTCAAACGGAATTAGAATTGGCTTTTCTTAATCACTTTTCCTCAATCTTGGGAGCCAGTCCACCACAACCACCGCCTTACAATCTATCTGGGAAACTTGGGACTCCAATCGATCTTTCGGCCTTAGGAATCCCTTTCTCTGAGTCTGAAGTTCTTCAAGCTATCAATCACCTTCCATCTGGTAAAGCTTCCGGTCCTGATGGTTTCCCAATTGATTTCTTTAAGAAATTTTGGGAGATCATAAAATCGGATGTGATGCGTGCCATTATAGCTTTTCAGAACTGCAATCTAGACTTGTCTTTGCTAAACAAGGCAAACATTTCCTTAGTCCCGAAAAAAGAATCTTGTACAGAGATATCTGACTATAGACCCATAAGTGTCATCAATTCTTTTGTCAAAATCGTCACTAAAGTTCTAGCAAACCGGCTTCAACCTTTTATGGTGGATCTCGTGAGCCCCCTTCAAACTGCTTTTACAAAAGGTCGGACTATCATGGAATCTTACATGGTTACTAGGGAGGTCATCTCCTTCTGGAAAAAAAATAAGATACCTGCAATCCTGTACAAGATTGATTTTGCAAAGGCTTTTGACACGGTATCCTGGACCTTCTTGACAAATATCCTGGTTGAAAGGGGTTTCCCTCCGTTGTGGATTTCTTGGATTCTTCAGATTCTCAGATCTTCGTCGTCTGCTGTCAAAGTCAATGGTGAATTCTCGGCCTTTTTTATGCACAAAAGAGGACTTCGACAGGGCGATCCTTTGTCCCCGCTACTATTTATCATCATCACAGACGCTCTTCAATCCTTTTTCAATAATGCCTCCCCACTCATCTCAGGATCTATCCTTATTCCTCCTCGAGCTCTGCAATATGCGGACGACACAATCATTCTAATGGAGGCTGATTCACATTCCTTGCTTGTAGTCTCAGAGGTTCTCACTAACTTTGCAATACTTTCGGGTCTCCGCGTAAATAATTCAAAGTGTCTCTTTGTCCCAATATCCATTCATGAATCTTATCATTCCATTATCGCTTCCATTCTTTGTTGTCAATCAAAGGAACTACCTATAACTTATTTAGGTTTACCTTTATCTATCCGTCGTCCGAAAAAGATCCACTTTCAACCTCTGATAACTGCATTTCAACGCAAACTTGATGGCTGGAAATCCCGGTTCCTATCCTTAGGGGGTCGCCTTACTTTAGTTAAGTCCGTACTCACTGCCTTACCCCTACACTTCATGCAAGCTTTGAAACTGCCTCCATGGCTCATAAAGCAGTTGGAAGGGATCAGAAGAAGATTCTTTTGGAAAGGAAAAGATAAATGCCTTGGAGGACATTGTCTTGTTAATTGGGCAAAATGTTGTTTACCGAAATCCAATGGAGGTTTGGGAATTCTTGATCTTCGCCGACAGAATCAAGCTTTACTACTGAAGTGGCTCTGGAAACTTAAGCATGATCCAAATTCGGTTTGGTCATCAACTGTTCAACGTCTCTATGGTTCCTTGGAAGTAGACGACTTACTAACATGTGATGTCTCTTATGGCTTAGCAGACATCCTCCAAAATGGCCCTTTTTTTAAATTCTCTTCTATTCCCCAAAATGGATTCTCTGAACCGTTTTGGCGTTGGACTTCCACTGGACTTTTCTCCTCTGCCAGTACTTACAGCATACTTTCCAATACTGGTGTCCTCTCAGAGTACCACTCGTACTTGTGGAAGTTAAAATCACCTCCAAAAGTCAGAATCTTTCTATGGTTGCTGTTACAAGATCGATTACTGACACAACAAAACCTTATCCTAAGGGGTTGGCCTTCTGGTATTACCTGTCCAAACTGTACAAGCACATCCTTGGAAACATCTGCACACCTTTTTCTACAATGTCAGTTTGCGATTTCTGTCTGGTCTTTAGTGCAAACTCGTTTCAGTCTTCCTCTACTCAACCTCACACTTGATTTAGGTGATTTCTGGCTCTCACACAGAACTCCTCATTTTCTAATGTGGGACACCATCTGGGCTGCTACATCTTGGTTAATCTGGAAGGCACGCAACAGACGTATTTTCTCTGACTGCTCCACTGCTCCAGAGTTTTTGCTTAAAGAAATTATTGCATGTGTACACTCCTGGATGAAACATGCCTAGCTAGTTTTAATTATTTTTATTTTTTTAGATTTGTATAGGCTGTAGTTTTTTCTTCTTCTTATTTTTGTTTTGTAAATATTCTATTTTATTTAATAAAATTTGTCGGTATGGTATTTTGCCACCCGACCCTCAAAAAAAAAATTGGATCTCTATGAAAATATCGTTAATGGAGGGAGATAGTATTCCAGGAAAGGAAGAAATAAATTAATTAAACAAAGGGTATTTTGACCATTAAGAAAATAAATAGTATTTGAAAGAGCTTTTATACGATGGGTGTCGCAAATTTCTAAACAGATGAAGTTTAAGGTGGCATTTAACAGGTGGCATTTAACTAAGAGTGAATTTTGAAGTGGTATTTTTCTAATTTTGAACTTTTGAAATGGCATGAAACTAATTGCCCCCAACTTAAATTTTTCCGTCTCTCTTCTCTGTTCCTCTCTGTCTCGATCTCCGTCTCTCCCACTCTCTCCGTCTCACCAGAAAAACAGCTCTCACCTTCGAAAGAAAAAGAAAATACCAAAATTTTTTACTTTCTAAACTCCTATGTCCTTGTCTTCTAGTCATAAAACACCGAACTATGAGTATGTAACCCAAAAAAAATATATAAAAAATAAAATGGAAGAATAAGAAGAGAAACAAAATCACCTCTGACAAAAGTCTTTCCGAATAACCGCCGCACTGCTGGCGGATTATGAAGCATCGTAGAAAAGCCAGTGGCAAGGAGAAGACAATGACGTCACTCTCGACCCCATTCAGGAGCTCTTTAGCATATCGACTTTGAAAAAAAAATTCTTAAACCAAATGAAAGAAATGAAAAATTGGCTCAATTAAATTAATCTAATCCAAACTTCTTGGATTTGCCATCAATTTGAGTTTGAGACGGGCTTTTTTTTCTTTAATTTAATAAGTTAGCCACATTAATCATTAGGGATTAGGAGAAATTGCCACCTTTTAAGTATATCCTTTCATAACACTTTGATTAATCACTTGTACATCGAGAAATTAATGTGGGGACTTTGATTGTACATAATTTAAATTTATAAAATAAAAGGGTGTCTTTGCAAATTTGGAACAAAAGATGTTTATTGAAGCCCTCTTCTTTTCCATTTGAAGTGGTAACAATCACGGACTATGTGCATGATAGCAATGACTCTTTGCTACTTCACTAGTGTAATTAGAACGTATGATGCAATCTTTTTGCATACATAACATATAAATCATATTATAAACAATATAAAGAGTTTAAATTTAGATTATTTTGATGAAAAGACTTAGAATGAATACAGAAACGATATAAATGCTCAAATGATACTCAGAATTGCATTATTTGCAATTTAAATGCGTAATTAGCATGTATAATCTCATCTTTTTGAATAAATAATATATAAATCATATTCTAAACATTATAAAAAGTTTAAATGTCGATTATTAAGATGAAATGACATAAAATTAATCCAGAAACGATAGAAATGCTCAAATGACACTCAGAATTGCATTACTTGTCCTTTATATGCGTAATTAGAATGTATAATCCAATCTTTATGAATAAATAACATATGAATCGTATTCTAGGCAGTATAACGAGTTTAAATCTAGATTACTATCATGAAATTACTTAGAATGAAACGAGAAACGATAGAAAATACTCTAATGTTACCCAGAATTGCTATAATTGCACTTTATATGCGTAATTAGCATAGACAATCCCATCTTTTTAAAAAATAATATATGAATCATAATCTTGACATTATAAAGAGTTTAAATGTAGATTATTGTGTTGAAATATCATAGAATTAATCCAGAAACGATAGAAACACTCAAATGATACATATAATTGCATTTTTGCATTCTATATGCGTAATTGGCATGTACAAAAAATGACTTATAATGAATGAATAAATGATTGAAATGATTGAAAAAAATTCAGAATTGCATTACTTGCACTTTATATGCGTAATAAGTATGAATAATCAAATCTTTTTGAATAAATAACATACGAATCATATTCGAAACATTGTAAAAAGTTTAAATGTAGATAATTTTGATGAAATGTCTCATAATGAATCAAGAAACGATAGAAATGCTAAAATGACACTCAAAATTGCATTATTTGCAATTTCAATGCATAATTACCAAGTATAATCCAATATTTTGATATAAATAACATATGAATCATACTCTAGACATTATAATGATTTTAAATGTAGTTTATTGTGATGAAATAACTTAGAATGAATCTAGAAACGATTCAAATGGTTAAATCATACTGAGAATTGAATTATTTGCACTTTATATGCATAATTAGCATGTATAATGCATTCTTCCAAAAAAATAACTGAGGAATTATATTCTAGACAATATATAGAGTTTAAATTTAGATTATTGTGATGAAATGACTTACAATGAATCCTGAAACGATAAAAATGCTCAAATGACACTCAGAATTGCATTATTTGCAATTTTAATGCGTTAATACAAAGTATTATCGAATATTTTGAACTAAATAACATATGAATCGTAATCTAGACATTGTAATGATTTTAAATGTAGGTTATTGTGATGAAATAACTTAGAATGTATCTAGAAACGATTCAAATGGTCAAATGATACTCAAATAGCATTATTTGCACTTTATATGCATAATTAGCATATATAATGCAATCCTTTAAAAAAAATAAATGATGAATCATATTCTAGACAATACATAGAGTTTAAATTTAGATTATTGTGATGAAATGATTTAGAATGAATCCTAAAACGATAGAAATGCTCAAATGACACTCAGAATTGCTTTATTTGCACTTTATATGCATAATTAGCATGTATAATGTAATATTTTAATAAATAAAATATGAATCATATTCTAGACAATATATAGAGTTTAAATTTAGATTATTGTGATGAAAAGACTTAGAATGAACACTGAAACGATTGCAATGCTCAAATGACACTCAGAAATGCTTTATTTGCACTTTATATGCGTAATTATCATTTATAATCCAATATTTTTAAATAAATAATAAATGAATCATATTCTTGACACTATAATGAATTTAAATATAGATATTGTGATGAAATATCTTAGAACTAATCCAGAAACGATAGAATTCTAAAAATGATACTAAAAATTGCATTATTTGCACTTTATATGTATAATTGTCATGTATAATGCAATCTTTTTAATAAATAACTGATGAATCAAATTCTAGACTATAGAGTTTAAATTTAGATTATTGTAATGAAAATACTCAAATAACACTCAGAATTGCATTATTTGCAGTTTTAATGCGTAATTACCAAGAATAATAAAATCTTTTGATATAAATAACATATGAATCATATTCTAGACATTATAATGATTTAATTGTAGTTTATTGTGATGAAATAACTTAGAATGATTCTAGAAACGATTCAAATGGTCAAATGATACTCCGAATTGAATTATTTGCCTTTTATATGCATAATTAGCATGTATAATGCAATCTTTTTTTCAAAATAACTGAGGAATCATATCGTAGACAATATATAGAGTTTAAATTTAGATTATTGTGATGAAATGACTTAGAATGAACCCTGAAACGATAGAAATGCTCAAATTACACTCAGAATTTCATTATTTGCACTTTTAATGTGTTATTACGAAGAATTATGGAATCTTTTAAACTAAATAACATATGAATCGTATTCTAGACATTGTAATGATTTTAAATATAGGTTATTGTTATGAAATAACTTAGAATGAATCTAGAAACGATTCAAATGGTCAAATGATACTCAAAATAGTATTATTTGCACTTTATATGCGTAATTAGCATGTATAATACAATCTTTTAAAAAAATAAATGATGAATCATATTCTAGACAAATATATAGAGTTTAAATTTTGATTATTATGATGAAATGACTTAGAATGAATACTGAAACGATTGAAATGACACTCAGAATTGCTTTATTTGCACTTTATATGCATAATTAGCATGTATAATGCAATATTTTAATAAATAAAATATGAATCATATTGTAGAAATGCTTTATTTGCACTCAAACGATTGAAATGCTCAAATTACACTCAGAAATGCTTTATTTGCACTTTATAGGTGTAATTAGCATGTATAATCCTATCTTTTTAAATAAATAACATATGAATCATATTCTCGACAATATAATGAATTTAAATATAGAATATTGTGATGAAATTACTTAGAATTAATCCAGAAACTGTAGAAATGCTAAAAATGATAGTCAGAATTGCATTATTTGCACTTTATATGTATAATTAGCATGTATAATTCAATCTTTCTAATAAATTACTGATGAATCACATTTTAGACAATATATAGAGTTTATATTTAGATTATTGAGATGAAATTACTTAGAATGAATACTGAAACTAATGAAATGCTCAAATGACACTCATAATTATTTTATTTTCACTTTATATGCGTAATTAGCATTTACAATCCAATCTTTTGGAATAAATAATATATGAATCATATTCTCGACATTATAATGAGTTTAAATGTAGATTATTGTGATGAAATGCCATAGAATGAATACATAAACGATAGAATTGCTCAAAAGACACTCAGAATTACAATAATTGCACTTTATATATGTAATTAGATTTTATATTGCAATATTTTTTAATAAATAACATATGAATCATATTATTAAACAGTATAGAGAGTTTAAATTTAGATTATTTTGATAAAATGACTTAGAATAAATCCAGAAATGATTGTGATGTTCAAATGACACACATAATTGATATAATTGCACTTTATGTGCGTAATTAGCATAGATAATCCAATATTTTTGAATAAGTAACATATGAATCATATTGTAGACATTATAAAGAGTTTAAATGTAGATTGTTGTGATGAAATAACTTAGAATGAATCTAGAAACGTTTCAACTAGGCAAATGATACTCTGAATTACATTATTTGCAATTTATATGCACAATTAACAAGTATAATGCAATCTTTTTAAAAAATACACGATGAATCATATTCTTGACAATATATAGAGTTTAAATTTAGATTATTGTAATGAAATGACTTAAAATAAATCCAGAAACGATAGTGATGCTCAAATGACAACTCAGAATTGCATTACTTGAAATTTATATGCGTAAGAATTGCATTACTTGCAATTTATATGTGTAATTAACGTGTATAATCCAATCATTTTTAATAAATAACATATGAATTCTATTCTAGTCAGTATAGAGTTTAAATCTTTATTACTATCATGAAATTACTTAGAAGAAAATCAGAAATGATAGCAATGGTCAAATGATACCAGAATTGCTATGATTGCAATTTACATGTGTAATTGGCATAGATAATCCAATCTTTTAGAATAAATAACATATGAATCATATTCTAGACATTATAAAGGGAATAAATGTAGATTATTGTGTTGAAATATTATAGAATTAATCCAGAAACGATAGAAACACTCAAATGATATTCAGAATTGCATTTTTGCATTTTATATGCGTAATTGGCATGTATAATCCTATCTTTTTGAATAAATAACATAAGAATTATATTATAGACATTATAATGAGTTTAAATGTAGATTATTGTGATCAAATGACAAAGAATGAAACCAGAAACGATAGCAATGCTCAAATGACACTCAGAATTGCATTATTTGCACTTTATATGCGTCATTAGCAAGTATACTCCAATCTTTCTGAATAAATAACAAATGAATCATATACTAAAAATTATAAAGAGTTTAAATGTAGATAATTGTGATGAAATGACTTACAATGAATCCAGAAATGATAGAAATGCTCAAATGACACTCAGAATTGCATTATTTGCACTTTTAATGCATAATTACCAAGTATAATCCAATCATTCGAAATAAATAACATATGAATTGTATTCTGGAGATTATAATAATTTTAAAAATAGGTTATTGTTTTGAAATAACTTAAAATGAATCTGGAAACGATTCAAATGGTCAAATGATACTCAAAATTGCATTATTTGCACTATATGCATAATTAACATGTATAATGCATTCTTTTCAATAAATAACTGATGAATCATATTATAGAAAATATATAGAGTTTAAATTTAGATTACTGCGACGAAATGACTTAGAATGAGTCCTGAAACGACAGAAATGCTTAAATCACACTCGGAATTGCTTTATTTGCGCTTTATATTCATAATTAACATCTATAATCCAATATTTAAGAAATAAATAACATATGAATCGTATTCTGGACATTATATTGATTTTAAATGTTGGTTATTGTGATGAAATAACTTAGAATGAATCTAGAAACGATTCAAATGGTTAAATGATACCCAGGATTGCATTATTTGCATTTATATACATAATTAGCATGTATAATGCAATCTTTTTAATAAATAACTGATGAATCATATTCTAGACAATATAAAGAGTATAAATTTAGATTATTGTGATGGAATGACTTTGAATTAATCCAGAAACGATAGAAACGCTGAAATGACACTCAGAGTTGCATTATTTGCACTTTATATGGGCAATTAGCTTGTATAATCCTATCTTTAGGAGTAATGAACATATTAATCATATTATAAACATTATAAAGATTTTAAATGTAGATAATTGTGATAAAATGACATATAATGAATTCATAAACGATAGAAATGCTCAAATGACACTCAGAATTGCATTATTCTCACTTTTATTGCGTAATTACCAAGTATAATCCAATCTTTCGAAATAAATAACATATTAATCGTATTCTGGAGATTATAATGATTTTAAAAATAGATTATTGTGATGAAATGACTTAAAATGAATCTGGAAACGATTCAAATGGTCAAATGATACTCGGAATTGCATTATTTGCACTTTATATGCATAATTAACATGTATATTGCAATCTTTTCTATAAATAACTGATGACTCATATTATAGAAAATATAAAGAGTTGAAATTGAGTTTATTGCGATGAAACGACTTAGAATGGGTCCTGAAACGACAGAAATGCTCAAATCACACTCGGAATTGCCTTATTTGCACTTTATATTCGTAATTAGCATGTATAATCCAATTTTTAAGAATAAATAATATATGAATCATACAATAGACATTATAATGAGTTTCAATGTAGATTATTGTGATGAAATTACTGAGAATTAATCCAGAAATGATAAAAACTGTCAAATGATACTCAGAATTGCATTATTTGCACTTTATATGAGTAATTAACTTGTATAATCCTATCTTTTCAAATAAAGAACATGTTAATCTTATTCTAAACATTATTAAGAGTTTAAATGTAGATAATTGTGATGAAATGACTTATAATGAATTCATAAACGATAGAAATGCTCAAATGACAATCAGAATTAAATTATTTGCACTTTTAATGCGTAATTACCAATTATAATCCAATCTTTCGAAATAAATATCATATGAATGGTATTCTGGAGATTATAATGATTTTAAAAATAGGTTATTGTGATGAAATAACATAAAAATAAATACGGAAACGATTCAAAAGGTCAAATGATACTCAGAATTGCATTATTTGCACTTTATATGCATAATTAACATGTATAATGCATTCTTTTCAATAAATAACTGATGAATCATATTATAGAAAATATAAAGAGTTTAAATTTAGATTATTGCGATGAAATGACTTAGAATGAGTCCTGAAACGACTGAAATGCTTAAATTACTCTCGGAATTGCATTATTTGCACTTTATATTCGTAATTAGCATGCATAATCCAATATTTAAGAATAAATAACATATGAATCATATAATAGACATTATAATGTGTTTCAATGTAGATTATTGTGATGAAATAACTTAGAATTAATCAAGAAACGATAGAAAAGATCAAATGATACTCAGAATTGCATTTTAAACATTTTAAAGAGTTTAAATGTAGATAATTGTGATTAAATGACTTATAATGAATCCATAAACGATAGAAATTCTCAAATGACACTCAGAATTGCATTATTTGCACTTTTAATCCATAATTACCAAGTATAATCCAATCTTTCGAAATAAATAACATATCAATCGTATTCTGGACATTATATTGATTTTAAATGTTGGTTATTGTGATGAAATAACATCGAATGAATCTAAAAACGATTCAAATGGTCAAATGAAACCCAGGATTGCATTATTTGCATTTATATGCACTGTTAGCATGTATAATGCAATCTTTTTAATAAATAACTGATGAATCATATTCTAGACAATATAAAGAGTTTAAATTTAGATTATTGCGATGAAATGACTAAGAATTAATCCAGAAAAGATAGAAACGCTCAAATGACACTTAGAATTGCTTTATTTGCAATTTATATGCGTAGTTTTTTTTTTAGAATTACAATTTTTTTTATATGCGTAGTAAGCATGTATACTCCAATCTTTTTGAATAAATAACATATGAATTATATTATAGACATTAAAATGAGGTTAAATGTAGATTATTGTGATGAAATGACATAGAATTAATCCAGAAACGAAAGGAATGCTCAAATGACACTCAGAATTGAATTATTTGCACTTTATATCTGTAATTAGAACTTATAATAAAATATTTTCGAATAAATGATACATGAATCATTTAATAAACAGTATAAAGAGTTTAAATTTAGATTATTGTGATGAAATGACTTAGAATAAATCCAGAAACTATTGTGACGCTCAAATGACACTCAGAATTGCATTACTTAAAGATATGCGTAATTATCGTGTATAATCCTATCTTTTTGAATAAATAATATATGAATTGTATTCTAGACAGTATAAAGAGCTTAATTCTAGATTACTATCAAGAAATTACTTACCATGAAACCAAAAACGTTATAAATGCTCAATTGATACCGAGAATTGCTATAACTGCACTTTTAGTGCGTAATTACCAAGTATAATCCAATTTCACGAAATAAATAACATATGAATCGTATTCTGTCATTATCATTATTTTACATGTAGGTTATTGTGATGAAATAACTTTGAATGAATTTAGAAACGATTTAAATTTTTAAATAATACTCAGAATTACATTATTTGCACTTTATATGCGTAATTAGCATGTATAATGAAATCTTTTTTATAAATAACAGACGAATCATATTCTAGACAATATATAGAGTTTAAATGTAGATTATTGTGCTTAAATGAATTAGAACTAATCCAGAAACGCTCAAATGATACACAGAATTGTATTATTTGCACTTTAGATGCATAATTGGAATGCATAATCCTATCTTTTTGTATAAATCACATATGAATTATATTATAGACATTATAATGTGTTTAAATGTAGATTACTGTGATGAAATGACATAGAATGAATCCAGAAACGATAGAAATGCTCAAATGACACTCAGAATTGCATTATTTGCACTTTATATGCGTAATTAGCATGTATAATCCCATCTTTTATAATAAATAACATATAAATCATACTCTTAACATTATAAACAGTTTATATATAGATAATTGTGATGAAATGACTTATAATGAATCCAGAAACGATAGAAATGCTTAAATGACACTCAGAATTGCATTATTCGCACTTTTATTGCGTAATTACCAAGTATAATCCAATCTTTCGAAATAAATAACATGTTAATCGTATTCTGGAGATTATAATATTTTAAAAATAGATTATTGTGATGAAATGACTTAAAATGAATCTGGAAACGATTCAAATGGTCAAATGATACTCGGAATTGCATTATTTGCACTTTATATGCATAATTAACATGTATATTGCAATCTTTTCTATAAATAACTGATGACTCATATTATAGAAAATATAAAGAGTTTAAATTGAGTTTATTGCGATGAAACGACTTAGAATGGGTCCTGAAACGACAGAAATGCTCAAATCACACTCGGAATTGCCTTATTTGCACTTTATATTCGTAATTAGCATGTATAATCCAATTTTTAAGAATAAATAATATATGAATCATACAATAGACATTATAATGAGTTTCAATGTAGATTATTGTGATGAAATTACTGAGAATTAATCCAGAAATGATAAAAACTCTCAAATGATACTCAGAATTGCATTATTTGCACCTTATATGGGTAATTAACTTGTATAATCCTATATTTTCGAATAAAGAACATGTTAATCTTATTCTAAACATTATTAAGAATTTAAATGTAGATAATTGTGATGAAATGACTTATAATGAATTCATAAACGATAGAAATGCTCAAATGACAATCAGAATTAAATTATTTGCACTTTTAATGCGTAATTACCAATTATAATCCAATCTTTCGAAATAAATAACATATGAATGGTATTCTGGAGATTATAATGATTTTAAAAATAGGTTATTGTGATGAAATAACATAAAAATAAATACGGAAACGATTCAAAAGGTCAAATGATACTCAGAATTGCATTATTTGCACTTTATATGCATAATTAACATGTATAATGCAATCTTTTCAATAAATAACTGATGAATCATATTATAGAAAATATAAAGAGTTTAAATTTAGATTATTGCGATGAAATGACTTAGAATGAGTCCTGAAACGACTGAAATGCTCAAATCACTCTCGGAATTGCATTATTTGCACTTTATATTCGTAATTAGCATGCATAATCCAATATTTAAGAATAAATAACATATGAATCATATAATAGACATTATAATGTCTTTCAATGTAGATTATTGTGATGAAATAACTTAGAATTAATCAAGAAACGATAGAAAAGATCAAATGATACTCAGAATTGCATTTTTAAACATTTTAAAGAGTTTAAATGTAGATAATTGTGATTAAATGACTTATAATGAATCCATAAACGATAGAAATTCTCAAATGACACTCAGAATTGCATTATTTGCACTTTTAATCCATAATTACCAAGTATAATCCAATCTTTCGAAATAAATAACATATCAATCGTATTCTGGACATTATATTGATTTTAAATGTTGGTTATTGTGATGAAATAACATAGAATGAATCTAAAAACGACTCAAATGGTCAACTGAAACCCAGGATTGCATTATTTGCATTTATATGCACTGTTAGCATGTATAATGCAATCTTTTTAATTAATAACTGATGAATCATATTCTAGACAATATAAAGAGTTTAAATTTAGATTATTGAGATGAAATGACTAAGAATTAATCCAGAAACCATAGAAACGCTCAAATGACACTTAGAATTGCTTTATTTGCAATTTATATGCGTAGTTTTTTTTTTTAGAATTACAATTTTTTTTTATATGCGTAGTAAGCATGTATAGTCCAATCTTTTTAAATAAATAACATATGAATTATATTATAGACATTAAAATGAGTTTAAATGTAGATTATTGTGATGAAAAGACATAGAATGAATCCAGAAACGAAAGGAATGCTCAAATGACACTCAGAATTGAATTATTTGCACTTTATATGTGTAATTAGAACGTATAATAAAATCTTTTCGAATAAATAATACATGAATCAATAATAAACAGTATAAAGAGTTTAAATTTAGATTATTGTGATGAAATGACTTAGAATAAATCCAGAAACTATTGTGACGCTCAAATGACACTCATAATTGCATTACTTAAAGATATGCGTAATTATCGTGTATAATCCGATCTTTTTGAATAAATAATATATGAATTGTATTCTAGACAGTATAAAGAGCTTAATCTAGATTACTATCAAGAAATTACTTACAATGAAACCAAAAACGTTATAAATGCTCAATTGATACCTAGAATTGCTATAACTGCACTTTTAATGCGTAATTACCAAGTATAATCCAATTTTACGAAATAAATAACATATGAATCGTATTCTATCATTATCATTATTTTAAATGTAGGTTATTGTGATGAAATAACTTTGAATGAATTTAGAAACGATTTAAATTTTTAAATAATACTCAGAATTACATTATTTGCACTTTATATGCGTAATTAGCATGTATAATGAAATCTTTTTTATAAATAACAGACGAATCATATTCTAGACAATATATAGAGTTTAAATGTAGATTATTGTGATTAAATGAATTAGAACTAATCCAGAAACGCTCAAATGATACACAGAATTGCATTATTTGCACTTTAGATGCATAATTGGAATGTATAATCCTATCTTTTTGTATAAATCACATATGAATTATATTATAGACATTATAATGTGTTTAAATGTAGATTACTGTGATGAAATGACATAGAATGAATCCAGAAACGATAGAAATGCTCAAATGACACTCAGAATTGCATTATTTGCACTTTATATGCGTAATTAGCATGTATAATCCCATCTTTTATAATAAATAACATATAAATCATACTCTAAACATTATAAACAGTTTATATATAGATAATTGTGATGAAATGACTTATAATGAATCCAGAAACGATAGAAATGCTTAAATGACACTCAGAATTGCATTATTCGCACTTTTATTGCGTAATTACCAAGTATAATCCAATCTTTCGAAATAAATAACATGTTAATCGTATTCTGGAGATTATAATATTTTAAAAATAGATTATTGTGATGAAATGACTTAAAATGAATCTGGAAACGATTCAAATGGTCAAATGATACTCGGAATTGCATTATTTGCACTTTATATGCATAATTAACATGTATATTGCAATCTTTTCTATAAATAACTGATGACTCATATTATAGAAAATATAAAGAGTTTAAATTGAGTTTATTGCGATGAAACGACTTAGAATGGGTCCTGAAACGACAGAAATGCTCAAATCACACTCGGAATTGCCTTATTTGCACTTTATATTCGTATTTAGCATGTATAATCCAATTTTTAAGAATAAATAATATATGAATCATACAATAGACATTATAATGAGTTTCAATGTAGATTATTGTGATGAAATTATTGAGAATTAATCCAGAAATGATAAAAAC